>MCJB01022946.1:141708-165534 GCA_002018475.1 Nicotiana obtusifolia | reverse complement strand
CCTCCCCCCATACTTATACTACTCGGAATGACACCAATTTTTTTGTGCAATTCTCAAATCATCTTATGGAGCTATTCCCAGGCTCGGAATCCCAAAAGGACCTATAACACTAAAACCTACTTCAAACCAAATTTAAAGAACGTCAAAATCTTCAATAAACCAACTTTCAACTCTATGTGCCGAAACGCTCCCCGGTCATACAAAATCCAATTTGAACGTACGCCCAAGTCCAAAATCATCATACGAACCTATTGAGACCGTCATCCCAATTCTGAGGTCGTTTACTAGAAATGTTGACCCAAGTAAAACTTAGCCCTTTAAAGCTAATATTAAGGAACTAAGTGTTCCGATTTCAACCCGAACTCTTTCAAACCCGAACAGCTATTGCCTTGTTTTCCTTAATGATGGCCTTCTTAATCCTCCTTGTATTTTCGAAAAAAATGAGACGCAAGTCATAAAATGGCCTTCTTAATCCTCCTAACCATCCCCCCAAGTCATAAAATAGGAAAATCACATATGGGGAGTCTTATTTAGAGGAACGGGTCTAGAAAGCAAAACGATCGGTCGGGTCGTTATATTCTCTACTCTTAAACAAACATTCATCCTCGAATGGGTCTGGGATCATACCTGGAGTGCCGAATAAGTGTGGATATCTGCGCCGCATGTCCTCCTCGGCCTCCCAAGTAGCCTTCTCAACTGGTTGGCCCCTCCACTGAACTTTTACCGCAGAAATCTTCTTGGACCTCAGCTGGCGAACCTGCCTATAAACAATAGCAACTGGTTCCTCCTCATAACCCAGGCTCTCATCTAGCTTAACCGTTCTGAAGTCTAACACGTGCGACCTTTCGTCATGATACCTCTGGAGCATAGACACGTTGAAAACCAAATGAACTCCAGATAGACTGGGGTGCAAGGCAAGCTCATAAGCAAACTCGCCAACCCGTCTCAACACCTCAAATGGACCTATGAACCTTGGGGTCAACTTGCCCTTCTTCCCGAACCTCATGATTCCCTTCATCAACGAGACTTTCAAGATAACCTTCTCGCCCACCATAAATGATAAATCACGCGCCTTCTGATTCGCATAACTCTTCTGTCTGGACTATGCTATGCAAAGTCTCTCCTGAATAAAATTTACCTTTTCCAAGGCATCATTCACTAAATCAGTACCGTATAACTTGGCCTCGCCGGGCTCAAAACATCCGATGGGAAAACGGCACATATAAAGCCTTAAATGGAGCCATCTCGTTGTTGGACTGATAACTATTCCTGTAAGCAAACTCGGCCAAAAGCAAGAATCGATCCCACTGCCCTCCGAAGTCAACCACACATGCTCTAAGGTTGTGCAGATGAAAGGTTGTGCTGAGCTCTACCCCAGTTCCCAACTCACTCTGTACTACCCTCCAAAAATGCAAAGTAAACTGAGGGCCTCTACCCGATATGATGGAAACAGGCACACCATGCAACCGAACAATCTCCTGGATGTAATTCTGGGCCAATCTCTCTGAAGAATACGTGATCACCACTGGAATAAAGTGTGCTGACTTGGTCAACCTGTTGATAATGACCCAAACTGCATCAAACTTCTGCAAGGTCCGCGGCAACCCAACTACAAAATCCATAGTAATGCGCTCCCATTTCCACTCGGGTATAACTATCTACTGGAGTAGGCCACCTAGCCTCTGATGCTCATAATTAACCTGTAATTTAGGCACCTCGCTACATACTTAACTATGTCCTTCTTCATCCACCACCACCAATAATGCTGCCTCAGTTCGCGATACATCTTTGTGCCACCTGGATGAATAGAATACCGAGAACTGTGTGCCTACTCTAGAATCTTTTCCCTCAATCCATCAACATTAGGGACAACATAGGCGATCCTGGAGTCATAGAACACCATCCTCACTGACAGTAACCTCCTTGGCACCACCCTGTAGTACCGTCTCTCTAAGAACTAACAAGTGCGGATCATCAAATTGGCGAGCCTTGATCTGCTCGAGTAGTGAAGACCGGGCGACAACGCATGCAAGAACTTGGCCGGGCTCTGAAATATCCAACCTCACAAGTCATTTAGCCAAGGACTGAGTGTCCAAAGCTAGTGGCCTCTCCTCTGCTGAAATGAATGCCAAACTACCCATATTCTTCGCCTTTCTGCTCAAGGAATCCGCAACTATATTTTCCTTGCCCGGATGATACAAGATGGTAATATCATAATCCTTTAGCAACTCAAGCCACCTGCGCTGCCTCAAATTGAGATCCCTCTGCTTGAACAAATGCTGCAAGGTGCGATGATCGGTGTAAACCTCACAGGACACCTCATAAAGATAATGCCTCCAGATCTTAAGAGCATGAACAATCTCGGCCAACTCCAAATCGTGTACAGGGTAATTCTTCTCGTGGGGTTTCAGCTCACGTGAAGCATATGCAATGACTTGCCCCCTCCTGCATTAATACACAACCAAACTAACGCGTGAAGCATCACAATACACAGTATACATCCCTCAACCAGAAGGCAACACTAACACCGGTGCTGAAGTCAATGCGGTCTTGAGCTTCTAAAATCTCACCTCACAATCATCGGACCTTCGGAAAGGAACACCCTTCTGGGTCAATCTAGTCAAAGGTGATGCAATAGATGAGAAACCCTCCACAAACTGGCGATAATAGCCTGCTAACCCCAAGAAGCTCCTGATCTCAGTCGTCGTGGTAGGATGAGGCCAACTCTGAACTACCTCAATCTTCTTGGGATCTACCTTAATACCCTCGCCTGATACAACATGCCCCAAGAATACAGAATCCAACCAGACTCACACTTGGAGAAGTTAACATATAACTTATGTTCCCGCAAGGTTTGAAGCACCACTCTCAAATGCTACTCATGCTCCTCCATGCTACGCGAGTAGATCAAAATGTCATCAATGAAGACAGTGACAAATGAATTAATATATGGCCTAAACACCAGTTCATCAAATCCATAAGCATCGTCGGGGCATTAGTCAAACCGAAGGACATCACTAGAAACTCATAATGGCCATATCTAGTCTGGAAAGACGTCTTTAGAACATCTGAGTCCCGAATCTTCAACTGATGGTACCCCGATCTCCAGTCGACTTAGAGAACACCCTGGCATCCTGCAGCCGGTTAAATAAATCATCAATACACGGTAACGGATACTTGTTCTTAATAGTAACTTTGTTCAACTAGCGGTAACCAAAGCATATCCGCATAGTCCCATCTTTCTTCTTCACAAACAACACTGGTGCACCCCAAGGCGACACACTCAGTCTAACGAACCCCTTTGCTAGCAACTCTTTCGGAGCCATGCGGTACGGTAGGATAGAGATAGGTTGGGTACCTGGAGCCAAATAAATACATAAATCAATATCACGATCTGGTGGCATGCCTGGAAAATCAGAAGGAAACACATTGGAGAACTCCCGGACCACGAGCACTGAATCAATTGCCTCCCAAACATAAGCTAGATAAGCCAAACAACCTTTCTCGACCACGTGCCGAGCCTTCAAAAAAGAGATAACCCGGCTAGATGTATTGACAGACGAACCTTTCCACTCCAATCTAGGAAGCTCTGGCATCGCCAAGGTAACAGCCTTGGCATGGAAATCAAGGATGGCGTGATATGGGGACAACCAATCCATGCCTAGGATGGCCTCAAAATCGGTCATATCAAGAAACAGAAGATCCTCTCTAGTCTCATAACCACAGAAAGTCACGATAGAGGACCGATAGACCCAAACCGCAGCAATAGAATTGCCCACTAGAGTGGACACATATACAGGAGTACCCAAGGACTCACGAGGAACACCCAGGAAATGAGCAAACAGAGATAAAACATATGAATATGTGGATCCTGGATCAAATAGTATTGAAGCATCCCTACTACAGACAGAAATAATACCTATGATCATGGCATCTGAGGCCACTGCATCTGGTCTGGTCGGGAAAGCATAGAACATGGCTGGAGTGCCACCTCGCTGCCTCCACCTCTAGGACGGCCACTACCCACCTGCCCTCCACCACTGGGCTACCGAACTGTTGGTGTGGCAGTTGGTGTTGTAATCATAGGCTGCTGACCCTGCTGCACTGCCTTGTCCTGAAGCCTGGGGTAGAACCTCCTCACATGACCAAGATCCCCGCACTCGAAACAACCTCTCGGTACGTAGGACTGCTGACCTGAAGTTTGACCCTGATGGTCTGAATACCCACTGGAGGGACCCTGAATTGCTGGTGGGCGATATGAACTCTCTGGCATGGTGCTGAAATAAGGCTGCACTGGAGCACCCTGAGGAGGTAGCGGTGCTGGATATGTGGACCTGCTAGACTGACCCCTCACAAACTGGCCCCTGCCCGCAGCCGGTCACCACTAAACTCTCCAGAATATTGAAACCGCTTATCCCTCGTTGCCTGCTCTCAGCTCCGCTGACGGACACCCTCGATCCTCCGAGCTATCTCCATAACTAGTCCGTAAGAAGTCCCCATCTCAACCTCTTGAGCCATGGTGACCTGGATACCATATTGCAAACCTACAACAAACCTCCGCACTCTCTCTACATCTGTAAGAAGTATAATAAGTGCATGGCAAGACAACTCAAAGAATCTCGCCTCATAGTCGGTCACCGACATATGACCCTGCTGGACATGCTCGAACTGAAACTGCAACTCTTCCCTCGAGAGGGTGGAATATATCTGTCCAAGAAGAGGTGTGTGAACTGATTCCAAGTCATGGGAGGAGAACCTGCTGGTCTGCCGAGAAGATAAGACTACCACCATCTACGGGCCCTGCCCTCCAGCTGAAAGGTGATAAAGTCCACCCCGTGGGACTCTAATATCCTCATGTTTTGTAGTGTGTCCCTGCACCGCTCATCCCCAAATTCAGGAGGATGAAGCTTGGTTCATTTTTCCAATAGCTTCTGCGGATCTCTGGCTGTAGCTGGTCTGGGTTCAGGTATGGCTGCTGCAACTTGGGCTGAGCTCCGCCAACGGGTAGTACGTCCGGGGTCTGATATATGGTAGCTGCATACCCTAGAGCTTGAGCGATAGGGGTTTGTGCTCCACCTCCTGCCTGAGATATGGCTGGGTCTGCTGGAAATAAACCAGCCTGAGTCATAGAATCCATGAACTGCAGCATACGGCCCATGACCTCCTAGAATCCCAGTGCGGACATGAAATCCACTGGGGCTGGCTCTGCTGCAAGCACCTCGCCTTGCTCCTCAATAATAGGATCCTCTACTGGATCCACAGGTGGCACAATTGGGGCAATTCTGGGACATCCTCATCATCTACCACGGGCTGGAGCCCTCCCTCGGCCTCTGCCTCCGCCTCTAGCAGCTGGGGGAGCAGCTCCTCCATGATCGTGTACCTCCGCCGCTCGCGTTCTCATATTATTGAGAGAATAAAAGAAAGATACTTAGCACAACATCAACTGCACAATAGGAGATGAACAAAGAGTAGTTTTCTAACACCCTATAGCCTCTCAAAGATAAGTACGGATGTCTCCACACCGATCCACAAGACTCTATTAGGCATGCTCAAAGCTTGTGAGACCTACTTGAACCTAGTGCTCTGATACCATGTTGTCACGACCCAATTTATCCTATAGACCTTGATGGCGCCCATCGCCGCTGCTAGGCAAGGTGACGGTGAACTAACCATGCGATTACTCCTTTTAATAAGTTTCCAAGTAATTAAATTCCATTTATTAAGAAATTAAGGAGTAGAAAATTTAGTAAATAAAACAAAGGCAACTGAATGGCAATCATGGTGATAAAAATACTCCAAAACCATAAAGTCTACTAGTATGTGTTCCAAGATCCGGTGTCACAAGTGTATGAGCAACTAGTAGAATATACATAACTCTAACTACTGTCTGAAATAAAAGTAGACAAAAAATTAGTGCAAAAGAGAGAGACTAGGTGCTGTAGAATGGCTCGGAAAGCAGCTCACCACTAGGTCTCAAGGTAACGGGGGCACGCCCCAGTATGATTGCCAGATGCACATGCCTCAGATCCTGCACGGTTAGTGCAAAAGTGTAGCGTGAGTACATAAATTCTATTTTTATCAAAACCTAGGTTTGTTCATTAAAACCCATAATTTTCACAATTTTACATGTTAAAATCTACCCATAATCTATGTATTTAACTTACATTAGATAGAAATTACTTACCTCCAATAGCTAGGTAAAAATCCCTCTCTAAGAAGCTCCAAAATGGCCCAAGAAGTGAAAGAAATGTGTCAAAAATGGCCAAAGTCCCATAATAAATGAACCTCACTGCCTCCAGCACTTCCGCATCTGCGCAAATATCATCGCAGATGTGGCTCTCCCCTAGTTGGCCTACTTCCGCATCTGCGGACAACTGGCCCGCCTCTGCGGGACCGCTTCTGTGACGCACATGTCACACCTGCGGCTTTGACCGCTTCTGCGGTTGCTTCCATCGCACCTGCGCTTTCGTAGGTGCCTGCATGCTCAGCATCTGCGATCTCTGGGCAGCCCACGCTGGGCCGCTTCTGCGGCTGTTGGCTTGCTTCTACGAGCTCTCCCCTGCGATTGGCCCTCCGCATGTACGATTGCACCAGAACTTTGATGCTTCAACTATTCTTTCCAAGTCCAAATGAGTTATGTGCCTCGTCCGAATGGCATCCGGGGCCCCAATGGCCCCGCCCAAATGTACCAACAAGTTCGAAATCATAAAACGGACCTACTCGACCTCACGAAACATGAAAAACAACACCAAAATTAAGAATCACACTCCAAACCAAATCGAATCAACCTATGAACTTCAAGTTCTTCCAATTTGCTCCGAACGCGCCGAATCATACTTAAACTACTCGTAACGACACCAAATATTGCGTGCAAGTCTTAATCACCTTACGGAGCTATTTCAGGCTCGAAATCCCAAATGGGCCTCGATAACACCAAAACATACTCAAAACCAAATTTAAAGAACATTAAAACTTTCAATAAACCAACTTTCAACTCTAGGTGCCAAAATGCTCCCGGGTCATCCAAAACCCGATCCGAACATACGCCCCACGTCTAAAATCATCATACGAACCTATGGGGACCGTCAAATCCCGATTCCAAGATCGTTTACTAGAAATGTTGACCCAAGTAAAACTTAGCCCTTTAAAGCCAATAGTAAGGAACTGAGTGTTCCGATTTCAACCCGAACTCTTTCAAACCCGAACTAACCATCCCCGCAAGTCATAAAACAGTAAAAGCACATATGGAGAGTCTTATTTTGGGAAACGGTAATCTAGAAAGCAAAACGGCCGGTCAAGTCGTTACAATAACAATATGCGGAAGCATTAAATAAAACTTAGAATCTCAAAACTCCAACAATTTCATAAATAGAATCTATAAACACAATGCGTACAACTCCTCAAAACCTGGTGAAATATAAGTCACAAGCTCTAAATACTGTGCTGAACAATCCTATACATCACTATCTATAAAAGTGAAGTGAAATAAGGAAGAACATGATAGAAGGGGACTCCAAGGCCTGCGGATGCGGGCAGTTGTACCTTGAAGTCTCCAAAAGCAAGCTCAGCGTGCTAGTACCGGGACTGATAAAACGTACCAGGATCTAGATAAAACATGTGCAGAAGCGTAGTATGAGTACACCATAACATTACCCAGTAAGTGCCAAGCCTAACCTCGGTAGAGTAATGACGAGATCAGGTCAAGGCCCTACTGGAGATAATAAGAAACAAGACAGAAGATATAATGATATAATAATAATGACAAAGGAAGTGAAACAATAAAGAATTTACGAAAAGTTAACAACACGAAATCAAGGCAGTTAATACAACATGAAAGGAAAATAAGGATTTTACATGTTAAGGAAACAACAACCAAACAAATACAGCAAATAGAGAAGACCAACAGCGGGCCCTACCGAGGTGCCGCCTCGTACTCCCAAATCATAAAAGGAACTCACAGTATTTTCTTATATCACCGCGGGAGCTTTTACATTTAGTTTTGAAATCATTTTCCCGAAATAGCACCTCGCATTTTAGCCCACCTTATCACACCGCATGGCTTCTAGTAGTTCCCCTACTAGCCACAAGTATCAAGCCCACCTTATCTTACCGCATGTGTTTCAAGACCTAGACCTTATACCACCGTATTCATATCAATAGTAACAACAACATGGCAGAAACCTCGTGCAAATAGTAATAGCAACAACACGACAGAAACCTCGTGCAAAAAACCAAATAATCCTCTAAACAATAACACGAATGCCAAAAACATAACAACTCAATAAAATGATATTTCACAACTTACACTTTGCCTCAATAGAAATCACGGTCTTTGCAACTCAACACCAACTCAACAACAAGATATTTCAAGGATAGCAAATTTCAAGTAAAGAATCTCACAGTTAAATAATGAATACGGAATTAAGAAAACAAGTAATTCAACTAAACATGTAGTATAAGTTACTAATAAGAGATAAGATAAGTAGACATGTGAAATTAGACTAAACATGGTAGCTACAACATGCTAAAGTAACTCAATTAAAGCATGAAGAAGAAACTACGTAGCTAAAAACAGAATCTCAACATTTAGCCCGTGTACGCACTCGTTACCTTGCGTACGCGGCCTCCACATATCACAATTGGAACAACAATACCAAATCTTAAAGAGAATTTTTCCCACAAGGTTAGACAAGTCACTTACCTCAAACCACGCTAAGTCAGTCAACGAGAAGGCGTTCCCTTGATTTTTCAACTCCGAACAGCTCGAATCTAGCCAAAACGATTCCATATTATAAATATAACTATAGGAAATTAATTTAAATAATGAAACTATGATTTTAGCAAAGAATCAAAAAAATCTCTCTAAAAAGTCACCCCGGGTCCGCGCCTCGGAACCTGACCAAAATTACAAAATCGAACACCAATTCGATATCAAGTCCAACCATACAAGAATTATTCAAATCTGACCTAATCTTGCCTTTCAAAACTCAAAAATTTAGCCTAAGAAGTTTTATCACTTTTCCCTAATTTTTCCAACCTAAATCCCTAATCACATGATAAAATCAATGATAGATTAGTGGAATTTAATCAAGATCGAGTTAAGAACTCTTACCCTAATAATCCCTCGAAATATCGCCTCAAACTGAGCTCGCTAAGTCCAAATTGTGAAATATGAAATAAACCTTCGATTTCAAACTTAAGTTCTGTTGCCCAGTTAATTACACATCGCAATAGTGGAATATCCTTCGCGATCGCGAAGAAGAAAACAAGGCTGCCACCAAGATGGCCTTTGCGAACGCGGTTGACTCCATGCGAATGCGGATAACTGATACACAGACCTATGCGATCGCGAAGCACAACTTTGTGTGACCCTGCTGCCTTACTTCCTTGTACACGAACGCGATTAGCTCTATGCGTTCGCAAAGCACAAGCTTTACTACTGCCATGATCGCGACCCTCTCTCTGCAAATGCGAAGAGTAAAAATCAACCGTCCACAAAAATCCTTTCGCGATCGCAGACTAAACCCAGTGATCGCATTGAAGGAAACAAGACCTAAGAAAACCAGCAACTTCAGTTATTCCTAAGTGATCCTAAATGCGTCGAACATGGTCCGAATTACACCCTAGGCTCCGGGACCTCAACCAAACATACCAACAAGTCCTAAAACATCATACGAACACGTTCGAAGCGTCAAATCACATCAAACAACACTAGAATCACGAATCGCATATCAATTCAAGTCTAAGAACTTATGAACTTTCGAATTCCGAGACCAACACCAATTCATACCAAAATAACTCCGATTGACACCTTGCACACAAGTCATATATGACATTACAGACCTATTCCAAATTCGAGGGTCGGATTATATCAAAAAGTTCACTCCGGTCAAACTTTTCAAAATCTTCCAACTTTCCAACTTTCACCAATTATCACCGAAACGACCTACGGACCTTCAAATCAATATTCGGACACGCTCCTACAACCAAAATCACCCCATGGAGCTATTGGAACCGTCAAAACTCCATTCCGGAGTCATCTTCACACAAGTCAAACTACGGTCAACTCCTACGACTTAAACTTCCAACTTAGAGACTATGTGTCCCATATCACTCAGAAACTCTCCCCAACCTGACACCAAGCACCCCGGCAAGTCACATAACCACAATATAACATAGAGGGAGCATAACTTAGGGAATCAGGGCTAAAATACTAAAAACGACCGGCCGGGTCGTTACAAATTCAGTAAATGTTAGACTTACCTAGTTCTCAAGACTAGGTGCCATCACGACTCCTAAAGAGGGATTTTGGATCGTGACATTCTTAGAAGCAGTTTGTTCATAATTTTTTTTTCGAAAGTCATCTTCCAAAATATTGTTTGGTTATACATTTAATTGAATTTTTGAAGATGAATTTCAAATTTGAAACAATGATTTTTACTTCTTTTTCAAGTAAATGATATTTTACTCTCACAACAATATAATATTTTTTTCAAGTGAAATGCATGTTCAAACACAATTTCAATTTTCAAATTTTTTTTACTTAACTTCAAAAACTACTTTTTTAAATATTATATTTTTTTTATGTCCAAATGCCTACTTAAAATATGATTTTAAAAAAACTGTTTTCTTGGACAACAATCTAAGTGGTACAATGTTTCTATTCGCAACTAAGTTTCTTTTGAACATCTGCAATAGATTTAGGTGTACATATTTCAGCCATAGCCCTAAAGTCTGAACACAGATTGTCCAAATAGTTCATTTGTTTGTGGGTCAAACGACTTCAGATATAATTCATAATTAGACAAACACATTAGAGGTTGATAGATGTTCAACTAGTCACTGAACAATTAAAAGTAACCACATGGCCCCTTGGACCCCAAAACCACCCATGAAAACCAGGTGGCTGCAAAGAAAAATTTAAAAAAGGAAAAAAGAAACAGGCGGCTGATCTTTCTTGATTTAACTAGTAGCTTTGGTTACACGCGCCCACACCCCATTAATATATGAACAAAAATTGGCCACTTCCATTCAAAGTTGATCCAAATCTCAATCCCTAAAGTGCCTCAAAGACTTTCACATAACCAAGAAATCCTTTCTTATTTTTAACCATTTTCTCAAAGTTAATTGCTTTTCAAGAAAAACTCACCAAAAAAAACCCATCTTTCCTTTTTGATTCATCTCCTATTAGTATCTTTTTTCTCAATAAAATCCAAGCTCTTAGCTTTTCAACAAAATCTATAAAAACCCATCTTCCCCTTTTCTTTTTTCTGTGAGATTTATCTTCTATAAAATCCCATATTGAGATGCTGCACTTGTTCTTTGCAGTGGCGTTTTCAGCAGTGCCTTTGACTCTGTATGTACCTCCAGTGAGGAGCTTGAATCTGTTTGTGGAAACAATGGAGGATATGTGGAGGGAATCAAGTGTTTACACAGGCAGGATGTACCCTAGGCTACGACATGCTTGGTCTAGGATCTTGAATTGTATGCTTTGTATTACTACTAGGTAGAGATTCAACTTCCTTTTTGGATCTTTACTGAAAAGTTTGAGCCTTTTTGTTTTGTAAATAAATATATTTTGGCTCTAATCTTCTTCTTTTTTTAAGTTTATTTATTAGAGTTTTTTTCCCCTTCAAGTTAATTTTGGATTTGTGGAATGGTTGGTGTTTCTCTGTAAGACTCTTTGTTTCAGAGAATTGATGGTTCATGTAAATGAAGAGCATTTAATAAAAGGGTTATCATAGGTTGCAATTGTTTTTCTGTTTCTCTGCATAGTTCACTTCTTTTAATGGTGGTAATTACTAGCTAGACTAACTTGAGACACTTTGGTTATTCTTCTTGTTACTTGCACTCTCTGCGTATCTAAATTTAGACAGATTTGACTATGATCTTCCATGATGTTCATTCCAATATCATCAACCACTCAATTGTTTTGCCTAAATGAATGTTCTCACATCTCTGGTTGGGTTCTTGCTTTTTCCTTAACTATTGTTAAATTGAGATAATAACGACCCAATTAAGAAGACTCAAGGTTCAAAAATAATTGTTAATGATTGGATTTAGATGCTTGGCTTTGTGGATTAAGCACTTGTTCTACTATAGAAGACTTGCTTCTTAAGGCTTATGAGATGGAGTATTGCTGTTTTGGTTGTCATTGTCTTAAGAAAAAATATTGCAAAGTGACAATACAGATGAGAATTCCCTTGGTTTTTGTGTTGCTCCTCTTCTATAAGTCACTTTCTGCTCTTCTTTTGGAGCATTGGTCCATCTGTTGGAATGATAATGATGGATAACTGTTTTCTTGTAATAATATTTCTAGTCATCTTATTATATTACAATGGGATCACCACTCCCAAGAACCATCCAATGAAAGGAGAAAAACTGGGCAAATGAGGGTGGATGGGGTGGAGGCTATGGGGTACTTCTCAATAATTACACAAAAGCAAGATGTCTCACAAGAATCCTTAGGTGACATTATGTAATTGGTGTTTGTTACAGTCGAAAACTTTATCAGAATGTCTTTGATAAAGTAAGCTAAAAACTGAATATAGGACAAGAGTAGTAGATAACATTGTTTAATATGCTGGACCATTGAGCTGTTTCGTACAACTTATTATTATCCTGAAAGACCAAGTAAATGGGGTAACAATAGATGATTGAGTGTATCAGAAACTATAAAGAATGAAAGAATTTTGTATGGAAAAACAGATGATTTAAGTATGAAAGATGCAGCAAAACTTTTTCAGCTGGAAAGAGTGCAAGGTTTCAGGAACCAAAAAACATCCAAAGCTCTAGCAGCAGCCTCTTTTTCAGCAACAATAGCACCACCTCTCTGTCCTTGTTGATTATTACTCATCATCTTCCCTTGATCTTCCTTTCTCTTCTCTTCATTGCTGCTCTGTTCCAGTTCTTGAAGGATCCCCCTCGTCTCCTAATGTTATTTCATCATACAAATGCAGTGTTATTAGTCCCTAAATAATTTGATCAACAGTTAAAAGCATTAATAAAAATGGAACAGATTGAAGATTTATTGGAGTAACTTGGTGCCTTTTGTTCTATGGGGCTTTTTTATATTTTTGTTCATTTTGCAATTCTACCAAAGAGCCTAAGATCAAAACCATCAATCGAGCTTCTTTAAATTTGAATGACTCGTTAAGATTTATCTTATCCTATTTTGTTCAACTTTAGCAGCATCCTGATAAACAATCAAAATGCCGCTGATTCTTGCCAAAGTTCATCTCAAATATCATGTTTTGAGGATTAGTTGGTTGTAGCTCTTGGGTCGAATTCAACCCCAAAAACTAGTTGATGAGGTGAGGATTGTCCAAGATCACATCTATAAGGAGATAATATCTCATTTCCTCCACCAACTTGGGGCACTTAACAGCGACTAGAAAATAAGGTTTCCTTTTGTTTTGGATGAAAAAACCGAAAGGGGATGATGTACTTACACAGCAGCATAGCAAAGAGGTTATTATAATCAAGTGTTAGTGAGACAGAATTTTTTGGAACAAGTATATCACCATGCACAAAATGAGGAGATCACAGACTGCCCGCGAGTATTCAACTGCAAATCGCAATCTAGTGACGAAAAGGTTTCATACATACCAGAGGTCTATACTTTGCCTTAGATGGAGTGGACTTTGTAGTTCCACGGCTGGCTGAGAAACACTGAGGAGTAGGAGGATTCGTGCGGATCTGGGACAAGATTTCTTCATCTTTGCGCTTAATGTTCTTCACATCCACAAGTATTGGTGTGTTTTCTGCATTTTCATTTCTCCTGCATAGATATAGTTCAACAAGAATAATACTCAGTACCCTCTAATAAAACATAACCACCTCTAAGTATTTGTTTAGCCCGTTGATGTTATTAGCATAATGGCCACATAAGCGTACTGAACCAATTTTTTCGACACGAAACATCGATATATATATGTCATAAACTACTAAATATCAACAAATATTAAATTTCGAACTCATAATTTTAAATTTCAAAAGTGCAATGAATTAAGTGGCTAAGAACTTCTCAAGGTTGAACCGATCAAGTTTAAATTCTTGTCCGCCTCCGAATGGTCATCCCATTATAATTTAGAATTAGCAAAAGTATGGTGTCAACCTAATAGAAATATTATAAACAATGAGATCTTCCGTGTGAACTATAGTTTGATTATGATACTCTCAAAACAATGTTCCTTTACAAGTTACCTCTTAAAAAAATGGTTGACTAAATTAACTATTTAATGGGGTAATATTATTATGTGAAATTATCTACAAAACATGTAAATGTTTGTCTGTGAGGATACAGATGGCAAGAAATATGTGAAACTTACAGTAGTTTCCTTCTCTGTTTCTCCTTAATGTTGCCTTTTGACACTGTTTCATTAGTCTCTTTAGTCATCTCAAGCAATGGCTTCCTTTCTCTTTGCTCATCATCAACATGACAATCTTTTGCTTTTTGTTTATTTCCCATTAGTGGACTTCTTTCTAAGTTCTCATTTGCACCATTCTCTTTCTCTTTAGTTCTGATGGTTACAAGTTTCTTCAGCTCATTGCAGAAGTCAGTCACCTTATTCAACAAATCACCACCAGCAAAAAGATTCCTAGCTGAAAGAGTACTTCTCAACTTTGGTATCTGCTGTTCTTTTTGCAATGAGATATTATCATCAACCGGCTTCTTCTCCGCGCTTGACTTGATTGTTTGTTTCATCAATTTAGTCCTGAACCGAGGAGGGGTTGCAAAATTGGGATTCTGATTCTCACTATCTTCAACAATCTTATCATATTTCATGTCCTTGTTCAATGATACTGATGGTTGGATTTGCCCTCTCTTCTTCAGTGTTGCATCTCTGAAATTGAAAAACACCATTCAGTTCACAATCTTGTCCAAATAAAATTTCAGTAGAATCCATTGCATTAAAAAAGAAATTGTTTTTTTTCTTCTCATTAGTTACCTCCTATTTCGTTCCCCAAGAGGCATATCAGATACACTAGCTGATCTTTGAAGCTGTAAAAAACAATAATGTTAGCAAAACTTGAATATGAAAGGTTATACTCCAAACAGAACGAGTTCATTCCATTATTTGTTTGAAAAGTCAGGAAATCAGTTAACTAGCAAAAATCAAAGAGAAAAATTAGGAAATTTAAAAGGAAAAATGAAGATAGACTAAAAATTTCTTGAAAATTGCATAAACGCTGAATTCACTTCTCCTTTTCCACAAGAAAAATGAAGAGCAAATCCTGAATCTTGCAGTGAATGGTGAAATTAACCATTACCCACAAGAATTAATATACTAATATTTTTAAACTTAGCAGAAAAACTCAAATTACAATACCTCTTTCCACATTTTATCAACAGACATATGGGAACTCGCAAATTTAAAACACAAAATTTTGGACCAAAAATAGGAAACGAAACACAAACCTTAGAGGAGGAAGAAGGGGTATTTGCTTTGTAGAAATCTTCCACGGTCTTTGGATGATTACAATCTGCTCCAAAACAAGAAAGGGGGCCAAAATTTAGTCAAATCAACAGTTAAAAAAAGAAAGAAAGCAAACAAATTTGTTATTTGCATAAGTTACCAGGTTTGCAGAACCAAGCATCATCATCAACAGGAGCATCAGGAGCAAGAAAATCAACCCATTGAGGTGCGTTAAAATGCTCCAAAAGATCATCTTTAACAAATCTTGAATCAATAGTTTTCCAATCAATTATGGCTATCTCCATAATGGCTTACACAAAAAAAAAAAAAAATGGGTTACACCAAAAAAAAAAGAGTAGAAGAAAAAGAGTTTAAGACTGCTTCTAAAAAACCCAGATATAAAGTAAGAATTCAGAAGATTTTTAAGTGAATGAATTCACAGGTGAAATGCAACGTTTCTTTGTTGTGGAAGGAGCTGACACTAAAGACCGTTGGGATTTAAGGCTTTTGGAGGGTTTTATTAATTATATATTTATTTCCTTTTTGACCGTTAGGGATTTTTCTCATTAATTTTTTTTTTTCGTTGCTGCTTTTTAATCCCATGGGAGTTATGTGCAGATCTAACTTCGGATCCAAGCCATTTATCATTTGGTCTTCAATGTTGTCCAAGTACTCCTCCTTTCTCTCTCTCTCTCTCTTTTTTTTTTTTTTTTTTTTTTTAACTTTTCTAGTGCAACTTTAATACCGTGTATGGCTTGGTAATGTTGTACCACATGCTTAAGTATTGGTACCTTTTTCTATCCCCTCGAGATTTCCTTTGACACAAAAAAAATTATTTCATTTTTGTCGAATTGGTTTACTTCTTTTTGCCCTTATTTGTAGTTTGAAGATTTATATAGGTTTTTTGCCGAATCAAATTGTAACACTTATTTGGCGGGTTAGATGTGCATCCATTTAGTTGCAAATACTAGGTAAACCTCCTTAATTTCAAATATGAAAGTCTTGCATTCAAATCTTACGGTCACCAAAAGCAAAACAAAAATTCACTGTTTATCTCATTAAAAAAATTAGGCCTATACATTAGTAGACAAAAATTTTCTTGTATGGTTTAACTTAATTTTTGTGTAACAAAATTATATTCTGGTATTTCCCTTGGATCATGAATCTATTTGTTTGACCAAAAAATATAGATCTTGGCTCAACTAATTAAATTTATACAAATGAGGATTAATCTTAGTTAATAATAATATCCTAAAGACGAAATCCCCGTATGATTAATAATATGTAGATCTCTTCCAAAAGCAATGAAGATACACAATGGACAATATTTAAGAACCCAAACAGAAATAATGTAGCATTAAATAGTGTGAAAGCAATAAATGACATTTATGTAAATATAACGAACGATCACCCAAAAAAGGATGAAATCAACGGATGTTCTTTCTGAAATTGATGAATGATGGACAAGCCTTTGAATATCCGAGTTATTCTCGGATATGGTGGAAAAATGTGGACAAAAATCTTAGTGAAAAGGTTATTTTTGTAGGCTTACAATAAGACCAGATTCTCTATTTAAAGTCAAAGAATATTTACAAATAAATATCACATCTCCCGTATCATTGTGTCTCTTTCTATTTATAGGAAACATGTTCCTAAAAACCCTAATAGTACAAATACAAAGAATATCCACTAGAATATTCTCTTTAATGTCCCATCTTGAAACTAGACGTTATAACTCTGTCAAGGGTACTCGACCTCCGCCTCGATCTTTGGCAACTCCTCGACTTCAATCTTTGCTGACTCTTCGACCACGGCCTTCATTGTTAATTAGATTACTTCGACACATGGCGGCCTAAGAATGTTTTACCAATACCATTTCGTCTAGAGATAATTTTTGACTTACACAGTTAGTCCATCCACTTATTGAGGCCAGCTTCGCGGGCGGGTTTTATGAGCGGATCATGTTATTGGTGGTCGAGCTACCAGACGGACTACATGGTCGTGGTTGTTGCGGCGAGCAGGTGACGTGGACCTCTGTTGGCCACGCATTTTGAATGCCTCAAATTTCCAAGGTGATTTATTGGAGTTATGTTGTCCATGGGTTGGGATGACGTCATGATGTCAGGCATCATTATGACGCATATTCCCGATGCATCCCTCCGTTTCACGTGTGACCTTTGATTAGACCTGCTGCTTCAGTTCTGGTGTCAATCTTGATGAACCATTTTTTGGTTTTGGTGCTATGACCTTTATAAATAGAGATCTTTGAACTTGATTTTGAAGTTTAAACCTTACAACATTTTGAAGCACCATACCTTTCTCTTGCTCTTCTTCTTCTCCGAATTTCTTTTTTGCTTCATTGACCTATATTGTTCTTCATTCCCTGTCGTTTGTTACTTTCCTCCACTATGTTAAATCATGTCTAACGTATCTTCTGATGCTGGTGACGGGAGTCGTGTTGCTCTCTTGGCAGTGGTGTTTCCCTCCCATAGAGAGAGCGTCCTTCCACCGGTGGTAAGGCCAAATTCAGCCTTCGCAATCATATCAAGTTGATCCCGGCTGAGGGGGATACAGTACAGGTCCACCGTCATGAGTATTGCGCCCTCTATGCCTACCCCTTCCAAGTTGGCTCTTCTTTTCCCCTCCTTCCGCTGGTGGAGGAGTTCTGTCATCACTATGGCGTTTGTCCTGCTCATCTCGTGCCTTACATCTATAAAATTATAAAGATGCTAACTAAATTTGCTAAGCTGGCCGAAGTCGAACTGACACTTCGACACTTAATTCATTTATTTGCTCCTAGCTTTTATAGGGGAACAATGCTGAACCTTCGCCACCGAGGGGGCAAATACTTGGTGGTAAAGATGGACGACAAGGCCAGTCGTCAATTCTGGTTTAACTTCCTTTTTGTCAGAACCGAGAACGTTGTGGCCAATGTCAAAGGCTTTCCTAAGACTTGGAACTATACTCGTAAGTACTTTGGTTTCTCCCTCGTGTTTGGTCTTGAATTTTGACTTCTCTCCTTCTTCTTTTGCAGCCAAGACCTCGCCTCCTCCTTTGGACGCTCATATTTCTGACTGGGTCGAGCGGCTCTTCCCTCACATCGTAGGGATTCATGAATGGCCAAGTCTTTTCAAGAAATTTGGGCTTGCTCTCCCTTCGACTGGTAATTTCCTTTCTTTGATCGTGGCCGCTCCGTTTCCTTTTGTGCGGATTCCTTTTGCTGACTTAATGCTGTGTTTTTCTCAGGTAGGGGTTCTCAGAGGAGCCGGGCATCAGTGCCTTCTTTCCGAAGGGCAGCTGTTGCCTCCTCAACTTCGGCTCCTATTGCGGCTATTACATCTTCTGTACCGATATAGACCTCAGTTTCCGTAGCTCGAGAGCCTGTCTCCGTTCCTTTTGCGACTCCTACCCCCTAACTTTATTCGCTAGTTGATGAGGATGACGTCTCTCCTGATGACAGTAGTTTGATACCTCATAAAAGGAGAGCCGTGGATACCGAGGGAGAGAGGCTAGTTGATGTTAGAGATTGTGGCATTGTCCTTTAGGAAATAATCACAGTGCATATTGGAGAGGGCCTAGAGGCAAGTCCCGAGGCCCCTTACTTAAAGGATACGAGCATGCGTCCTGTGGGGGATGCGATCGAGGGTGTGGTGAGCAATGACGGCCCTGCCCTTCTGAGGCGCGAGGAGGCCTCATCTTCCAGGGTCGCGACGGACGTGCATTCTTCGACTAATGATAGAAGGAAGGTTGTTGCTGAGGAGGATGTTGGATCTGACTTTGACATGGATATAGACGAGTTGAGGATGATTGATGAGGGGCTTACTCAACTCGAAGTGAGGTTGAAAGGGGGTTTAAGGACTATTGCTATCCCGATGGATCGTAATCTTCTTGTGAACACCAAGAAGATAATCCCCCTTCTTGGCCCTCTTTTTCTGAAATTGAGGGTACGACCCTCGAGACTATAAATGACAGCACCCTGTCAAATAACATTGTTGGTCTCGCCCTTCAGGTAAGTACATTTGTTGTCCGTTATTTTCCTTATGTTTTGTTCTTTCATAGGCTCTAACTTCCTTCATTCGTTTTGGATGGTTGTCCTGGAGATTGAAATTGCTCGTAGGGAGCAAAGATGTAAAGATATTTATATGAAGTTGAAGAATAAGTACTTCAAAATACCTTGAGAAGTATCGGGAGCTTTGGTGCCGGCTCCACGAAAGCGACAATGTGCACCAACTAAGGGAGGACTTGAAGGAAAAAGTCGAGGAGCTGGTGCATGTAGTGGGGAAGTGTAGCATCCTGAAAGGGATGTTGAGGAGCAAAGAGGAAGAGCTTGAGCTTAGCATGGGGTATAAGCCTAGTGCGGTGATCACCAAGCTCGTCTTGCTTCGAGGCCAGCTTGAGGAGTATCAATTTAGATGAAGGCTCTTAGTGGCGAGGTCGCCGAGAAGACGGAGGAGCTAGAGAGGACGGAGTCCACTCGGTCGGAGGCTTTGAGAAAGGCGGAGTCCCTTGAGGTGGCGATCCGAACTCTCCGTTCCGAGCGAGAAAATGATTTAACAATGGCAAGGCGTAAAGAAGAGCGGCTCGATGAAAGGATTGGAGAGTTGGAGAAAGAGACCTCGTATCTTTACGATCGGGTTACTGCTCTGGAGGCCGAGAAGGCGAAACTACTTGAATGGCCTTCTTCATCTGCGGTTTCTAGCTTCCCCAACATTCCTTTTGACTTGTATGAAGAGTGGATTCACACTGAAGCCCAACTAGATGTGCTTTGTGAGTTGCATGTAGCGGGCTCCATTTCTGTTGCAGACTTCAAGGGTGCTCGTGTCAAAGCTCGTGAGGCTCGGATTGCTTGTGGTTATGATCCGACTACTCCTCGTCCTGGTGAGGAAGATGAGGGAGATGAGGGAGATGAGGGAGATGAGGATGTTATAGATCACCTCGAGGACGAGGCCTGGTATGATTCCATATACCCTCCGAGCAAGGATGGAGAGGGCTCTGGGGGCCAAGACGATGAGGGTATCGGTGGTCAGGGTAGTGATTCCATTTAAGATCGAGCTGGCGAGGGAACTGAAGGCCGTAATGCCAACGACCAGTAGTTTTCTTTTTGACTATTTTGTGTATTTTTGCCGGCGTCTTCAAGAGCCTTTGTGAACAATTTAAGTATGAAATATCAAAGTTGTTCCTTGCATCTTTTTCCATTCCTCTGGTTTATTTTCTATACTTGTATATTTTTTGCTTCTATTATTTACTCGTTTCGCTTTTTGTCCTTCTTATTGTTGTTTTCTTTTAGCTGGTTGTGGCCTTGGAGCGAATATTCATGGGACATGTCAGCCCCTTATTTATATAGGTCGAGTGCGTTTCTTCGTTGAGATTTGCCCCAGGGCTGATAGGTGTTTGTTTGAGCGAGGTTGAACATAACCTTTTCGTATTCGTGGTCGAGGGCCGATAGATATTTGTTCGAAATTGGTCAAACATAACCTTTTGTTAAATCGCGACCGAGGGCCGGTAGGTGTTTTTTTCGAGCTTAGTCGAATATAACCTTTCGTTAAATCGTGGTCGAGGGTTGGTAGGTTTTTGTTCAAGCTTAGTCGAACATAATATTTCATTAATCATGTCCGAGGGCCGGTAGGTGTTTGTTAAATTAACCTTTCATTAAATTGCGGTCGAGGGCCGATAGGTGTTTGATCGAGCTTAGTCGAACATAACCTTTCGTTAAATCGCGACCGAGGGCCTGTAGGTGTTTGTTCGAGCTTAGTCAAACATAACCTTTCGTTAAATTGTGGCCGAGGGCCGGTAGGTGTTGTTCGGGGTTGAACATGACCTTAATACGAAAAAGGTGTCCTGATAAACGTAAGTTTCTTATTACTTTGACATTGTTACTTTGGTTACATACTTGGAGAAAGATACAGATTTTTTAGGTGTTGGCTGGTGCTCCAGTCCCAGTCCTAGTCTACCTAGTCCCTTCATTGTTTGACTTGGAGAGTATTGAAGAGTCGAGCAATGAAAGAGTAACAACAGTCCCTCCCTCACATACTTCAATGTTTCCTTCGCCGCCTCATTAAGAACCTCTTTGAGAAAACCCAAATGGGATAAAACTCAAGTAAGGGAAAAATATTACGTCTTGGGGGACACTTTTTCTCTTAGAAGTTGAAGTATTTGAGGTGGCTGATGATCCAATTGTTTGGTAGTTGCTTTCCTTCCATTGTCTCTAGTTGGAATGAACCCTTGTTCGCTTTGGCTGTTATTTTGTACTGACCATCCCAGCTTGCCTTCCCGGGGATCTTTGCTCGCTTGAGTTTTGGTTTTCAGCACGTAGGTCGGACCTTTTTTTTCTTGTTGTAATAGCGTTCTGCTTGTTGTTTTTGGGCAACCATTCCTATCTACGCCATATCTCTTCGTTCGTCGATTTCGTCGAGTTCTTGCCTTCTGCTCTCATCGTTACTCATACCGCTTTCGTTGGGAGTACCTTAGGCTGGGTTCTCTGACTTCGATCGATATTACTGCCTCGGTCCCATAGACCAAAGAGTAGGGCATCTCTCCTGTGCTCGTCTTCGGGGTTGTTGGTAGGCCCATAATACTTCTGGTTGTATTTCCAACCACAGTCCCTTGGCGTCCTCAAGCTTTTTCTTCATGATATTTAGCATGGACTTGTTAGAGGACTCTGATTTCCCGTTACCCGCTGGGTGATATTGGGTTGAGAGTATCCACTTGATATGCCATTTCTCAAAGAATTCAGTGGTTTTCTTTCCTGTGAGCTAGGGTCCGTTGTCAAAGCTGATCTCCTTAGGTAGGCCGAATCGGCAGATGATGTTTCTCCATATAAAGGTGATTACCTCTTGTTCTCGTATTTGGGCGAATGCTCCTGATTCCACCCATTTAGAGAAATAGTTCATTCCCCATTTGATGAGCGGCCAGGGGGAGGTGACAGAGTGGAGGTGTTCGCCTTCTTGGTGAATCATTGGGGTGAGTACTTTTGGCCCTGTTTGTATTTTCTCACAAAGTCTGTGGCGTCCTTTTTCATGCTGGGCCAATAGTATCCGGCCCATATAAGGCATCTGACTAGTGCTTGATTGGCGGAGTGAGCACAGCAATGGCCTTCATAGACTTCTTCGAGGACACGCTCGGTTTGGTTTGAGCCCAAATATTTCACCAGAGGGCCACCGTAAGTCCTCTTGTACAGGCCGCTATGAAGGAGACTGTATATGGCGGCTTGCATTCTTAGTTTCTTGGCTTCTTTCTTGTCATCTGGGAGTGTGTCGTCCTGCAAGTAGGTGATAATACGATTGTGCCAATCCCAAGTTAAGTTTATGGTTCTTACCTCTATTTGGTCTAGTGATGAGTTGAGGAGGTGGACTACGGTTTTATCTCCGGTCGTGATGCTTTTGGTTGCTGCGGACAATTTGGCGAGGCCGTTCGCTTCGGCATTCTGCGCCCGTAGGATTTGGTCAAGCTGGCATTCGTCTAACTCAGGCAGTAGTTTGCAGATCTCGGTCTGGTATTTTATCAACCTTTGTTCCTTGATTTGGAAAGTCCCTGTGACTTGGTTGACTACAAGTTGGGAATCACAACGGAGTTTCAACCTCTCGCCCCATACTTGAGTACTAGCCTCAAACTAGCAAATTACTTCGCTTTTAGGGACCTCTAGTACGAGGCCCAGTCCGGACCCTGATGCATTAGATGCGCCATCAGTGTATAGGACCCAAAGGTCTTGTATTTGGAGGGAAGCTTGGACGGGTTACCTTTCGGCTTCAAGCATTATTTTTGCACTGAAGTCAGCGAGCACCTGCGACTTCATCGCTGTTCGCGGATGGTATGTGATATTGTGATCACTTAGCTCGATGGCCCACTTGGCCAGCCTCCCCGATAGCTCGGATTTATGCAAAATGTTCCTCAGGGGAAAGGTTGTGACGGCCGAGATAGGGTGGAACTGGAAATAGGGTCTAAGCTTTCGTGAAGCTACAACCAACGCTAGAGCCAATTTTTCAAGGTGTGGGTACCTCGTCTCTGCGTCTACGAGTGTTCTGCTAATGTAATATATGGGAGATTGCATACCTTTATTTTTGCGGATCAGGACAGCACTTACCGCTACTTCGGAAACGGCTAGTTAGACTAGGAGCTGCTCCCCAGGTTCTGGTTTTGAAAGCAGGGGTGGTGATGATAGGTATGCCTTCACTTCTCGCAGATCCTGGACACACTCAGGAGTCCATTCGAGGTTGTTGTCCGTATTTGAGTACACCAAAAAAATTGTGACATCTATTAGACGACTGCGAGATGAATCTCGATAGGGCGATGATTCGTCCAGTCAACCTTTGGACTTGCTTCTTGGTAGTCTAGAGCTCCGGTATCCCCTCGATAGCTTTGATTTGGTCTGGGTTGACTTTCATTCCCCTCCCCCCCCCCCCCCCCCCCA
>MCJB01022946.1:108815-132106 GCA_002018475.1 Nicotiana obtusifolia | reverse complement strand
CCCCCCCCCTCTCTCTATCTCTCTGTGACCAAAAACTCACCCATTCCCCTACTCTCTCTCTACCCCCTTCCTCAAGAGTACTTCTTCCGAGTGACCCCTCAGGTATGTTACTTGATCTTTCCTTTGTTTTTCTTTTTCCTTGTTCTTTTGTAGTTCTTTCTTTTTCATTTTTTCTTTTTTTCCCCCCTTTCTTGTGGGGTTAAAGATTGGGTTTCACCATGGGGACTGAAAGTATGGTTTCTAGGTTGCGAAATTGGTATGTATGTAGGCCACCTAGGGTTAAAATTACTTTGTGTAGAATAGGAGCAGATTTACATTTTAGGTGTTTGTGTAAATGACACAATAAGGCTGAGAGTGTATTTTTTTTGACCAAGTGTGAGGGTGAAGTCTGAGTAGCCTTTCTTGGTCCGTTGAGTGATATATTTGCTGATATTTGTCGGGTTGTTTCAGGTGCAATGGCTCCTTCCAAGAAAAGAAAAACTTTAAGTGCCTCCACCAGTAGTCAAGCGGGTACGTCCAGTCGCGAGCTTCTGCATCCGCTCGTCCATATTATCAAAATAAGTTTGTCTCATGGGAAGCCCAACAACGATTTAATAGCAAAGCGGGCAAAACTCTCATACCGGGAAGGGGAATCGATATTGGGTCTCTCGAAAATGATTGTCACAGAGTGTATGAGGAATTAGTCAGGTGAGGAATGGGGGTGTCTTCGAAGAATCTAACGAGAAAAATTTAATGGTTGTTCGGGAGTTCTACGCGAACTGCCTGAAACATGAGGACTATGTATGTATAGTCCGGAAGAAGACAGTGGACTTTTCCAAGGAGGCTATCCAAAGGGCCTATCACCTTCCAGAGTACGTGAAACACCCCGATACTACCAACTACTATTTGGCGCACAGCAGAAAATCATACCCGTGGCTCACGTTCTTTGCAACCATTTATGTATCCAGGAAGGAGGTGGTGTGGCTAAAGGAGGGACACAAATTCACCCGGCTTCACTCACTTTTGAGGGGAAGTGCTGGCTATACATCATTAATAACCGCCTGATGCCTTCAGGCAACGCAACTGAGGTGAATGGTCCCTGGGCTGCTCTAATTTGGTGCTTTGTCACTAGCCACGACTTTGATGTGCCTCAGGTCATTCAAGACGAGATGCCAATTCGTTGTCCGGTGTAGAGGTATGGTTTATTTTTCCCGTCGTTAGTCACTCGGTTGTGCTGTGAGGCATGGGTACCAGAAAATCGGACTATGGATGGGAAAGTCAAGCGAGAACAAAACTTTTGGGCTGATAAAGTTATAATTGGGAAGGAACCTGTTGTGGTTGCTGAGGCAGATAGTGAGGAGTCCAATGCGCCCGACGAGGTAAGGAAGGTGCATAGTGAGGATGTTGATGCTTCTCCCCCGCATGAGCAGGGTGTTGGAGAACCTTCAGGCAGCGGATGGGAAACGAGAATAGTTGCCTTGGAACAAAAGATGGCAGGGATGCGTACTTCAGTCACTGATTTGGGATCTCGGGTGGACTCCCTTGCTACACAGAATGCCAAGTCCGAGAAGAAGATCATGGCATGGCTGCATGCACTTGACCGGGCTTGTTATCTGGACCCCGGCACCGTCTCCAACACGGAGTGACCCAATCAGGGGAGTTTCTTCACCCTTGCATTTCGATTTTGTGACATGGGGACATGCCACTTGTTAAGTGTGGGGGTGGGGGTAGTATAAATAGCATTGTTTAATTTGTTCCCTATTGAAAAAAAATGAAAAAAATATTTTCTTAAATTTTTTTAGGATAACTTCTTCACTTGTACTTCCATGGGTTTCTTGTTTGGTTCTTTACCATGATCGTAACATTTTGAACCAGACACCTTTTTAGGGTAGATTTTTGTTATGTCTTTATTTTAGATTTTTGAAAAGTTTCTTGTGGTTTGCAAAGTTGACTGTGCCTGACTGGTGGGATGCATGATCCTGCCCTTGTAAGTCAGAGAGACCATTGGTGACTACGGCCTGATTGTGTGCTTATCCGAGATACTATATGTGGTGAGGCAAATGTTTGCTTAGTGATCATGCCTGACAAGGTTTAGAACTTGGCTTGGTTGTGACTTAAGGCGAAATCTTAGGTAATAGTCGAGTTTGGAGATGACTCTAGGCTTTCTTTGATAGGTAATCATCAAAAGAGCTTGGAGAGTTATCAATTAACCCAATTTGGAAGAATAGTCGAGAGACGTTCTACGTAAGATCATTCATGCAATGTATTTATGCATATTTTCATAGAAATTTTCATTAGGTTGTTTAACGGAACTCTTATTCATTCGGAAGAAGAATTTGAATCCTTAAGATAGCCTAATCATCTGCTGAAATCGAAAGAGTCAATAGAAGTTAAGAGTGAACTTAGCACGGAGTTACCCAGAATAATAGTTGATCACATATCTTGTCACAGCCCTTACTTCTCACCTTGATATTCAATCATTACTACTTAGTTATTAAATTTTCATTATTTTCTCACAATCGATAATCTTAGTTTTTATTCTTAATTCGCTAATAAGTTACATCAAAGGTTTATTTTTCTGAATAGTGTTAAGCTAAAGATTTATTAGAACATTATTTAAATCAATCCTTATGGAGACGATTTAATACTATACTATCTTTGGCTAGCGAGCCTAAGTTTTAAACACCGATTTTGCGCTCGTCACGGCTCAATAATTTTCCAATCGCTCTTGAACCATCTCTACTCAATCCCTTCTGGAAAGTCGCGACCGCCATCCTTTCGGATACGTTCGCTAGAGTCATCCTTACTCTGTTGAATCGGGTGAGGAAGTCCCATAGTCCCTCTCCCAAGGACTACTTGATAGCAAATATGTTGTTTACTCTTGCTTCGGCCTTCTTGACTCCGGCATGGGCAGTTACGAACTTATCGGCCATTTCCTCAAAAGTTTCAATGGAGTGGGCTGGTAGCTGTGAATACCATGTTAATGCCCCTTCTGTAAGGGTTTCGCCAAACTTCTTCAGCAAAATAGAGGACACTTGTTCCTTGGTGAGGTCGTTGGCTTTCATGGCGGTGACGTAATGGGTCACATGATCCTCTGGATCAGTCGTTCCGTCGTATAAAAACTGCAGTAGGTCAGCATTTTGAAGGTTTTTGGTATGGCATACGAGGCTGCATCATCGCTATACAGCTGATCTACAAACCTTTCGGCATCCCTTTTTGGCAACAGCTTAGGAGCGCCCGGTATCTTGTCGACTCGTTCTTAGTGTTCTTTATCTGGTCTCGGAGTGCTTTATTTTTATTCTCTATTTCTTCCATCCTCTTTAGAATGGCAGGAAGGGCGTTGTCACCTGCAGTTTTAGTAATACTATGAGTTATACCTGTCGTCGGAGGATTTGGTCAGTTGCACTACTCGTCTGTTTGTTGTATCATGCAAGCTCTTGCAGTTTCTGTAGTCATGCCTGTAGTGGGCTTGTTGAGGACGCTCACTAGCGTGTCTGTCAGCCATGCTTCGAGGAGTTTTTTCACAGCTGGGGGCGTCCCTTCTTCTGCGGACGTGGAGGCCCTTTTCCACTGGGTTTTGTTATGCTGCAATGGGGGGAGGCGACCTTTTGCGCCTAGGGGAAGCGTTAGGCATCACGTCCTCGCCTACTGTCTCGCAGCTCTCGTTGATAGCGTTCATAAGGTTGCTAGGGAAATCATTTGTTATTTTTATCCCTTTTCCTCGGGTATCTGCTATGTAGGTTTTTGTATGTACAAAGAAAGAAGATCTCAGAGTTTATGAGGTTAGTGACTTGCGTTAGCTATATATATAGAGGAAACTAAAAATTTGACTAAGAAATACCCATAGACAGCGCCAAATTGTTTGACAAAAAAATATGGATCTTGGTTCAACTAATTAAATTTATATAAATAAGGGTTAATTTTAGTTAATAATAACATCCCAAAGATGAAATTCCCAGTAGTATGATAAATAATACGTAGATCTCTTTCCAAAGCACGAAGGTACGCAATGGACAATATTTAAGAATCCAAACATAAATAATGTAGCATTAAATAGTGAGGAATAGTAATAAATGGTATTTATGTAAATAGAACGAATGAGTCACCCGAAAAAGGATGAAATCAACGGATGTTCTTTCTGACAATGATGAATGATGGACAAGCCTTTGAATATCCGAGTTATATTCGGATCTGGTGAGAAAATATGGACAAGAATCTTAGTGAAAAGGTTATTTTTATAAGCTTACAATAAGACCAGATTCTCTCTTTAAAGTCAAAGTACATTTTACAAATGAATATCACATCTCCCTTATCATTGTGTCTCTTTCTATTTATAGGAAACATGTTCCTAAAAACTCTAATAGTACAAATGCAGAGAATATCCACTAGAATATTCTCTTTAATGTCCTATCTTGAAACTAGCCGTTATAACTCTGTCAAGAATACTCAACCTCGGCCTCGATCTTTGGCAACTCCTCGACTTCAATCTTTGCTAACTCTTCGACCACGGCCTTCGTTGTTAATTAGATTACTTCAACACGTGGTGGCCTAGAAATATTTTACTAATACCATTTCGACTAGAGATAGATTTTGACTCATACACTATTCATGCAACTAAGAGAAAATTATATTCTCGTATCTAAATTTTTGTGTGACAAAATTTCATACATGCATCAAATGACAAAATCAAGAGAAAATTAAATAGTTTCGTTACACATTAAAAATTCAAACCTATAATTTTGTTAGACAAAGTATAGGTGTCATATTTAAACCAAAAACTGTCTCCTTGATTCCCTCTCTACCTATCATCTCCACTTTTGACTCCTCTGTTAGAGGCAATACAAGACTCTCTCCACTCTGAATCTCCTTCTCCCTCACACTTAAAAGCAACCCAATTGCCAAAAACTTATGCTCGTTTTTCAGGTACAAAACTTTCTTGATTTTCTCTTGGAAAAAAGAAAAAAAAATCTCATACATTCTTCAAAGAGTGAAGGTAATTGTTTTCTTTATATCATTTTGTTTTCTCTTTAGATGATTGCTTCTATTCTGTGATATGTTATATCATCATCATTTGGAGTAAGTTTTGGATCTAACTTTATCTTGTCATACTTGTTTCCTCAAATTGAAACGTATATTAGAGTACTTTGACCTGATATTTTCACGTTTGGGTGAATGCATGATTAATTTTTTAGCATTTGAACTGAACAATTTTTATTTTTATTTTTGGTAGTATATGGCTGATGGATCTTTCATGGGAAAAAAATAATATTATGAGTTGTATTGTTCTCTAGACAATGTATATAAACCAACTGAAATGACAGTGATAATGCAACTCTGACAATTTTTTCTTCCTTTTGAATGATTAAATTGATGTAGTGTATCTAATAGGTTTTTGCTTGAATATCCATTTTACTCAATTTTAAGATAGTAGTTGCTAGTTAAGTTTATTTTTGTTGTTGTTCTGTAGCAATATGAGGTAACAAAAGGTAGTATATGCATATATCTGAGGATTTACCAAAGTTGTGTTTGAATATTGATCTTGAACTTAGCATGTTTGTGTACTTATCGAGTTCCTTTTTTTATTGTACTGTTATTTCTTTTCTTATTCTCTTTTGTTGGAATTGGTTTCTGGTCCTTCAATTCTTGAACTAAAATACTGAGATTCTTCATGCCACATTTCCACATTGTCACACTTTTCTGTTGCTATAATAAGTTTTGAATATAAGGCTTAATGACAATAATTGATCATGTGTGATGATTCATATTTTCTTACTTTGGTCCGACACTGATATATTTTTTGAATTTAAATGGAGAAATATGGTCATTGAAGATTCGTATAGCCAATCCCAACTTATCTAGGACTAACACATAGTTACAGTTGTACAATTAACTTTCATTTTTCTTAGTTGCGAAAAACGAGAGTGGATGGTTATTGTTGTGGACCATCAAACAGATTAATATTCGTAGCAGTAATAACTACCAATTTTTATTCTGGTAAGGATTAATGTTGGAAATTTAGTCAATGATTTATGTCTAGAAGCGGAACATTTATATATCGTAGTGGTCTTGAGGAAGAGGTCTGTTTCTTGCAATTTCACTATGTTTGTATTGCTTCCTGCAGCCAAAATGCGCTTGCACTTTAATAGTTTATCATCTTAGCTTCTTATTTAGCTGTCAAATACATCATTTTCCATCTTGTTTGTTCTTTAGAGACAGAGATGACGATTGATCAGCCACAATACCCCTCTGTTGCTCATAAGGTATCTGGCAACTTCCTGGTTAGATCTACCCAAAATCGAGATCTTCTGGCGTACCAAAGGCCATACAAATATGGAAATCAGACGAAACCGTTGTTGCATCAATGTGAAGGAAAATATGACATCTCCACGGTTTCGTCGTACTCATCGCAAGTTTTTGTCCAAGCTCCTTCAGAGAAAGGTGTTTCCAGCTTTGCAGTTGATTTTCTTATGGGTGGTGTCTCAGCAGCAGTGTCAAAGACAGCAGCTGCTCCAATTGAGCGCATCAAACTCCTGATCCAAAACCAGGACGAAATGATCAAGGCTGGTCGGTTATCTAAACCATACAGTGGCATAACTGAATGTTTTAGCCGAACAATGAAGGACGAAGGGATTATGTCGTTGTGGAGAGGCAACACAGCAAACGTTATTCGTTATTTCCCTACTCAGGTTCGTTCTTTTTCTCATATAAACTCGGTTATGATATCCTTATTCATTTCATTGTTATATTTTTTTCTCTTTTTGTGCAGGCCTTGAATTTTGCATTTAAAGATTACTTCAAGAGGCTTTTTAACTTCAAAAAGGAAAGAGACGGTTACTGGAAATGGTTCGCTGGCAACCTTGCATCAGGAGGCGCAGCTGGTGCATCTTCTCTTTTCTTTGTGTATTCACTTGACTATGCCCGAACAAGGCTAGCAAATGATAGTAAGGCTGCAAAAGGGGGAGGGGAGCGACAGTTCAATGGCCTTGTTGATGTCTACAAGAAGACATTAGCATCTGATGGAGTTGCTGGACTTTACCGTGGATTCAATATTTCATGTGTTGGGATCATTGTGTACCGTGGTCTCTACTTTGGTTTGTATGATTCTTTGAAACCAGTTGTCCTCACTGGAGGGCTACAGGTAATTTGGCGTTACTACTAACTATAACTCTACTGATCGCGTTCAGTGTTGTATTAGACTTGTTTGCTGATGAAGTGTCTGTGATGTTTCATATATGTGCTTCTTCTCTTTTTTTCAATTGGTTTCAGGATAGCTTCTTTGCTAGCTTTGCACTAGGGTGGTTAATTACAAATGGAGCTGGACTTGCGTCCTATCCAATTGACACTGTTCGTCGGAGAATGATGATGACATCTGGCGAAGCAGTGAAATACAAAAGCTCAATGGATGCTTTTACTCAAATATTGAAGAATGAGGGTGCAAAGTCTCTCTTCAAGGGTGCTGGTGCTAACATTCTTCGTGCCATTGCTGGCGCTGGTGTCCTTTCTGGCTACGACAAACTTCAAATGCTTGTACTCGGAAAGAAGTATGGATCTGGTGGTGCTTAAGATTGATCACTTTTGCCATCCCTACTAAGATTCTTAATTGAGTTTTGAATAATTAGCTACCAGACAGAAGTATCTTTTTTACTTCAGTAGGAGATAGGATACATTTTGTGCCCAATTTTGATAGACATGGCAAGGCACACTATGCATAACTGTTTTATTTCACTTTTATGAGGTAATCTCTTTGATAGATTATCCAACCAACTCAATAATGTAGTTGAATCTTCTCTATATTATCATGAATTCTTTACTTTTCCCCTCTTTTCTCTTCTAGATACGACGGGGACTGTGGGGAGAGGGGGATTGAGCTCCAAAGGATTAAAATAAGAGTTTAAGTTATATTCACTGAGCAGTGGCAGAGCCAGAGATTTCATTAAGGGAATTCTGTTGGGTTTTAAGCTTGTTAGAGCTTAAAAATAAAGTGAACGGAAAATGGAGGGAAAAATAAAATTTTTGAATTTCACAAGTTGACAAAGAGACATTGTCCCATATTGGAGGAGAAAAAGTGTTTTGATGGGTATAGAAATAATTGCACTTCTTCTAGCTCTTAAAGAGTTGAGAAGAAAGCAAGCCTCGCGCCGCCGGCGTCGCTCGCTCGGCTTCTGCTTCGATTTGGTCAAATAGCCTGATTGATTGATTAACTATTTGGACCAAATTTATTTGTTAATAATAACGCAATATTATTTAATCCAAATTAGACCGTTTCAATAACAGTAATTTAATTTTTTCCTTTGTTTTGTTTTTTCCGTTTTAATTTGAATTTGGCGGTTTGCGTAAATGGCCGTTTTATAAAACAGCCATTTTGAGTTGCAGCCTTACATGAAGAATTGCAACTCTTCAGTATTACCCAATATTTTGGCTATAAATACATGACCTCTCTCTCAGATTTTTCTTACAAAAATTCTGATTTTTCCTTCTTCCTTCTGCATTGTTTTAACAGAAAAGAAAGTAGTAAGTGTGATTTGCTACTGTTCTTTGAGTATTCATTCTATCCTGGGAGGAAATAATTTCAAACCTTGGGTACTAGGAGGGGGTTAAGTTCCTTAAGGAAACATTGTGAATTTAGTGGGCTCGGATTTATTTCTGTTCTTCTACATTTCTGATTTCTCGTTCCTACTGTTTTTTGAATATATTTTTCGAATACAGAATACTAACAGATTCAACTTTTGTAAAAATAGGCTATTCAAGCCTCTGATTCCAGTCAACGGGATTCAACCTTTGTATTTATTATGCATTTTATTATTAGAAAAATTACCTAATCTGTCAGTCCATAAACAATCTCAACCAAAACTAGTCCAAAATAAATTGTCTTCCCAAATAGGACCAAATATTATTTTGATCCAAAAAGTTTTCAATTAATGTCAGCTTCTTTTCACTCTCCTTTTTAAATCTAGGATGCTCTTTACTGTTAGACTACAACTTGTAGGTTATTCAATCTGCTTGTATATGAAGTGAGTCCTAATTCGAATATGGCTAATAGCGTTTCAATCTGCAAGCTGGTGACAGAAATCCAAGTACCAAAAAGTTAGAAAAAAGATAAATGAAAATCATAAATTCAAGTATTTTAATACAGTAACTTAATAAAATAATTTGAAAAGTGAAGAAGATAAGCTAAAACTCCATTGAAAGCCATTGAAGCTCGCTTAAGCTTGAGTTGAAAATTTGAGTTTTCGAAATTGAAATTTATTACGAATGGGTGTTGTAGGAACAGATTGGATACATCTCAAGGAGTTTGAAACTCATTTTGAGACAAATTGGTGGAGGTTTGAGGTAGTTTGAATTCAAATTTGAGTCAAAGTCTAAGTGAAAGACGAATACAGAAAAAGATGAGATATGTATCACACTGTGAATCTTCCGTCTATCACTTACGTATCATATGTATATCTCATATATGTCTCTTGTATATCCATGTAGACCTATGTCAGAGATACATGCGTGATACATGTGTCACAGAGGAACTTTTTAAACTCGAATTTAACTACGAATTTTGATATCATACCAGTCCAAATCAGCTCCAATCTCGTCAAATTTTACATATTGTCTCATCTATTTGCTCTCAACGAAGTCCAACCATACCCATTTGAAAAAGAAAAAAATCCTTTTGTGCGCCTAGTTTTTTTAATGTTGTATATCATTGGTAATAAATTTTGACTCCAAAGTCCAAACTACTCCAATTCAACTTCAGTCTTCCTCAAACTTTGTACATTGCCTTATTTATGTGTTTTCAACGAATTTTAACGATACCCATTGAATTATTTTTCGCCTAGGGTTTTTGAATGTTGTATATCACTAGTAATTTTTTGTTATTTTTGGTAGCATGACTAAAATGGCTAATATTTGGTAAGTAGTGTCTTTTTGTGACACATCTATGTAGTTTTCCCTTTATTATTTTAGGCTTGTAATATACATATATGATAAGTAAATTTGTTTAGCAAGGGATATCATATGAACCCCCTTGCTTCAATGTGGCTCTGCCACTGTCACCGAGGATATAAATTATTTATACAATCAGATCACTTATTAGATAATTACATATAAATTTATTGACAAGCATTAATTATTAATCTAATATAAATGAGTTAAGTTGTAGTTTACAAATGGGCTTCATTGTTGGCCTATGCCCTACGCTCTTTCGTGTGTTAAGTGTTTGGACCTCCCAATTAGTTGTTTTAGCCCAAAATATCACCCTTTCAAACTCTGAATTTTTTTCTTTTTTTGGACATCTTCATGAATTATTTGAAACTAGTGAATTTGCACACTTGGCGCGGTAAAAATAAATAAATGAACTTTACAAAAGTCTTTTATAACTTCGATTCAATATGTTGAATAAACTATAGTAAATATAATATTTTTTCGACTAGTTCCAGTTTCAGAAAAATAATTTGAAGGAAAAATAATAATAATAATAATAATAATAATAATAATAATAATAATTAGAGTATAACAATATTTACTTAATAACTTTACATATACAACCATTTAGCAACAGCATTTAAATAGATTATAATACCAATTATTGATTCATAGAAATTATATATTTCACAAGTAATTTTGTGAGTTAAAGTTCATCAATCTAAGTTTGGTTTGTAGTCCAAAGTACACCAAACCTATCGTATTTGGACCATAAAAATCAAGCAAATCTTACTCTTTTATTCCTTGCTATTTTCCCTAAAAATATTTTAAAATATGTGAGCAATTGTTGATAATATTATAGTATTTCAAAATATTTTACAAGTGTCTTTTTCTATTTTTAAGTGGCAACCATACATATAGATATTTTATAAGTGTCAAGATAAGGGATACTGGGAGATTGGAAATCGGCTGAAACATTCGAAGATGCACATTTGGAAATTCGACGATTAAGATTTTAAAAATGATTATTTGAGTTGTGTAGCTAATTTAGTTGTTGAAAGGCTATATAATTAGTTAGAACTGTAGTTTAAAGATGGGCTTCATGATAGGCTTATGCTCTACGCTCTTTGTGAAGTATTTGGGCCTCCCATTTAGGTGTTCAGGCCCAAATATCACACTTTCAAATTCTGAAGTTCCTTTTTATTTTTATTTTTTGACATCCTCATAAATTATTTGAAATTCGATTCCTGTAAATAAGAAAAAGGAAAATAGTAATACGGTTGGTTTATGTCTAGTATTTTTTAATTTTCTGATAGTTCTTGATTTCACGATCTTCAAAAATAAAAAGCTTTATTGTTGTTTACAATTGTTATCGACGTATGATTTTTGAAAAAGTTAAGAACAACGGGAGTTACATCTAACATATTCAAGTTCTCAATTTTGAAGAAACTAATGAAGAGCACCAAAAGCAACGGCCAGATTCACTTAAATCTATAGAAGAAAATCATTCAAATCTAGAAAAATATGTGAACTTTTAAAGCTAATATGATAAAGTAGCTTTACTAGTTGCATATTTTTTTTTTAATTAAATTTTCTTTGTTTTGTGATTGGAAGTGCAATAATCAACTACTTTGTTAGTTGATTCGACAAAGAGTTGTGCCTTAAAAATAGGAATATTTAATGATAAATGAGGTAACAAGGTATAATCTTTACTCTTTTGAATAAATGTTTTAGAAGTTAATGGAATTCAAGAAGTTTTTTTTTTAATACAATAATTCGCAAACCTTTTGGGTACTAAGTGGCCATTTCTTAGCCCGCAACTATTTGAAGTACAAAACTTATAATGAAATAGGTTTTATACTGTGAATATGTATGATTTATTTAATCGTGTAAAGTTACAAAAGTATAAAGATGATTATTGTCCACTACCGAAATTAGAAGCTCAACACAGACGGCAGTGAAGTGGAGATGAACAAGAAAGCAATGCTCTTATCCACCTTTTTCAAGTTTTTAAATCAGGATAATCATATACAATCTAATCATTTCCCAAGATAAATCACCTTCTTTTCCCATAAAATATATAATTATGAACTCTTTAGTTAATTTATTGACCAACTTTTCCACGTAATTAAGAACATACTTTATAGTATGAAAGAAGGGACAGAGAGCGTCTTCACTAAGAGACACGTAATTGGTCAAAAGATAGATCAAATTCCTTGCTTGAAGACAAGGGATTTGTGTGACCCCTTGAATCCATGGCTCACCTTTGTTTCTCAAACTATAACAAGATCGTTCTTGGTTTTCATTCAATTATGGACCATGGAATCGTCACGGATTTCGCTTCCTTTGTCACTCAAAAGTTACTTGCGAGCACAAAACACAACATAAAATTGATGTTCATTAATTAAAAATAATATAGTATAATATTATTTTTATAGGAATTGGTTTTAAATAATTTTTGAGTAATTTTTGGTTTAATTGTATTCAAGAAAATCAACACTTGAGTTAACAGATTATGAACTAAGTTTAACTACTACAATAAAGCACTTTGACAATTGACAGCAAGGAATTGGAGATTTATAGAGTTGATTTCTTATCAACGTGAAGAATAAGGGTTTGACAGGATAGGTGCAAGATAGCTATTTAGGATTTAACTCTAGTTTAATTCACTCTAATATTCTAATGATTCTCATGAATTCACTCGATGATTAATTCAAACGTGTAGTCAAGACACCTCTCTCGATTAAATCTTAACTATACGAGGTGAACTAATATAAGCACTATGAAGTATGCAAGTATGCATTAATGGGTCGGTCCTAACTTGATTTAATCAATAATTCAATAAGCTCTTCCGATTGCTTAAGAGAATCAATGAATTAAATCAAATAAAATAATGCAAAGATAATCACCAAGATATTCCTCTTTCGATTAAATAAACTGATGAATAAAATTGCAACAATTAAAAACTCCATAAACGAATTCACGCACGAACTAGAGAAAATCAACAAATATTTATTAACACACCAAGTCCATCAAACCCCAAGATAAACTACTTTATAATCATGGAGGAAGTCATCACAAATATAGTTAAAGAATAAGAAAGCATCAATCTAACGTTACAATCCAAAATCTCATATTGAATTGATAGAAGGATGATGAAATCTTGTGTCTTGAAGCCTCCAATGCTCTCCCAAAGCTTCCAAGGTCAAAAGTCCCTTCAAAACGTCTTTTTGGTATATTTATACCATATAGAAGTGGGCCCAGGCAAAATTACCTTTTCCTAGCCGAAACAAGACAAATACTCTGAAAAAATTACAAAGGCACCTCGCGCCTCATGCGGGGCACTTGTGGGGAAGTTCAAAGAGCAAGTTCTGACAGATAGCAGTCAATTTCTACTGCGGCGCGGCAGTGCAAGTTTTCCAGAGTGTTTCCATTTTGTCAATTTTTTATATCCAGACTTGGCTCCCGACCCCCGAACGCTATCCCGATTTAATCCCTTGGGCTTTTACTCAGACTTCAAAGCTCCAACTTGTTCAATTTAGCTCTCGAATATCTTTTTAACTCGAAATCACTTCCTATAATGCATAAAATACATAATAAGTACAATACACTAACATCCAAGCTCAAACACAAGTAAAATGCAGTAATAAGAGTGTAAACTACGACTAAAACACATGATTCTAGCCTACCATCACGAATCGAGGCAAATCTAAAATTTAAATTTTATGGGTTCATATTTATTATTTTTGTAATTTTAATGAAATTTAACATATAAATTTTTACTTCCCGTTGAAAGTTATGTTCAATTGAACCCCTTGTTAATACACTACGCACGTCCCTGCTGACGAGCAATGGGTGATAATATAAGTAGTATTCAACTTTTTTGTATAAACATCTAAAATTTATTGATCCGATTAATTAGATTCGCGTTATGTAAAGTTATTTAAAAAGAAAATGTCTCTGTCAAGATTATTTTCATATTCAAAATTTATAATCTAATTCCTCTAATTAAAGTGAAGGCATTTCATTTATCCCACACGACTCTTGATGATAGTAAAATACTAAAATTACCTTGCATCTTATTGGTGAAACTTTCAACTCACTTCAAGTTTTATTTTTTCCTTTTCCCCTTTTCCTTACCGTGGATCTCCTACACACAAAATTAAAAGGTGAGGTTAAAAAGAAAATATCAATTGTAAAATGTATCTTGATGTGTAATATGTTTATCAAAATTGCTATGATTTCTAATTATACATTTAATCGTTATATATAACCACCATAGGACCATTAAATCTTCTCCGTCCTTTCTTCGTATAATATTTTATATTTGTAAATATGAAGCTAGAGCTAATAATACTGTTAATCACTGAACTAAGCCGTTAACTTTGGGATGGCATGCTATGTTCCACACTCGAAGGGTCGTTTGGGAGTTGGGACGATAGATAAGAAAAAATAATTATAGGATAAAAAATTAATACGGTCTCATTTCTTGTTTGATTACTAATAAAGCAATAAAATTTACCATTTAAGGATTAATACAATAATATTAAATAATTAATAAAAAATATTCTAACATAATCTGTATTCAAAGCGAACTAACCCCATAGTACCATCCTCATTTTTATTGGTTCGTTAATTCTCACCTGTCACGTACAAGAAATACTAAAGAATAGGGTACCTTGTTGAAGACCTAGTGATGCAACAATTACAGCAACTTGCAGGACTGTATACTTTAGAAAAGCTGATATTATTACCGCTTCTTACCCAAATCCTTGGTAGGATAATTATTTTTCTACTCTTTTTGTTTTCTTTAATAGACTCGGAGGGACCACAACTCAAAATATATTCAATCCAATTCCGATATTGACTACTATAATTGTATTCATTTCAGACTTGCAAAATAATTGTAAAATTATAGTTTAAAAAGCAAAGAAGTACCTAAAGGAAAATAAAAATGAAAGTATGTACCACTCTTGTAGGCCGTTTGGCCATGCTTTTAAAATTAATTTATTTTGAAAAATATTTTTTTTAAAAATAATTTTCATTTAGAGCTAAATAATTTAATATTTAACTAATTAATTTAAAAAATACTTTTAAATAGCAATTAATGTCAGACTAAACTTTAAAAAAATATTTTTGAATAATATTTTTTCAAAAACTACTTGTGCTTCAACTTTAAAAAAAATTTTCATCTAAAATTTGATCAAATATCTTAATTTTAAAAAAATACTTTTGATCCAACAAACACTTTTGACCAAAAATAAACACCACCAAATAAGCTATTGTTCTTTAGTGAAGTAGTAGTTGAAACTAACAAAATAATATAATAGAAGTATTAAACCAACGAGAAGAAGAAAGATAATGTAAAAATTTCCATTGACTAGGGGGGTGGTTGGAGAAAAGGGGACCAGCCAGCAAGCAAATAGGATTTTTGTAACAAAACATGCTCTGTTACTGTTATTTTAATTACAGATCTACTGATCAGAGGTACAGCTGTACGGCAAAGATTACGGCAGACAGTCTTCTGGGAATGCGGCTTCTTCTTACCGGCTGTTAAAACGGCTTTTACCACCCGCACATGCCTTCTCTAAACCCACGCATCTATACTAGGGGCAAACGTAATATCGACCCAACTGATAAAATCGATCGAATCTAAAATTTTAATTTATTTGGTTTCAATTTTTTTGTTTTTCGATTAATTTGTGATTTATAGTTTTTAAATATTTAATTTTCAATTTTAACGGTTCGATTTTTTAATTTAATCAAAAAACCAAATTTTTATATGCCCATCTCTAATCATATTTGTTGACAGAAAAAGAAAATTTATGCCATTATTTTCAACCCTCATGTTTGCTTAACTTCTTCATTCATTATGGAAACTTCTTATTTTCTTTCTTTATTCTTTTCAAAATTAATAAGTGTATTTTTTGATTTTTTTTAAATCATAATTATAATTATATAATTGTTATGTAGCAAGTAGCATCGAAATCTGATAAAACTTTGCTTAAGGAAGTAAATTAAGCTTGTGTGAGTATGCTAAGTTGTTACTGCCATTGTTTCATTGTTACTTAACAATAACAGAAAGAGATTAGTTTAAATAATTAAAAAATATTTTCAACCCTCATGTTTTGATGTTAAAACAGGAAATGGTATTAACATCGAAAAAACAATAATATAAGAGCAACATATACGTTATTAATGTTGTATACAGTACGTATAACAATAACAGACTTACTTAAATATAAGTTGACAACTTATACGTTATTAAAGAATATCTCTTTTGCCTTTTTCTGTCAACAAGTATTTTGGTGGTATTTCTTATTTTTTTTGTCTTTTTCTGTCAATAAGTAATTTATTTTCGTTGTTCTATACTATTTTTGCCGTGGCTTGAAACCGACAAATCGAAGCGATTAAACCGAACTGAACACGAATAAACCAAACCGAACTGAAGTTAGTATGGTTCGATTTTGGTTATTAAAATCAAAAACCAAAAATTAAATAAACTGAACCGAAATTCTACAAAACCGAACCGAACCGACCGATACCCACCCCTACTCTCTACTCAATTAATGTAGGAATTTTTATTCACTGAACACGGTTAAATATGTAGGTGTTTGGACATAAAAAAAATATGAATAATTTATGCGGTACGGGTTCAATTTACCCGATACGAGTTCAAAATATCATATATAATTAAAATATTTATTTTACATGTATTTCAAAGTAGAAGATTGTGAGATGTTTCAGAATATAAGGAAGATTTGGAAGTATAGCGTGCCATGTGACCATGAGGTAAGGGGTTCGAGCCGTAGAAACAGCCTCTTGCAAAAATGCAGGGTAAGACTGCGTACAATAGACCCTTGTGGTCCGGCCCTTCCCCGGACTGCCCTTTTTGGAAGTATAGCGTGCAATATTTTTAGGATGTTTGATGTAATTTCAATATTTAGGTATATAATGAAAGTGAGTTTTATAAATTGGTATATTACGTAACCTATCCAATAAATATTAAGTTTAAAAAAAATATTTTTAAAGTTAAAATTAAAAAGATATACTTTTTTTAAAAATTAAAATTATGTTTAAAACATACATTTCACTTGAAAAAAATACTATATAATTTTGTGAGAGAAAAATACTATTTACTTAACAAATAGTTACAAATTACTTTTTCAAATTTAAAATTCATCTTTAACTATTTTTGAAACTCATCATCAAAAAAATAAATAAAATGTATAACCAAATGATGTTGTGAAGTTGAGGTTAAAAAAAAAAAAAAAAGCAATTCGCATGGACAACCGGGTCCGAAGTATTACTTCATTACCAATACTTCCTCCACTTACTTTTACTTGTCAACAATAGACTTTATACTTCTCTCAAAAAATAATAAATAAAGTATTTATTTTTTTACAAAATTACTCATAATAATGATAACATTTCAAAAAGTCTTGGGAAATGATTTATGGAATGAAGGTTAATGACAATGGTAAAATAATTTTTTTTCTGTTTCTTAATTTACTAAAATGGACTAATAAAAGTAAAAATATATTTTTAATATAGTGGACAAATAAAATTAAATAGAGAGTATAACAAGAACATGATGTGAGCTGTCCAAATCTAAGTCATCTCGGGTTTTTTGTACTCCTTTCATTCAAATTTACTTGTCCATATTAATTTGACAAACCCCTTAAAAAATAAAAAATAATATGATAATTTTACTATATCACCCTTATTTATAATTATTGAAAAATTAATTTTGACTATTACGACAAATTCAAAATATTAGAAAATGATAAGGATAAAATATGTATAAATGATAAATTATACATTAATATTTCAAACTGGACAAGCAAGTATGACCATTTATTTTTAGTATACTAGATAAGTAAACCTGGACAGATGGAGCATTTTCTTTTTCTCCTATTTTCAAAATTAAAGCTTCTTTTCGCGAGAGTTAGTCGAATGAATTTGGGGAAACGAAACCGGCCGAGAGAGAGAGAAAGTACTAACACTATTTGGTAGAGTAAAAATGATTATCAAATTTCAAAGAACGGTAAATTCTCAAGTATATATTGAAAAGGACGATTTTACCCAAATATAATAAATTATTATTTTTGTCATTTTCTAGTATTTAAAATTTTATTACTACAAATGGTTTGGCGTCCAAAAACAGGATGGAGATAGCCCCCATTACATTGATCAAGAAATGGACGAACCTATATAAGAGCAGACCTAACTTTTAGAATCCTCATTTGGACTGTGGTTCAGAGAAGGTACATCTTTTCCTTCTCAAGGTTTTAAATTTATCCGTCTGCTCGCTTCGGCACAAGTTATATTCCCCAAATACTTATCTATTCTTTTAGCTTCAACTCATCATTTTTTGAAGAATTCTGCATTCATAAGTATACAGCCTGGCAAGTTGATGTTACTTTACTATCCCAGCTTTTACGGTGTTGCTCTCATTTCCGATTTAAATTAATTTTTTTCTCTTATTTTTTAAAACGATAATTATGTAAAATTGTCTACGAAACATAGGTTAGGAGAACTTCTTTCTCACCAAGCTATCACTCCGTAAATGATTTGGTTCGATTGGTTATTTTATAAAATTTCGGTCATATTAGTTTTTTGATTATTTTATTATGTATAATCAAAATTACACTTTTCGAAACCGTCCCAATCATGTCAGTTTCTCTTCGGTATTAATACGGTTCGGTAAATTTTCGGTAATTTTTTTTAATGTCATGTAAAAGTCACTAGTAGAAGTAGAATGCAATAACATATGTACTTTTATAAGACTTAGCAAAAATCTCTAGACATTTTTACAGTTTAAAAGGTGATGAATTAAGAAAATATGAAAGATGGCTAGAGTATATATCCATCAACTATTCTAAATATACAAAAACAATATAAATCACACGAGTGAAGAAATATTAACTAAGTTGGGATTCAAGAATGAAGTCTATAGAAGATTAAATATTCAAAAAGATAAATCAAAATCATACGAAATCAATACATTGTAGTTTGCTACTTATAATCACTACAATACCTTGTTTCTTGCTAGTGAACATGCTGGAAATAATTTAGTTTCAATAGGAGTAGCATAATAGGTTTGGAAATGAGGATTTTGAGTTTAATTACTAATTGGCTTGTAACCTTTTCATAATTCCAACGCCCAGGAAAAACTTTAACGCATTATTATTTTTAAACTTAATATATAATTATGTTGTTCACATTGTGAATTTATTCAGTACGGTTCGGTATTTTTTCGATTTATTTTCATAAATAAAAAATCTACCTTAATTATCGGTACAATTATAGATTTATATAAAAACTTACGATTTTATTAAAAAAAATTTAAAATTCGGTTCGATTGATTTAGTCGATTTTTAAATATCCATTGATATCCCTAACTATTATCCCACCTTCATTTAGGATAATGTTGGTGCAGTAAAAATCGCACAATAAGCATTTAAATATTATGAGTTACTAGTTGAACGAAACAAAGATTTAAGTGTATGATGAGATTAATTTTCGGTCTTAAGTGTGTTAGGATCGATTCATTCAAACACTCTGAACTGATGAAAAAGATGAAGAAATCTTGAAGAGAGAAAAGTTGAGGCAGAGAGAGAAAAATAGTAAGAGGCTGATTTCGTGGTACACCCCGTTAGGGTAAACTTCCACGGCGGCAGGATATATATATATATATTAATAATTAAGGTTAATCCGCATGAATATTAATATATGACAGTATATCACATATTAATCAGGCTTCACATCTAATAAAGTGTCTTTCTAGATTTAATCTTAAAAAAGGAATGAAACAACAATAGAGTTTAATCATAACATCATGATGATCAGATTTTGGTAATTAATAATTCTAAAAGGAATACTGTCCTCCCCTCCTTTACCTTTTTAGATCTTTCTAACTCTGAAATATCAAAGAGCAATTATTTCATACCATTTGATGCCAAGGGTTGTGACTTTGTGATATTATATTTTTCCCTTTTTATTTTGGACGATCCAAATTTGCTGTCTTTTCAAACAATGCCCATCTCTATGTTGCCAAATTTTTTTGAACTTCTCCTCTCTTGCGAGTCCGTAGTCAATCATATTTTCATAATTTCAAACAATTTTTCCCTCAGAAACTTGAATTGTGAGGGTATTCTTGTCCATTTGACATTGAAACTAATATAACAATTTAGGTGTAGATATACTTGTAAATTTATCATATACAAACATTTTAATATGACGATGATCTAAATTCTTAACTACTCCATATATACTTTTACAAATAAGATCTTAATTATTTCAAATCTAATGTAAGTGCTTATAAGTGACCATGTTATTATATCGAACATATTCTTCACGATTTATCTAAAAAATAAAATTTAAAATTTGAAAATAAAAAAAAAGTTCGGAGAATAAATTTTTTTGAACATAGTAATAAAGTAAATCCATCTCACACTTCAATATATACATCACGAGAAGAGACATGTTTAGATATACACATAACTCACGACCCAAGGGGTGGTTCAACGTTTAACGCTATATTTGTAATTCACACTAACGGATAACTGTATTGGTCAAAATCTGCCCTAAAGGATATTTAGCATAATATGACATTAAGGAAAGAGTCGGTCGAGGTAGACCAGGAAGCAGTAACTGACACACTAACCAGCGTCCTCCATAAGCCCGTTCAGGACGCGACCGCAATAAACGCGAGAACCTGTGCTACACCATCGGACGAGCAACATGATCAACCTACTCCTCCTCCCACGACGACAGGTATCACTCACAATGTTGTTAATAATGCACGCGACGACGCTCTCACAACCATTCTGAAAAGGATGGAAGAAATGGAAACGAGAACATGGCACTGCGGGACCAAATGAGCGAACACCAAGAAAGGGTCGATAAAAAATCGGGCGCTCCAAAGCTATTGCCGAAGAGAGATGTTGGTCGGTTCGTCGGGCAGCCGTACAGTGATAGCGCTGTCCCACATGCCATACCAAAGACTTTTAAAATGCCACCTTATCTAAAAATACACACTGACCCCGAGGATCATGTGACCCATTACGTCACCGTCGTGAAAGGCAATGACCTCGCCAAGGAACAAGTATCCTCCATTCTGCTAAAGAAATTCGGCGAAACCCTCACGGGAGGTGCATTAACTTGGTATTCGCAACTGCTTACACATTCCATCGAAACCTTTGAGGAAATGACCGATAAGTTTGTGACGGCCCAGGCTGGAGCCAAGAAGGCCGAGGCAAGAGTAAATGACATCTTTCTATCAAATAGTCTCCAAGAGAGGGGCTGAGGGACTTCCTCACCGTTTTAACCGAGTAAGAATGACCTTGCCTAATGTATTGGAAGGAATGGCGGATGCTGCTTTTCAAAATGGGCTGAGCAAAAATGGTTAGAGGGCGATAAGAAAGTTATTAAGTCGGCTTATGAAGTATCCCTCAAGGACTTGGGACGAAATACATAATGTGTATTGTGCCGAAGAGCGAGCAGACGAGGACGACCTCAACGGGCCAACCCATCGACTGACCTCGGTACAAGCAGAGTCCAGAAAAGATCGAAGAAATAATATCAGAAGAGATCCCGCGGCCTCAAGACCAACCGGGAACGACATCTCCCATATGTCAGAATACCATTGTGTCCTCATCCCACCATGAAGAAGGCCCATCCCGATCAAGAACAGGGACTCACTGGAATGAGAGAGGTATGCCCCCTTTACTATCCGCTCACAATTTCTGCGTGTCAACTACATAGACTGTTACACCTTGGAGAAGCTCGGACTGGTGAAGTGGTCACAAAAGATGAGATTAGACCCGAATACCAGAAAATCAGACGCCCTTTGCGAGTTCCATCAAGGGCGAGGACACAAAACCGAAGATTACATTGCCCTCAAAGAATTGCTGAGCAATCGGGGAAGGACCAACTTTGCCAGAGGATGTGAACAACATCAAGGGCCGCTTAAATCGCCCTCGCCAACCCGCACCATCCACATGATCATCGGTGGCGGGATGCCACCGCCATCAACAATGTGAAGTTCACCACAACCCACTAGCTCAAGCGGTCAAACACCCACGAACGGTATGATGAACTCGAAGAAAGTATCATCTTCGATAAGTCAGATACCAACGGTTTGGCTTTCCCTCACTATGACGCTCTTGTTATTACTTTACGATTTTTAGCTACCAACGTAAGACGGATTATGGTAGATGAGGGCACGACGCCCAGTTCTTTCCCTAAACGAGATGGGTCACCACCCCCTCACTGCAGCATAACAAAATCCCGTGGTAAGGGAGCCTCCACGTCTGTGGAAGTAGAAACACCCCCAGGTGTTAAAAAGCTCCTCAAAGTGTGGCTAACTGACACGTTAACTAGCATCCTCAACAAGCCCACACGGGACACGACTGTATAAAACGCAAGGACTTGCACGATACAACAAGTGGACGAACAATGCAACTTGCTCTTTCCTCCAACGATAGGTATTACTCACAACGTTGTTGAAAGTGCAGGTGATAACGCCCTCACAACCATTTTAAAAAGGATGGAAGAAATGGAAAATGAAAATAAGGCGCTTCGGGATCAAATGAAATAACACCAGGAAAGGGTCATCAAGATACTGGGCGCTCCTAAGCTGTTGCCGAAGAGGGATGCCGGTCGGTTCGTCGAGCATCCCTACAGTGATGATGTAGCACTGCATGCCATACCAAAAACCTTAAAATGCTTCCCTACCTCAGTATTTATGATGGCACAACTGACCCTGAAGATCATGTGACTCATTACATCACCGCCATGAAAGGCAACGACATCGCCAAAGAACATGTGTCTTCCATCTTGCTGAAGAAGTTCGGCAAAATCCTCACATGAGGGGCGTTATTCTGGTATTCACAGCTACCAGCACGTTCTATAGAAACCTTTAAAGAAATGGCCGACAACTTTGTAACGTCCCACGCCAGAGCCAAGAAGGCCAAGGCGAGAGTGAAGACATATTTGCTATTAAACAATCTCCGGAAGAAGGGCTGAGGGGCTTCCTCGCCCGGTTCAACCGAGCAAGGATTACTTTGCCAAACGAGTCCGAAGGGATGACGGTCGTAGCTTTTCAGAACGGGTTGAGTACGGATGGTTCAAGAGCAACGAGGAAAATGTTGAGTCGGTTGATGAAGTACACCAACTACTTGGGACGAAATCCACAATGCTTATTGTGTTGAGGTCCGTGCATATGAAGACGACCTCAACGGGCCAACCCACCGACTCACCTCGGTGCAAGCCGAATCAAGAACGAATCAAAGAGACAATGCTAGAAGATATCATCCAATTCTGAGACCTAACAGGGAACGACATCAACTATATATCATAACAGACGTCGCCCTCCCCCCCTTCCCTCCCCTCCC
>MCJB01022946.1:73236-105362 GCA_002018475.1 Nicotiana obtusifolia | reverse complement strand
GGGGGGGGGGGGGATATTACTGGTCCACCATGAAAAAGGAGGCTGCAGATTTCGTAAAAAGATGCGAGTAATGCCAGAAGTATGCCCTAGTGATTCACTAAGCAGTCGAACACCTCTACTCGGTCACCTTACCTTGGCCGTTCATCAAATGGGGAATGGACATCGTGGGCCCCCTCCCGGCATGACGAGGTAACATATAATTCCTTTTGGTTTTAACTGACTATTTCTCTAAGTGGGTGGAAGTAGGAGCATTCGCCCAAATACAAGAACAGGAAGTAATCACCTTTATATGGAGAAATATCATATGCCGGTTCGGCCTTCACAAAGAAATCAGCTGCGATAACGGACCCCAATTCACGGGAAAGAAAACCGTCGAACTTTTTGAGAAATGACATATCAAAAGAATACTCTCAACCCTATACCACCCCGTGGTCAATGGGCAAGTAGAGTCCTCCAACAAATCGATACTAAACATCATGAATAAGAAGCTTGAGGACGCCAACGGACAGTGGCCGGAAGTACTACCTGAAGTATTGTGGGCCTACTGAACAACTCTGAAAACGAGCACAGGAAAGACACCCTACTCTTTGGTTTACGGAACTGAGGTGGTAATACCAGTCGAGGTCGGAGAGCCCAGTCGAAGGTACTCCCATGAGAGCGGCACAAGCAATGACGAGCGTAGAAGGCAAGAACTCAATGAAGTCGACGAACGAAGATATATGGCTTATATAAGAATGATCCCCAAAAACAGCAAGCAGAACGCTATTATAACAAGAAAGCAGAGGCCAGGCCGCTCAAAGTCGGGGACTACGTACTGAAAGCTAAAACTCAAGTGAGCAAAGATTCTAGGGAAGGCAAGCAAGGAACAAATTGGGATTGTGCGTACAAAATCACAGCAAAAACAAATAAAGGACCATTTCAACTAGAAATAATGGAAGGAAAGCTACTACCAAACAATTGGAATATCAGCCACCTCAAATACTTCAACTTCTAAAAGAAAAAGTAACCCCTAAGTCGTACTCTTTTTTCCCTCACTTGGGTTTTATCTCAGTTGGATTTTCTCAAGGAGGATTTTAACGAGGCGGCGAAGGGAACACTTCAAGTCGAAGTACGCAACGGCAAGGCCCTGCTAACTATTTCATTGCTCGACCTCTCACTATTCTCTAGATCGACCAATGAAGAGACTAGATAGACCGGGAGACTGGGACTGGATCACCAGCCAACACCAAAAAATCTGTAAATTTCTCCAAGTATGTAACAACTGCAACAATGTCAAGGCAAAAAAAATTTACACTTACCAGCACATTTTTCCCAAATTCAGGTTATGTTCGACCTTGTTTGAACTAACACCTGCCTTCCCTCGGCCATAATTAAATTAAGGTAATGTTCGACCTTGTTCAAACTAACACCTATCAGCCCTCAGCCATAACAAAATACAGGTTATGTTCGACCTTATTCGAATAAACACCTAACGACTCTCGACCAGGTTATGTTCGACCTTGTTCGAACTAACACCTGCCGATCCTCGGCCATGATTAAATTTGGGTTATATTCAACCTTGTTCGAACTAACACCTATCGTCCCTCGGCTATAACAAAATACAGTTTATATTTGACCTTTTTCGAACTAACACCTAACGGTCGTCGACCCTAATTAAATTCAGGTTATGTTCGACCTTGTTCAAACTAACACCTGCCGGCCATCGGCCATAATTAAATACAGGCTATGCTAGACCTTGTTCGAACTAACACCTATCGGCCCTCGGCCATAACTAAATCCAAGTTATGTTCGACCTTGTTCGGATTATTACCTACCAGCCCTCGTCCGTAATTAACTTCAGGTTACGTTTGACCTCGCTCGAACTAACACCTACCGGCCCTCGGCCGCAACTTAAACGAAAAGTTATGATCGATTTCGTTCGAACAAATACCTATCGGCCCTCAACCACAATCTAACGATAGGTCACAACCAAACAAGTCGACGAACTCGGCCATGTTCCATCGCACAAATAACATAAGCAAAAGCACATAAGTACAGAAAACAAATCACAGAAAAAGAAGCATATGCAGAGAACAAATTTGGCATTTCATACTTAAAACATTTTTACAAAGGTTCATGAAGACGCTGCCAAAAATACACAATAGTTTACAAAAAAGAGAAGAAAAAAAAACTACTGATCACTACCATTATGATCTCCTGCTCATTCACCGCCTTGGGCACCGGTGCCCTAGCCATCTTGATCCCTCATGCCACCATCGCCTTTGCCCTCCGGATATGCGGTATCGTACTAGGCAGCCTCTCTAATTCAATCTACACCTTCATCATCACCTTCGGCAGCCTCAGGCATAGCAGGATTATACCCACAAGCAAGTCGAACTTTGCGGGCCTACACACGAACACCTTCAAGGCCTTCATCAGAAATGGACCCCGCCGCATACAAATCTCGTACGATATCTAACTAGGCCTCGATGTGAATCCACTCCTCAAATTAATCCCGAGGGACGTTAGGAAAATTCGAAGTACGGGAGGAGGACAACTGTGCTAGAAGTTGGGACTCTCGGCCTCCAAAGCAACCCTCGATCATGGAGAACAGAAGGCTCTCTTTCCAACTCCCCGATCTTTTCATCAAGCCGTTATTCCTTGAGCCTGGCTGTCATTAGGTCGTTCTCCCGCTTAGAAAGGAGAGTTCGAATAATCACCTCAAGGGACTCCGCCTTATTCAGAGCCTCCGACCGCGCCGCCTCCGACTTCTCCAACTCTTCCACTTTCTTGGTGATTTCACCATTTAAGGACCTCCATCTAAAGCCGGCATTTCTCCAATTGCCTACGCAGCTCGACCATTTATGAGAAGGTCCCCGTACTGGGCCTCCACGACTCTGCTAACCTCAAGCTCCTCTTCCCTACTCCTCAATGTCCCCTCAAAGACGCTACACTTCTCGATGACTCTCACCAACTCGTCATCCTTCTCCTTCAATTCATCACGGAGTCGCCCTCACCAAACTGCCTCCAAAACTATTGGTACTTGACGTGGTACTCAAAATATTTGTTTTTCAACCTCCTAAATATTTTCCTACGGATCTCCTCCCTCCAGGCACTTTCCAATTTCCAATATCACAGTCTGCAAAAAGGAAAAGAAGGAAGGCATAATAGAAAATGCCCCTGCTAACAAAGGAGAAAAAGAGAAGGACAAAGCACTAAATACTCACCCTAAAAGCAAGACCAGTTATGCTCCTCAACAAGGTGACATCGTCCAATTCTTGAGGGTCTCACCCTTTATTTTGGAGCAAAGAGTGTCGAGGGTAGGAACTACGTTCTCCGTATTCTTCAGCAAATCACGATCCATAGGGATCGCAATGGTCCTCGGAGACCCCTCCAGCCTTACCTTAAGCTGGGTAAACCCTTCCTCCATCTTCTTCAGGTCACCAGCATCAACGTCTGAACCCGTCTCATGGCCTTTTTTAGCAACTCCTTTGCCTCTCCCATCGGCCGAAAAAGAAGTATCATCAGCTGGCCGCAAAGTCGATGGATCCTCTTATCGCGAAGTGTCGAAAGCTCTAGTGGCCGGCCCTTCGGCCTCCGTCATTGCAGAAGGGAGAGACGTACCCACGCCAGCCTCCGCCGACCTCAGAATCTCAAACACCGGCCCCGCGTCGTCTTTGATGACAATGGTCGTTGTCTCGTCCAATGTAAAGTCACCCTTCCATTAAGTCAACGGTCTGGGCGGTCCCATCACCAGTATCTACAGACCTCCTCCCACGAGGCATCAAATCTTTCTCAGTAGGTACAAGATCCTCCTCATCTTCGTCTACAAGACGGTATGGTAAAGGGGCCGAGGTGCCCACAACCGAGGAAGGATCAGGACGAGACGCACCAGTAGGGGCACAAGTAGAGGCAACCACGATCGAAGAAGAATCGGGGCACGAGCCGTGGTGAAAACAGTCGAGGAAGGGGAGGAAGCCGAGACCTCAGCGTTTTTCCTCTTTCGGAACGCATGTGCGAGAGCTCTCGACCTCTTCGAGGACCCCCAAGCTGAAATTAAGGAAAGTACAAAGGGAAAAGAAAGTTAGCCAAAGTAAACCACAAAAGAGAAATAATTAAGAGGCCAAAGACGAGAACAACTTACTAGTTAAAGGGAGATGGGGCCCAAACCTTTTGAAGAAGCCCGACCACTGGCGTATCCCCATGGTGTGAGGAAGGAACCGACCCACCCAGTCGGGAATATCGTTGACCAAAGGCGGAGGCAAATGCGAACGCGTAAGGACAGAAGATTGGAACCGTGGCCAAACACGAAGGAAAAATTGGATACGTACAAACAAAAAGGCGTGTACTTACGAGTACAATTCCAAGCCTAAAACCATTGGCGTTGGCCACCACATCCTCAGTTCTAACAAAGACAAGGTTGAGCCAGAATTGGCAGTTAGCCTTGTCGTCCATCTTTACTACCAAGCATTTACCTTCACCGGTGACGAAGATTCAGCGTCATCCCCCTATAAATGTAGGGGGCAAATATGTGCATTAAGTGTCGAAGTGTGAGCTCGACCCCAGCCAACTCCGCAAATTTGGTAAGCATCCTTATAAGTTTGTAGACATACTGCGCGAGTTGAGCTGGGCAAATACCGTATAAACGACAAAATTCCTCCGCCAGCGGAAGGAGAGTAAGAGTGTAGCCGACGTGAAAAGAGTAGGCGTAGAAGGCGCAATACCCAGGATGATGGACCTGCACCGTATCCCACCCCGCAGGGATCAACTCGACGTGATTGGGAAGGTTGTATTTAGCCTTAAGCTCCAATAGATCAGCCTCCTTCATCGCTGATCTAAAGGTTTTGAGCTTGGCAGGCAATTTTGAGAAATCAGACCTGATATCGGGGTTACGAGGAACTATCTCCTCCACTGTAGGGAAGCTTCCATCCTCGGCGGTAGTGGGAATGTTCTCCACATAAGGGGGAAGCACTATCGCTAGAGGGACTACATCACTTCCCTTGCTGGAATCAGAGGGTACGCTAGACTTGTTTTCAATGAAAGAGAGAGAGAGATACCAAACAACGAAGGATTTAAAGCGACAAGAATCGCTGGAACAGAGGGGAAAGATGCACAACAACGGAAGAGGAGGAAGAGGATATAGGGTTTCGATATAGGAAATCTGTTAACTTTGAAATTATACCCTTACATCCCTATTTATAAGGATTCAGGCATCAGAACCGAGAAATCGGCTCATTATTACCTGGCATCGGAAGCGAAGCGGCAGATCCAATTAGGAGTCCCATGCAAAACGAAGCAGTGCATCGGGAATACGCATCATGATGATGCATGACATTGTGATGTCAACCTGATTCGTGGACAACACGAACTCTAACAAATCGACTCTACAACGAAGCTTTCGCAGTTCGCGGCTCACAAAGGACCACGTTGCCAGTTCGCACAATTATCACGGCCCGCCCAACCGATTTGACCATAATGAACAGAATTCGCTCATCAAGCCCGCCTGAGGTCGGCCTTAATAAGCGGAGGGACTAACTGTATGGGTCAAAATCTAGCGTTAGAATATTCTCGCCAAGATAATACTGAGGAGAGAGTTCCCAAGTCGTCATTTGTCAAAATGACTCAAAGAAGCAGCGAAGCCTGTGGTCGAAGAGTAAACAAGGGCCATAGTTAATAAGTCAACAAGAGATGAGGTCGAGGTCGAATACGTTCGGCAGAGCTGTAACGGCTAATTTTCAAAATAGGATATTAGAGAGAATATTCTATTGGATGTTTTCTGTACTTGTACTTTTAGGGTTTCTTAGAAGCATGTCCCATATAAATAGAAAAAAGAGACAATGATAGGGGCACATGCGATATTCATTTGTAAGAACACACTTTAATAAGAAGATTCTCTCTCTCACTAAGATACAAACACCACCTTTTCACTAAGATTCTTGCCTATATTATTCCATACTTTTCCATCAGATCCAATAATAACTCAAACATTCAAGGATTTGTCTGTCGCTCATCATTGTTAGGAGGAACAACCATCTGGTTCATCTTTTATTGGGTGAATCATTTCTCCTATTTCTTTAAATGTAATTTATTGTTATTTATTTTTATTAAATGCTACATTATTGCTCATGCTTTTTGGAATAGTTATTGCATATTATTTTCATTATTCGACCAAATCTATCTAACGTTCATCGCACCATCGAAAACTACATTTAGAAATATTATTGTTAACTAAATTTAACTCATAATTATATAAATTTAATTATTTGAACCAAAAACTCATATTTTTGGTCAAATAATTATGATCCTCTACCTCCAGGGTCTTCCCGTTCTGCAGTGTGACTTACCAAAGAGAAACTAGCCTTAGTAAAAGCACAATTTCGTATTAAATGGCGAAACTAGCCTAGTAAAATAACTTAAAGAGTAGTCGCATCGTTTAATAGTCATATATTAAATGGATACATAGATATAGATGGCGTGTCTCTCAAGCCCGGCATAAGCGCCAGTACCTCTGCGTGTGCAAGAGAGAGAGAGACTGACATTAGACAGAGACAGAGACAAACAAAAGAGAAGAGGGGACTGTATCTATATGTATCTATATAGTCTTTGTTTACGAAAAGCAGCTCATATATCCAACAAACTCCACTTTCCATTTTTCACTACAATTTTGTGACTGCTGTTTGCTCCCTTCTCTCTCTGTAAGCCTTCTCTGTTCTCTACTCATCCACACTCCTTTTTCTGCTTCTGTATTTCATCTCTGTGTTTTTGTGTGTGTATGTGTTTTTTTTTTTTTTGATTTGTTGTAGTTACCATTGGAAAATAAATCAGATAATTTTTACTTGGGGTTTTCTTGTCTTGTTGAGTTTTCAAAATGAAAGGAAAAGAACCACTAGAAATCTAGAAAAGTAAGAGGCTTCCCGTATGTACATTGTTTCAAGACTGGGTGAAGAGGGAAAATAGGAGCGTTTTGTAGTTTATTCTTCGCTTAACTTCTCTCATTATCAACACCCTGTTTGCTGCATTCTTGGTGTTTATTGAGCTTTTGTATTTTGGTTTATATCTCTGTTTAGTGTTTTTTTTTTCAGTGCAAAATTGGAAAGTTGAAGAAAATGAGTGGGGATCAACACATGGATATGCATTACATGAACAATATGGGGTTTCCTTACAATGTTCCAGAGACTTTCACAGGCTTCTTGGATGGTGTTTCACACACCCCTATGCATTATCATAATAACCCTCTACACATTCAAGATCAGGTAAATTTTTTAACTTTATAAGTAACTTTCTTTCTAGCGGTTGATTTTGTACTGTTTCAGCGTATAAATTGTGACAAGGGAGTAATGCAGCAGTAGAAGTAGCCCCCAATTCAATATATAGGCTCTAATATGCATATTAAGGCTTTTGGTGCTGGAAATAATAGCCTGTTTTATGTTCACTTCCTTTAATGGACTCTTAGGCTGTGAGACTAACCATTTGTTTGACCTTATTGTGACAAAAAGTAAGTTTGAAACTTTACTGAAACAAAGGGTAAAGTTTAGTGACAACGTGTGAAGTTAATACATTCTTGTTAGTTTATCTAAAAAATTGCAGCATTTTGAAAGCTGACATTAAAATTCGGAATCTTATGTCCAGGAAAATGCATACTGGTCTATGAATATGAGTTATTGTAAATATGGGTACTCCAATCTTGAGAGTACTTCTTACCATTCTTATGAGACTGGCAGCAACCACCACGTATCAAGACCGGATCTCTCAGAGAGGTCTTGGGAGTATCCTATACCAATAAATGTTGGCGAAGGTGTATCGACTGATGTAATATATGAGGAAAATACAGTCTCCGCTGAGGATGCTGCTGCAGAGGAATGTGAGTCTCCACCTCTTTTATCTGAAAATTTAACACTTAGTGTATATGCATTTAGGTTTTTCTTTCCCCAACTGGCGGCATTAGATGCAAAATTAGTCAATTTGCCGTTGATAGTAGTTTTTTTTACCTTCACATTTAGTCGGCACTAAAAACTCTTTGTACTTTTTCTCCTTTCTCTTTGTTAGATAGGTCATAGGATCATGCATTTGCTTCACTGGTCAAGTTTCATAAATAACCCTTCTTTTTACCAGTAAATGATATTTTGTTAGACCCTATTACTTTTTGTTGAAGTTTCAGTATGTCATATAAACAGATACTTCTGCAAGCTATGTGTTATTTAAATACTTATAACATACTGCGATTTTACAGAGTGTAACATATATTTCACAATTCATCAGGTGTTCTACCCCATCAAGATGATTCTAGCCACCAGGTATATTGCTTGTTTCCGATAGAAGAGTTTGGTCCGCTCTTTCATTGTGCTTTTGGCAACTTTTTGGATTTTGATAACTCAATTTTTTTATTTATTTGTGTTCAAAATGCTGCCCATTCTTAGCTTGTTGTCATTTCTCACAACCTGTCTCTAGTTCTCTGAACTGCTGGATAAAATGATTGTTTAGAATAGAGGATGTTGTTCCGTCAACTTTATCATGTCCTGTATACATACTGGTTGCACTAAACACTTATGTAGAAAACATGAAGTTAAGTTGTGCATTTCCCTGCATTTACTGACATAAATTCACTACATCCACCAAAAAGACGGAGGCAGTGTTAGTCATCATAAAATATCTGTCTTTGACTTTTGCTTTCTCTCACCCTTCTTCTTGAACCGTGAGAATATATAGAAAAGAAAAATAGACGGACAATAGAACCTTGCTATAAAAGACCAATATATATATATGAATCTCGTAATTCACCCACTCTAATAATGAACTATATCACTAATTTCTATCAGAATATTAAGCAGTTGAAATCGTACTATCCATGATTCTCTTGTTCTTCAAAGTGTATGCAGTGTAATAGTCGCCATCATCTTGAGTTAGTTTATGAGTGACTGGATTAACATGCTACTGACTTTTGGCGTGCTAATATCACCTTTATTTCCTTTTGGTAACATGTGCAGGATATTTTGGAAGATGATCTTGACCCTGACAACATGACCTATGAGGTATATAACCCTGTTACTCCCATCTCCTCTAACTTGTTTGAATTTTATCTTTGGTCATGTTTGTCAAATGAGCTTGATTTGCAGTTCATTGTAGGGTTTTACAATCAATCTATACAGTCATTTGAATACCCTGTCCAAGTTGTATTTTTTATTTGATAAGAAGAACTGCTCGATGGAGTGAGGAGGCTTATAACACAGAGAGCTGCAGTTACCATATTGTGACGCTGTCTTACAATGTCAAAGTATTGAAGGATGTCAAAGTTTTATCTCTCATACTTACATAAAGCTAATTCAAGAGTCCAAGGCAAATTACAGGGAAAACCTTTTTCCTCTAGGAGCGACTGAGTCATATCTTTTAAGTTGACTAAACATCTGAAATTATGGAGTTTCTGAAACTCATTCCTTTATCTAGAGGTTCTATTTACCGATCAAATTTAAAGAGCGAGAGTTGAAATGCTAAGATAAGCTGTCCGTTGTTGGGATTGGCACCTATAAAGTGAACCTACACCTATTGCAGGTGTTGTGTAGTTAAAGATGATCGCCTCTATGAATGAGCACTATATCAGCCCTCTTCGGCTCCTGAAGGAATGTTATGGTGCTTCAGATATGGGTGGTGGTATGGGTTGCAGCGTTATTTTAGGGACCACTTGTTCATGGTTGTGCTGATTGCTTGTAAACTATTTGTACTTATCATTTTGAAGATATATTTTCAATTACTTAAATGTCTGTCTTAGGATGGAAGACATTGACAGAAAAAAATGAATAATGGGAATATTCTCCATATCCTTATATTGTCATTTAATTAGCTTCTGCATGTCTGTCCAATTTTTCGTTTAAATCTTTTCAATTTCAGTGGCTTTCTTTTTCTTATAGTAAAATAAAGTTGTGTACAGAGTGAGGTAAGCTTATCAGATTCATCGCCTAGCTTAATAACTAGCTTGCACAATGCAAATCCTCTATTCCTTCCCTAAACAAAAGTAAAGAAGGAACAGATGGGAGAGACCGCACAGAACAAAAGAGCTGTTAATTCTCATAATAAAGCTATTCAGCAGCCACACTAATATATCTTCGTGTTATGACTTGTTCATCAGCTGAAAGTCCATAAGTATGGGAATGGTAGTTCCTACTTTTTATTACTGACTACTTGTTCACTTGATCCAAAAACAATACCGGTCTTTCAGAATGTCTACACCTTCATTCTATCCAACAAAAGAAAAAAAAATTCTTCCTGATAACAAATGTTAGACATTAATGTACTATCTTATACTTGACAGCATTATACTTTTGATATTAATTGGCTAACAATTTATCTTTTAATTCTTGATCTTCGTTGATAATATGGATCTCATTATTCAGTCACCCATTATGTGAAACTAATGAGTATTCATGCAAATTTCTACCAACTCCTTCTCCCTAAGCACTGAAATCCTAATATTTGTTCATTCTCTTGTTCTTAGGATGTGTGCTGTATAACTGGTTGCATCATCTTTACTTGTGAATAGCTGAACCAATTTCATAGATTAGTTTTCTGCTGATTGTTTTACTAAATTTCTGCTTTACTGTTGCAGGAGTTACTTGATTTAGGCGAAACAGTTGGAACTCAAAGTCGAGGACTTCCCGAGGAGCTTATTAATTTACTTCCAACAACCAAATACAAGTCTAACAGCATCTTTTCCAGGAAAAAATCAGAAGAGAGGTAAGTTTTACACCGGCACCTTTTTGGACCATTGATCGTAAAAGGTGAAATTTCCCTTTCTATAGTAACCTTTCACTGTATATTGAATGCTTTCATCAAATCTAACATCTTATTTTAGCTACATATTCAAAAAGATCATTACTTCCTTGCCGTCTCAAGAGAGATGGCTAGCAGTACTAGCACACTGAGTAGATAGTTTTTAACTGCTGTAAAGCATTGATATAAGATAATTGTTTGGTGCTTGAGCTAAGATTTGGTTTTCCTCCTACATTTTCCCTTACATAACACAGCAAAACTGTATCTAAGTGAGGGACTGAATTTATTCAAGTAATACTTTGAGAAGGGATCCTTGGAGCAACGGTCAAATTGTGTCCGTGTGACCTATAAGTCACGGGTTCGAGCCGCGGAATCAGCCATTGATGCTTGCATCAGAGTAGGCTGCCTGCATCACACCCCTTGAGGGTGCGGCCCTTCTCCCCGGACCCTGCGTGAACACAAGATGCTTTGTGAACCGGGCTGTCCTTTTCAATACTTTTGAGCTCATCCTTGATTAATAATCTGCCTTCCACTTCGCCCCCCATCCTCCAAATGTTAAAAAGAGTACAGAGGAGAACTCCAAAAAACAATGAAGGGAAAAGTTTGGATAAGTGATGTCATTTTAATTGCATAGCTTTGCAGGTTGTTTGTTTTGTTGCTTCAATTGTTTGTGTGCGCCACAGAAAGTAGGTCCACTTGAACCTCAGAAACTAGTCTGGCATCTGGAAAGATTATCACTTGATGGAATAGCGATAGCACACGACAAATGTGTTTGACTAGGAAACATCATATAAGGTTCAAATGTTAAGTTATTTGGTAACTTAATCCGCCTAGCTTAGTGCCTATTTTATGCCAAAACAGAGGGCTCTACTTGGGGTGTTTAGTATAACCATGCCTCAAAATTCCCATTTAACCTCAGTACTTGTGTAAAAATAATCAGTTTTGTGATCACTAGGGCACATCTTACATGGATTTCAGTTGCTCCATAAATTCTTAGTCAAAGGATGTTATGTTACCTTCATAAATTTTCTGCTGATCGTATGTTAGAGTTCTTACCTTCATCTTTTTTGGTTGATGAAATCCTTATCTTTCACCTCAAAGACTAAATGATCTTTTTTGCATGCAAGCTAGATGTGTCATCTGTCAAATGAGGTACAGACGAGGGGATCGGCAAATAAATTTGCCATGCAAGCACATGTACCACACCGAATGCGGCTCCAAATGGCTAAGCATCAATAAGGTACGACAATAATAACTATTCTGGCCTCTATGTATCAGAAGTTTACGTTGCATTCTATGAAATCTAACGCTAAACTCACCTTGATTTGTCAGACGTGCCCCATTTGCAACAAAGAGGTACTCCTTGAAGAATGAAGGCATTCTGTTATAAATGGTCCATATTGTGTTCAGTTTTAGCAGATTTGCTTCAACGGATTTACTGCAGATTTGGTTCAATGGCTTTACTATCTTCTTCCACTGCCCACTAACATAGAGTAACGTCAAATCTTGTAATCGCTTTTCTTAGATCCTGCTTAAAACGCTGGAAAAAGTAACTAAATACACACTAGTATGTTCACAGCCTTATGTTTTTTTTTTTTAAATGAAAAGTCTGAATATAGAACTCTTCTTTTCTTTTTTGAGCTATATAATGAGCTCCTGACTAAATTCCTCTATTCTTTCTCCGTTGCGCTGTGTGTAATTTTACAATTGTTAAGTTGCTTTGAACAACTTTCTTATCCAGGCGGATGCAACTCATTGCACTTTTAAATTATAGTTCAAGATTTAATATTTATTAAAATTCTGGTGGATTGTCACATGTATATCTAAGCTCTGCGTCAAGAATATTGGGCATGGATGAACCTGTTGGCTGTTGCTGAAGAGCTACATCCGCTACTGTTCTTATCAAGTTGCAGTGGCCCAGAATGTAAATAAGGGGGATGGGTACATGAAACTTTTTAGAAGTTCTGTTCCAAATCTAGCCACCTGCCACTCTCTTTAATACAATGTGTGTTGGGGGTGTATAAAGAGTAGGGATTGAAAATGTTAAAGAGGGTTAAGAGTTAAATTTCTCATTGGATAAGGAAGTGTCATGACTTTCTAAATCTCTTTAGAACTATGTATATGCAAAGGAGAAAATATATCACTCTTCAATTTGAACAGTACTTTCAAATAATTAGAAGAAAATCATCAAAACTTTTAACTTAAATAAAGTAAACGAACTAGTTTTTCTCTCTCAACCAATCATATTTAGGCAATTAATTTGAGGGAATAGTAGTATGTCCCTTTCGTGCAGGATTTCCGGGATTTTTCTTCACAAGGATTGTGTCAGTGCATGTTAGCTTCATTTACCTAATACCACTGCACGTAAGGCTTCGAGTGGGAAATAGAGTTGTTTTTTTTTTTTTTTTTTTTGGTCCAGTACTTGTAATTAAGGTTTTAGAGATAGTAGGAAATCTAGGTCCAAGTGAATTATACTTATTTATGTCATCAACCAGCGTAAAACTTGAGCACAGTTTTGATGGTAAATTAAAAAAAATATTAAAAAAAATAAAAGCGATGATCAGTAAACTAGAATATTGACATCCATGTTATTACAAGAGGTGGTAGATGTAGGGTCGTTTCTGCAGATTTGGCAAAAGTTTTATGCACACAAACACATACAAACCCACAAACGTGTGTCAGCGTAAAAAATAATTATAGAGAGAATTAGATATATATTTCAGAATTAAAATATTGTCAGCTCAGAAGTCAGAAACCATGATGTCTAATTTTGAGTTCACAGGAGATTTGATTTTGAAGTTTGTTACAAATATTTTATAGCTATATGATTTTTAAAAGAGGTCGATAAAATTTAATTTTAGAGAGCTGTAAACGAAACATATAAAAAATTTATAGGGTCATTTTTCCAATTCAAATTGTAATGAACATATGAGATCTTTTCCTTAACAAGAAACTGATTAGCAAATTACTCGATCTTTTCTTTGGCTTTAATTTGTCCGGCAACAATTGACTAATGCATTTTTGGTTTTGGTTGATTTTCAAGATGAATATTGCTGCAAGCTCCTAAAGATAAAATTAATTACAATAGTTATCAAAGTAATGAACTTAATTAAATGTATACGGTCGAAATCGAGCTCGTGGTGCATCCTAATCTCCGACATGGTAAGCTAAGCTTGAGACATGACAATAAAGGACTGAAGATCGACCCAAGTTCCACCGGGCTAGAACCCGAGGCAGGACACCTGCATTCGGGAATATCGAGGTCATGATCCTAGAATCGGATGCCCTAGCCTCGAAAGATTTCAAGGAAACATTGTCAGCATAGCCAACAGAAGACCGAAATATCCGTGACCGGCCGGATGTTACGGCGAAAATCTCGACCGGTATCAATAAAGAACCGGCAATCAGTAAATTAAAAGAATTTTTACCTTTTATAGAATTGTACCTAAAGTGGGACTACTCTACTATATAAAGGGGGTCTGATAATTCATAAAGAACATTGTAACCCGCACTCAAAAACAGTACATTATTATTTTCTCTGTCTTTAAGCTCTTGTTCTTTTGTATCTTGATACCGATCGTGGTAAATCCACCTCGAGGGTGATTGTCTTCAAGGTTGAAATTGTCCAATTCGTGTGGTTTGAATTTACTTTGTCATTATCTATTTAATTGCAACTTAATTTATCGCTTTGTGTTAAGTTAATCTGCGTATCCTTAAAATCACTAATAAATTTAATTGTTATCCTATTTTGAGGGTGAACAGTTTGGCGTCCACCATGGGACTTAGGATAATAACGGCAATTTGATACAAATTCTCGTAACACACCCTATTTTACACTTGTTCTTTGAAGTGTCTTTGCTTCCAGGTTAAGATCGAAATGTCAAACCCATAAACTGCCCCTCTAAATACGGATACAGAGTCCAACCACCATGCCCAAAACAACAATGTAGCACCGGGTAACGAGGTGCCCTCAAAAAATCTTGGCGGAGTCCCGATGGCAGATTCTAACAACACCAGTTTGCATGTGGCCATCAACACAAATTTACCTACCGATCCCGAGAACAGCGTACACAGGGAGGCCCGATAAACTGCCCAGAATACACACGACAATGAAAACGATGTGATCAACTTGTGAGTGATCTTCGAAATGTTACAGGCTTAACATGCGACGAGCCCAATTGCAGAACCAAAGCTGAGCGCGGAGCAGGGTTGAACTCGAGCCATCCCGGGAAGTCACTTGCAGTAATGAACCGATCACAGAGAAACTAAATGAAAATGAATCGGGGACTAACCACGAGATCATAAAAATGCTTGGGGAATTGATAAAACAGATAGAATCGGGGAAGAAAAAAATCGAAGCCAATAACAAATAAGTGAAAACCTACAATTCCAGGGTAGACCAAATTCCAGGAGCACCCCCGATATTGAAGCGCCTGGATTCCAAAAAGTTCGTTTAAAAACCGTTTCCTCCGAGCTCAGCGCCAAAGCCGATCCCAAAAAATTTCTACATGCCCGAAATTCCTAAGTACAACGGAACAACGAATCTAAAGTAGCATGTGACCTCCTATACATGAGCCATCAAAGGAAACGACTTGGAAGATGACGAGATCGAATCTGTCTTGCTAAAAAATTTGGGGAAACTCTATCCAAGGGAGCTATGATATGGTATCACAACCTACCTCCTAATTCTATTGACTCGTTTGCTATGCTTGCAGATTCATTCGTAAAAGCACACGCCGGGGCTATCAAGGTCGAGACTAGGAAGTCAGACCTTTTCAAAGTAAAGCAGAGGGATAATGAGATGCTCAGAGAATTCGTATCCCGGTTTCAAATGGAACGGATGGACTTGCCTCCAGTCGCGAACGATTGGGCCGTTCAAGCGTTCACCCAGGGATTAAATGCTCGGAGCTCGTTGGCTTCACAGTAGGTGAAGCAAAATCTGGTGGAGTACTCGGCTGTCACCTCGGTAAAGCAAAATCTGGTGGAGTACTCGGCTGTCACCTGAGCCGACGTGCATAATCAGTATCAATCAAAAATCAGGATCGAAGATGATCAACTCAGGGTCCCTTCCAGGTCTATTTATCCCGTCAAATCAGTTGATAGAGTCAGGAGAGACATTGAACGTGAGCCAAGGAAGAACATGGATCGATATCAGCCATACAATGGAGACCGAAGAGGTGGTGGATCTGGGCAAAACCCCGTGAAAAGTGAAAGAAGAAATGACCAAGGTCAAAACAATCGGGGACTCATGAGCAAAAACAGTTTCGACAGGCCCATCGGGCCGAAAGAAGCACCAAGACTATCGGAGTAAAACTTTGACGTCAACGCCGCCGCCATCGTATCTGCCATTAGACGTATCAGAGACACTAAATGGTCTCGACCTTTACAATCCTATCCAGCCCAAAGGGATCCTAACCTAATGTGCAAGTACCACGGCACTCACGGTCACATGACAGAAGATTGCCAACAATTGAGAGAGGACGTAGCTCGGCTATTCAATAACGGGCATCTCTGAGAGTTCCCTAGGGGCCGATGCTGAAGCGCACCAAAGTATCTATCACAAGGGAAAAACAAATTCGAGATTATGTGCCGGAGGGAACCTTTTCCTCAACGATGTAGATACTGAAGGGATCGTGCAGCCCCACAATGATGCATTGGTAATATCAGTGCTTATAAATAAATCTCGAGTTAAGCGTGTATTAATTGATCCAGGTAGCTCGACCAATATCATCAGATCGAGGGTCGTGGAGCAGCTCAGCCTACAAGATCAAATTGTTCCTGCGGTCCGAGTCTTAAACAGGTTCAACAAGGCATGTGAGACTACTAAAGGAGAGATAACGTTACTAGTAAACACCGCCGGGACCGTTCAAGAAACAAAGTTCTATGTGATCGAAGGGGACATGAGGTACAATGCTTTATTCGGGAGACCATGGATTCACAACATGAGGATAGTACCCTCGACTCTACACCAGGTGTTGAATTTCCCGACGCCGGGAGGAATAAAAATAGTTTACAGAGAACAACTGACTAACCAAAAATACAAAGTGTAGGTAATTCTTTATCCACTCTGCCGGATCAATCACATTTGACTCGTGTCATTAGCTTCAATGATGATCTCTCTATCTCTCACCAACTTCATGATCTTCTCCTTTAAGATGAAGCATCTTGCTGTAGGGTGACTGATGATGCGGTGATATTTGCAATACTTGGGATATGCAAGGTTTTTCGTACTATACACCACGTTGAGAAAGACCAACCTCCTATGTACCGTACTCTTTTTGTACCTCGAAAGGGGGGAATGCAAGGAAGGGTTCCCCCATAAAAGGCATCTCGATTGCTTCCAAAATCAGGTCATCGACCAGTAATGTGACTTGTAGAAGACTCCCTACCTATACCTAGCGGAGTTGGCACTAAACTAATAAGGAGAGCAGAAAGCAGCTAGCCGCCATCAAGAGATCCACGACTTTAAGATTAAGATCCGCTTATTCTTTGAGATGACAAAGCTCCCCACTAGACGCAAATTGTCGAATCAACATCAGGCAGTATAGGAGTCCTTTCTTTGATCGGACTTCCCCAGACTAGAACTGAAAGGACATACCAGCCCCCGAAGTATTATTGGGCATTCCTTCATGTCGGGAGGAGGTAGCGGTTGGAGGAGAAGATAAGGACAACTTTCTTTCTTCCATTCCACTCTTGCTCCAATCCCAATAGGATAAATAGAGCTAGCAATTGCTATAAGGGCTTCTGACTCGTTTGTAACTGGGTGCAAGGAAATGGGGCGTGATAAGGAATCCTAAAAAAGATCGATTGATACTCCCTCCACGGTCCCACGAATATCTCTACGTACTTGTCCAAGACAAGTGAGATCTTCAAAAAAATCCCTTTAGCTCTATGGATGACTAATAAGGCAGGATCCAATCGGTAGATGTCCCAGTAACGTCAACTCTAGGAAGATTCGAGGGGGCCTTCTGCTGCATCATAACACTAACTTGACTTTCTGTTGCTTGCCACAATCCTTTATATGATAAAGCAACACCAACCAATACTGGTGCATGATCTACTTTGCATGTTCCATCCTTCAGCCCTTCGCCTATCGGCTTGGCAGGCAAGCTACCTTGATCCATCTTCGGCTTCGATTTGTTACGCTCAGAAGCTCCAACAAGCCCTAAAGTCTCTTGCTTCCGATTTTCGGGGATGTAATTTCGATCTAAACCCGGAAACCCATATCTTTATATATGAAATTACTTCTTTATTTTTTTAGCCCTCTTTTCATTAGTGGGGTCACCTCACGTCCGGTTCGGATGGCGGGGATATCCCGACCCCTGTCTTTTGCGTGCTATTCCTTACGCCCTAAGAAAGAAAATAGACACACCCTTAATTAATAATAATATAGAGGGCCTTCTTCTTTTTCTTTATTTAGGCTTTATCATATTCAGTCGGAAGAGTTTAGTTAATACTTTCAAAGTGACTCTCGTTGGGAGAATCAAGGCTATTCAGGAAGAATCGCAGCAATTCCCCAATCCTAACAAATACTCCGGAAGGGTAGGTTCCATACTGACAAGACCTCCTATCCCAGAATCCGCTCATTTCACACCAACTAAAGTGGAACTTAATCACCAAGATAGAGTTGTATAAATCCTAATAAAAATACTTTAAAATTACCCATAGAGTAAAGTAAGCGGCACTAAAAAACAAGCTACAAAAGCGCTCGTTCACCCATTTGGCTTCTTCCATTCAAAAAAAAAGGTAGTCTTTCCTTGGTAAGTAGCGTATTGAAGTGAAGCGAAGGCATTATTGAAGGAAAGAAATGGCGGGTCGATCGCTCGCCTACTAATCAAAAAGTGAGCTGAGAGTAAGCGTAAGCTCACCTGGAAGCTCGAAGAGCTTAGCCCTTGATTTATGTGTTATTTAACCATTCCTACTTTTTTATGCCCCAACGTAGGACGAATTACCTACCATCCATTCTAGCTACTCCACACTGGCCTTAATGCCAGTTCGTTGATAAAGAACCTTGCCATCCCAACTCACGTACCACTTGAATCAGCGAATGTCTTAATTGTTTATTTTATTTTGTCAATTTAAGTACTCGACTCTTACAACATTGTTGAAAGAGGAGAGCCGGTCTTACTGAAGCCTCTCTTTTTATTTATGATGTACCAGCTTGAATTCACTTTCACAATCTAATTGTCAAATAAAGCTATCCGTGCTTTAATTCCTAGCTTAAAAGCATTCTTTGAAGCAAAAATTCGGATTCAGTCCGAGCTAAGTTTATAGGTATTGCCTAAAAATATCAATTTTATAGAAAAATAGAGCACTGACCTAAGTTAGACCTCTTCTAAGGCAGAAAGAAGGAGGTTTGGAACCATATTGAAGCTGTCGAGAGAGTACCAAATGCTGACAGTGACGAAGGTTACTGACTTTCGGTGAATGCGGAGCCAACGAGTTCAGTTTAAACATGATGGTTTGGTTCATTCTTTGACTGCTCCGCTCCCCCCAAACAAAAAGAGAAACTTTTTAACCTATACTTGCTAGCTACTTCTATAAGACCAGGTCCGAACTTGAATCTAGGTTTCCCCTAATGCCTCCTTGCTGCTTTCAAAGCTACACTTGCTTCCTTCCTTCATAAGCTAATAAGAGATCCTATTATTCTAAATATGGGGTGGGTGATCCATAAGATTATTTGGCGAGATTCATCCCTCAGTGTGGGGATCTTTCTGGAAATAAAACTTATTTTGTTGAGGCAATTTCCCTAGAGCCATCATCATCTAATTTTCCAGATCAAGACCCACAAAAACCATTGAAAATGTCTTATTCCGCATCAACCCAAGCCCGCTTATTCCGATTAAGTGATCCATTGGCAAAAAAAGGGCCTTCCTCGTAGGAAAGAGAGCACCGTCTACTCAGACTATCACACCGGCAGCGAGAGCAGTAAAAACAGATAGTGGAACAGAACTAGTAGTAGCCCAGGTGACTCAAAGCTCCCTCTCGCCCAAAACTGCATCGTAAGCTGCTATAGCTCTTGCCAACTACCCTGGAAATGAAAAAGAAACTCTATATTAATCATACAGCTAATAAAATAAAGTCGGTCACTACTGAGACAGCTCATAAAAGTTATTTCAGATTCGAGCCCTGCTTTGGTCCCTAGTTTGATGGTTGTACGTGCTAAAAATTAGGCTTAAGTCATCAATGGAAATCCGATAATGCTTTTCTTTTTGCTCCGCGATCAAGGAGCGAGCTAAGTAAATCTTACCTGAAAATGAGTGTTCCATTTCAAGGAAGGACGACGTACTATAATATTTTCTGTTTTGTCGAGCCCTGCTTTGGTCTCTGGTTTGATGGTTGTACGTGCTAAAAATCTGCATGGTTGAAGAATGAGGCGATCAAGAAAGTCACGGGCTTCATAGTACCCGCATACGACAGCTTTGTGGAGCTTTTCGGGTCAAAAACCTGTTCGACGTCAGAGTCAGTGCTACCGAACCTGAGGATGAAACTTGAGATTCATTCTTCTGAAAACAAAAGCAGTACCGAAGATACTAAGAAATCTGGACAAAACCTTCTAGTTTTTGGGGAAGAAGAAAGTACCGGATTAAGTAGCCGGCTGCAAAAGAGATGTTCGCAGACGACGAAGTGGTCCCGATATCCACACTTTCGACATCGAAGGAGCTGGGTCCAATTATCAAGGGAAAAACCAAATAGCAACTACTGATACCAACTCTGTCCCAACCGACAAAGCAGGATATGGGCGAGGACGATGATACGGGGTTCCCAAGTCTTTCGTGGCTCCCGATGATTCCGACGCTAACCAAATGACAGTCGAGGAACTGGAACAAGTCGTATTGATTGAACACTTGCTCATCGAAAGGTAGACCTAGGCACGGGGTTAAATCCCGAGCTCTGGAAAAAACTCATTCAATTTCTTATAGCTAACGAAGATTGTTTCGCTTGGTCCCACCTTTATATGACAGGGATCTCGCCAGAAATAACTACTCATAGGCTAAGCTTGGACCCGAAGTTCCACCCGGTCAAGCAAAAGAGGAGACCCCAGTCTGAGGTCAAACATGCTTTCATCAAGGACGAGGTATCTAAACTCCTTAAAATAGGATCTATCTGGGAGGTAAAACACCCGAACTGGCTAGCAAACGTAGTAGTAGTCCTCAAAAAGGGGAACAAATTAAGAATGTGCGTGGATTACAAAGACCTAAATAAAACGTGTCCCAAGAACTCTTTCCCTTTGCCTAACATCGATAGCATGATCGATGCGACGGTCGGACATGAGATCCTCAATTTTCTCGACGCCTATTCTGGGTACAATCAAATTCGGATGGACCCGTGTGATCAGGAAAAAACTTCCTTCATCACCAAGTACGACATCTACTGTATAACGTGATGTCGTTCTAACTAAAAAACACCGGCGCCACTTACCAACTCCTAGTAAATCGGATTTTCAAAGACCAAATAGGAAAATCAATGAATGTTTACATTGACGATATGTTGGTTAAGTCCCTGCGAGCAGAGGACCATTTGAAATATTTGTAGGAAACCTTCAGCATATTGAAGAAATACAATATGAAGCTGAACCCAGAGAAATGCGCATTTGGAGTCGGTCCGGTAAATTCCTCGGATTCATGGTATCCAACCGAGGGATCGAGATCAACCCCGATAAGATCAAGGCCGTCGAAGATATCACTGTTGTGGACAACATGAAGGCCGTGCAAAGGTTAACCAGACGTATAGCTGCCTTGGGACGATTTATATCGAGGTCATCCGATAAGAGCCATTATTTCTTCTCATTGTTGAAGAAAAAGAATAACTTCTCATGGACCCTGGCGTGTCAACGAGCCTTGGAGGAGCTCAAGAAATATCTATCGAGCCCACCGCTGCTTCACACGCGGAAGACAGACGAACAACTGTACCTATACTTGGCAGTATGGAGATAGCGGCAAGTGGAGTCTTGGTCCGGGAAGAGAAAGGTACGCAATTTTCAATTTATTATGCAGGACTCTAGGCGAGACTGAAACTAGATACCCTCATCTAGAAATGTTGGCACTCGCTTTGCTAAGCACCTTAGGAAGCTAAAATCATACTTCCAATGTCACCCCATATGTGTCGTAACAACTTACTCATTAAGGAATGTAATGCATAAACCCGAGCTCTCGGGATATTTGGCCAAATGGGCCGTAGAAATCAGTGGGTACGATATCGAATATTGGCCTCGGACCACCATTAAGTCTCAAATCTTGACGGACTTTGTGGCTGACTTTACGCTGGCCCTAATACCCGAAAAGGGTTCGGACTCGGCATTGTATTTAAACCATCAACAAGTAATGTATTTAGACAATCTATTAGGACTGTAAGATTAACTAACAATGAAGCCGAGTATGAGGCCATGATTATAGGTCTCGAACTGGCCAAAAGCTTGGGGATAGAGGTGATCGAAGCTAAATGTGACTCCATCCTGGTGGTAAACCAAGTTAATGGGATGTTCGAAGTCAGAGAAGAATGAATGCAAAGGTACCTGGATAAATTACAGGTAACGTTACATCGGTTCAAGGAGTGGACTCTACAACATTTGCCTCGGGATCAAAACAGTAAAGCCGATGCCCTTGCTAACTTAGGATCGTCGATCAACAACGATGAGTTTAACTCGAGGGCGGTCGTATAACTCATGAGATTGGTAGTGGAAGAAGGTCACGCCGAGATAAACTCAACAAGCCTAACTTGGGACTGGAGAAATAAATACATAGAGTATCTAAGGACCGGAAGCGTACAAAGGCAGCCCGGTTCAGCTTGTCAGAAGATGGTACACTATTCTAGAGAACGTTCGATGGCCCACTCGCAATATGTCTAGGACCGGGAAACACCGAGTATGTTTTGAGGGAAATCCACGAAGGCACCTGTGGAAATCATTCAGGCGCCGAATCATTAGTTTAAGAAAATAATTAGAGCTGGTTACTATTGGATCGACATGGAAAAGGACGCGAAGGAGTTTGTACGAAAATGTGACGGATGTCAAAGGCATGCTCGGATGATTCATCAGCTCGAGGAGCTACTACATTCGGTCTTGTCACCCTAGCCATTCATGAAATGGGGGATGGACATTGTCGGCCCCCTCCCATGGGCACCCTTTAAGGCTCAATTTATATTATTTATGACTAACTAGTTTTCTAATTGGGTGGAAGCCCAGGCGTATGAGAAATTCAGGGAGAAAGAAGTCATCTATTTCATTTGGGACCACGTAATATACCGATTCGGGATCCCGGCCGAGATCGTGTGCGACAATGGGAAACAGTTCATCGGCAACAAAGTAAGCAGGTTCCTCGAGGACCATAAGATCAAAAGGATCCTATCAACACTCTATCACCCTAGTAAGGATAGGAAAGCGGAGTCCACTAATAAAACCATACTCCAAAACCTCAAAACGAGGTTGACCGATGCCAAAGGAAGATGGAAAGAAATCTTGCCCGAAGTCCTATGGGCATACCGTACGACCTCGAAGTCCAATACTGGGGCCACCCCGTTCTCATTAGTCTACGACGCCGAAGCCCTAATACCGGTTGTAGTCGGAGAACCAAGTCTCAAGTTCCGATAAGCAATCAAAGAATCAAACAACAAGACCATGAATACGAGCCATAGAACTGTTAGACGAAAGGCGTGAAGCTGCCCTCGTCTGAATGGCCGCCCAAAAACAATGGATCGAGAGGTATTATTATCGAAGAGCCAACCTTCGACATTTCAATGTCGGGGACTTAGTGTTGAGGAAGTTCACATTAAACACTCGGAACCCGAACGAAGGGAAGCTGGGACTGAATTGGGAAAGTCCATATGAAATTATCGAGATCACCGGAAAAATGTCGTACAAACTCGGAACAATAAACGATGAACAACTACCGAACAACTGGAATGTAACTCACTTGAAACGATATTACTCCTAAGGTACGACCCTGATCACTTCTTTTATTTATCTACATTTTGGACTAACACTTGCAGGTAACCATCAAAGAACGACACAATTTTCTAGGCCTGAAAACACGCGTTGCACTCTTTTTCCCTTGAACCGATTTTGTCCCAAAAGCGTTTTCTGGCAAGATTTTCAACGAGGCAACAGTGGATCGTGCTAACTTAGAATCATAGACTAGTTATCAACAGTATTCGAGACTTCTCTACGATCAACCCCGAACACTAGGGGGCATTACTCTTAGAAAACCGATTTACGATATTGGCAAGGAAAGAAACTTTGTGCTAGTCTAGGCTCGATCGATAGGATTTACTGTAAGGGCCAAACGGTCGAATGAACCGTGCCCACATAGATCACCCGAGCCCGGACACAAAACTTGAACACGTGTATCTTTGTATATTACGCACAAAATTGGAAGGAAGTTTCTACCTTGCGGATAAATATTTTACCCTTAGAAAATTTTTCTTTATTAAGACATCGAGCCCAAGGGCCACTTCACTCAGGACTGCTGTCCAAGGCAGGTTCAGACATCGTAGGATAATAAAATTTAGGGGCACAAAGCTTATTTGGCAGTGCCCGAATTTTAAAGGCTATGGCCAATTCCATTCGGGAACGGTTTATCTTGGTTAAGCCCGGATGACTCGGTGCAACAAGCTCACTGGCAAACACCCAAACTAGAAATGCTACGGCCGTACTAAAACGGCTCGTAGACGTCCGAAACCCATAATGAAAACAAGGCCTTTAGAAATTTCTAAACCGGTTCAAAAGGCTACCCTCGGCAAACCACAATCTGAAAAATTCTAAGTACTTTGGGGAAAGCTCCCGTCATATGAACTCTCACGAAGTCTTAAACAAAATAATATCGAAGGCGAGGCCTGTTCGAACCTCCAAACATGACCTAATTATTACATGCTAAGGCATTTCGATCTTTGCAAACATAAAGAATAAAGCAAAGGGAACAAACTTAAAAACTATCAAATGGAAAAAAAGAAGCCTTATATGTATATTATATATGAAAAGATATTTACAAAGGCCAAATGGCCTTGACAAAAAAAAGGGCACAAAAGTACAAAAATACGAAAACAAAGGAAAATATACAAGGCACTTAAACGGCCCGGTCTTCACCGGAGCCAGCCTCGTCACCTAGGGTCTTCGGAGTCTCCTCTACCCTCGGATCCGCTCAAACCCTCGAAGTATTCTTCATCCTCAGGATACGCCAATTTCTTGGCCTCAGCTTCGAGTCCCTTAGCACTCTCGATCTGAGCCGATAAATCGAAACCCCGAGCATAAATTTCCTCGAGGGCCACCTTTCGGGACTACCGCTTCGCGTGCTCAATGATATCTTTCAGCCGGTTCTGGGGCTGCCTCGGCATCGGCCTTATAGTGGGCCACCATCTTATCGGCATCAGCTTTGGTCACTACAACTACCGACTTGGCCGCTTCGAGCTCCTTGGCAAGAGTTTCTCGATCGGAGACGGCCGAGCTTAGCTGAGATTGGAGCTCTTTAATTTTTTGGGCCCGCGCCTCGACCGTTTCCTTTGTCGCTCGAAGCTGAACCTCTACCGAGGTCAACTGCGCCCGAGCAATCTCCTTTTCCGAGGCCAGGTGGTCCATCCTGCCTCTCCATTCTTCGGCCTCGGCCTTGACTGCATCCATCTTGGCTCGAAGTTGGTTGATTCGATTGATCTTCTGTTGGACCTACGGATTCTGACCGTTAGTCACCGTTTCTAGCTCATCGTCACTAACTTCAAATATTTTTACTTGTTCAACCAGGTCGGCGTGCACCTTCCGAGCCACCTCTAACTCAGCTCGAAAGCTCTTAGCCTCTCATTCACGCTGCTCGCTGAGGAGATTATAAGTATCTCTCTTCTCAATAAGCCCGCAGACTTCGACTTCAAGCTGGTTCAGCTCGTCCCAATACCGAAGAAACGTTTCATGGTGAAGCACCGAGTCTTACCACAAATACAAAGAAAAATGTTAGGGTTATCTATGAATTAGTCTGAGTACAAATTGAAGTCATCAAGAGATATCTGAAGTTACCCGGTTTAGCGCTTGTTGTGCTTCGTTGAATAGGTAGGGCACGTCTACCTCATGCATCTTGGCTTGGTCTTCCTCGGTCACCACACACTGAAGGTAAGTGGCCACCCCTATAGAGGCATAGAGGATCCCGGCATCCTCCGGAATGAAGATGATGATGGATCACTTTCGGTCAGGATCCACACTCGGAGCTGGGAACCGGTTGATCAGTTTTGGGCTCGAGGAAGGCCCGCTTGCTCCCAGAGGTGGACTCTTCTTTGGCACCTCTAAGTCACCCAATCCGGTGACGTTCTCCGTGGCTGTGGAATCCACGCCATCAAAAAAGCCGCGTAAGGGGTCGTCCGACCCATGAGCCTCCTCGTTGGGATGTTCTTTCACCGTTTGGGCCTCGTTATACATGGAATCAGTGAACAAGGGTGACTCGATGATGTCTATCACACCGAGTACTTCCTTCAGGGCACTGCCCGCTTCCCAGGAAGCCTCGGCCCCGGCCTCCTCATCGACCTCCTTAGCTTGAGGCACATTGGTCTCGATGTTCTCTGGTTCGGAGGGCCCTTGTCTTTCGAGCTACGAAGACATGCAAGCCATCAGGACAAAAGTTTCTTCTTCTTCTTCTTCTTCTTCTTCTTCAGATTCATCTCTCAGCCGGAAAAACGAATCTGAAGCCGGTGCTTTCTCTGGATTTGTGCACCAACCTTCTCCTCGTTTTCTTTTTCTCCAAGCTCGGAGAACTCGAATCCCTCTTCCTTTCTTCTCTTCCACCTATCTTGGAGCAGGGGACTCAGCAGGGAAGTTCTCGCCACCGGATGGAGTCCTCAGTTCCATATCTTTGGATAAACCTGCATAAAGAAGTAAGTAAGGACTTAATAAGGAATCCGAATATTAATTACTCAGGGAAGGAGTCTCACCATGGGAATGGGCCTCCCAACGGCCCTTTGAGAGCTTGCACCACGAGCGCTCGGAGTAGGGCATTTGTGATACGATACCTTCAACCCACTCCTTGAGTTGAGGGACAGCATTCGGGACCCGACCGGCGACTGCACCACCCCAAAGCACCGATAAGAAAGAAGGAAAAAAGCATAAAATAGACTTTTGAAAGTAAAATTGTACTTACATGATGTATTCCACTTCTCATGGAACGGCATACGCTCAGCTGGGATCAAGTCCGAAGTCCTCACTCGGACAAAACGGCCTTGCCAGCCCTAATCTCGATCTTCATTAATACTCGAGAACGGGGCTTTACTGGCCCAACGCACAAGCTTTATCAGTCATCCCCGGAAAATTTGGGGACTGTATAAGCGGATAAGATGGTCAATGGTGAACAATCATCCATCGATCTTGCTCACGAAGAATCGGAGGAGGATCGTGATCCTCGAGAGTGAAGGATGAATCTAACCGAGGCATACCTTGTATCTCTTGCAGAAATCGATAATGACCGGGTTCACTGCACCCAGTGTAAAGGGATTAGTGTAAACACTTAAGCATCCCTCGACATGGGTGGTAATGGCTTCATCGGGTTCCGGAACCACTATGTCTTTATCGGCCCAATTGTAGTCCTTTCGGACCGTAGGGAAGACATCTTCAGTGATCGAGCAGATGTACCTCGAGACCTCCTCACACCTGCCTCGTACAGTGGAAGGCTTTTCAACCTTAAATTCAACATTGACCAGGCATCCCCGGGGATGAACATTTTTAAAGGGGGTTTCGGTACTGGTTCATCAGTGGTAGCGCAAAACAGTCTCCTCGGCCTCAGTAGCAGGCTGCGAAGTAGAAGGGATTTTTTTTCTGGGGAACGATTTTGTAAGTCTTTGCCATTTCTTTAAATAATAAAGAAAAGAAGTTGAAGGATTGTACTTCTTGTCTTAAGATGAAGATGGACAAGAGTTCTTCCAAAGGATCTCAAATAACCGGAGTAAGAGTGCTAGAAAGTATTAAAATCTAAAGGTACGAGGGTAAAAGGTTTGAATGTAAAGTTAAAATGAACAAAGGAAGAGATATTTATAGTACTTCAGCGGCGGTTCGCATCCAGGAATGGCTGACCGACGACTGACATGCATTTAATGCCATTAAGACTTGACTAACGAGACGTTTCGGTTGTTTTGTTGTTTCTGTCACGGGGTATCGAAGTAAGAATCGGAAGCTCCTGTCGTTTCTTGTCGTCTACTCTTCGAAAAAAAAGGGGACTATCTGTATACGGTCAAAATCGAACTTGTGGTGCATCCTAGCATCCGACATGGTACGCCAAGCTCGAGACATGACAATAAAGGACTGAAGATCGACCCCAAGTCCCACTGGGCTAGAACCCGGGGGCAGGACACCTGCCTTTTGAGAATATCGAGGCCATGATCCGGAATCGGCCCTATCCTCGAACGATTTCGAAGAAACATTGTCAGCATAGCCAACAGAAGACCGAAATATCCGTGACCGGCCAGATGTTATGGCAGGAATCTCGGCACGTATCATGAAAGAACTGGCAATCAAAAGAATTTTATCTTTTATAGAATTATACCTAAAGTAGGACTCCTCTACTATATAAAGGGGGTCTGATAATTCATGACGAACGTTGTAACACGCACTCAAAAGCAATACATTATTATTTTCCTTGTCTTTAAGCTCTTGTTCTTCTGTATCTTGATACCGATCGTGGTAAATTCGGCTCGAGGCTAATTGTTCCTTCAAGGCTGAAATTATCCAATTCGTGTGGTTTGAATTTACCTTGTCATTATTTATTTAATTATAACTTAATTTATTATTTTGTGTCAAGTTAATTTGCATGTCCTTAAAATTACTAACAAATTTAATTGTTATCCGATTTTAATGATACACTTTAAAATCTAAAGAAAAAGAAGTTGTCTCTTTCAGTTCAGCACCTGTGTTCATTGAGAGGTCTATTTTTACCACTCTCAACTGTCGGGAAGATAAAGACAGTTTCCATCCTCTCCCCATCCATCTAATTGTTGAGCCTTTCATTTTGGCACACTCTTTTTGTCCTTAAATTTAAAAGAAAAATGGTCTTATTATTTGGTCGCTTTATCTCACATTGCACACACACTTCAGTCTCCCACCACAGCCTAGTACCTTCAAGAATAAGAATATATCCAGTGAGGCACTTTCTTTTCAATCATAATTTTGTTTATTCAACAACCAATCATAATTTTTTTTGTGGTAGCTTTAATAGGACATTCAAAAGTTCGGATACTAGAATTCATTAGCAGAAATATAGTGCTATCGGGTAAAAACGCAGTCCAATATACCAAGTATCTAACATTCACGTAAGTTCGGAAAAAGACCGCATTGCTAGAAATGTAACGAAAATAATCTGCGGCAATACAAATATTAATAACTACTTAGGTTTTATATTTTATAATTCAATTACATGACCTATAGATCACAAAAGTAAGTAATACAGTATAACTCATAATATTTCGTCCATCTTTTCAAATAGGATTAGAAAAAGGTTTGAAGTCAGTTTGTCCAATGACAACAATGTTCTTTTTGTCTGTGTGTGATTATGTCCGTATATTTATTGACCACGTATTGTTCTCTTAGTGAAAGATTAGGCATGTTTCTTTCAGTTGTCCTCTTCTCCTCCTTATCTTCTTGTTCACTTACAACCCTCTTTTTCTCTTTCCCCTTCTCCCTCCACTTCGATGTAATTCGCACAATCTTCTTCTTTTTCCTTTTCCTTAACCATCTAATATTCTGAACCCATTTAATTAATCTAAGGTGTTGTCGCAAATAAAACCCATTAAAAGAGACGTGCGATTAAAAGTGCATAAATCTCATTTATATCACCACACTCCTACTCGCACAGGCTCGAACTTTCCAGTGAAAAATAATTAGAGCAAAAATTGGGACACGTAGAATGTGGTTAGGACTATCCAATCAGTCCATTTCTTCTTCAGAAGCCCTACACGGTCTTCTATGTGCCCCATTGTGCACTGTTGCTCTATGTGTTCCAACCCCTTACAGGAGTTCGTGGAACGAATATAATAGAACTTGGAGTTTCTGCGAGTTGCTCTATTTTTTATTTTTCGTAATATTGCTTCATATCAACTACGTGCACATTGTGATATTACATTTATTTCTAGTCCGATCGTTAGGAGTCTTTTATTCTTACAGAGACAAGAACTTCTAGTACCAAAAAAACTAAAAAATTAACTATATTACACAAAGACCGACTTAAATAGAGCGATAAACATAGTGAAAAATTAATATATAGCGGATTCAGGATTCTTAGAGATTGAAGCGTTACTGTTGTAGTAGTATCAACTAATGTGCACATGATCCGCGCTATGAAGGTACGACCATTTTGGGTAATTAATTAACAGACGTGATTTAATTAAGTTAGAAATGGCCGAACGCCTTAACAAATCGCAGCCATTAAATATTGATCGGTCGAGGACTACTTGCGTTTTATTATTTTTTTGATTCTTATTTTTACACTTAACGAACTGTTTAGGCGTTTACCAATTTGTAGTGGTAAAGCAAATCGTTTTGAACTTAAACTAGAAATTTATAGAAGGAGAAACGGGTTTTCATTGGTTTATTTAGTCTCGTAATTCAACTTTAACTTGCACCTTCAGCAAGAAAGAAGGTCAAGACGTCTTTAAAATTAGCCAAACTAGTAAATTTCAAATATTATATGAGTAAAAAAAAAAAAAGTTAAGTGTTTGATAAAATTACAAAACAAAATTAAAAAGTAGAAACTTTTGGTGGGTGGGGCCCTGGTGGCACAAGAAGAGTTGGAGGAGAGCACATATGCATTCCAGTTAAGTCAGTAACAAAGAGTAACATCACTTTCGTGAAAGTAATGCAAATAGGATTGCAATATATTGCATGACATCATTTACGTATGTGAATAGTGACTTCCAATCATTGCTACACATTGTTATCTCTTTTTATCTTCTTTTTTCTATTTTTGTTTGCAATTTTAACATGTTATTTTTTCTATTTTCATTTAAGTATGCATTATGATTAAGAAGCCATTGATAAGTCCCTTTCATTTGACCAGAATCACGAAGTGCATGCCTCTGATCCTTTGTTGCCGCTGTTTCTTCCAATGGCAGCTAAAACCCTCATCATAATATATATATATATATATATATATATATATTCACTTTTTCTTGTTTCATTTTTCATTTTGGTTTTGCTATTGTATTAGATAATGGACTCTCAATCTAGAGTTTTCTTTTCCCCTTTTCTTGTTTTTGTTTTTGTTTTTCTTTTCCTTCAGCCTTCTTTTTTATAAGAGTAAAGAAATTATAATAATGAACAGGTTTTCATTCAAAGGAACTAATTAGGGGTAAAAAGAACTGGTGTAATAAAAAAAAGGGTTTTTCCCTTTTCTTTTTGTCTGTACAGTTTACATGTTTACTCTTAAAAAGTGGTCTCAATATTAGTCAGTTTAGGAACTGGTTGCTTAGGGGACCTCATCTAGTTTGCATAGTATATGCAACTTTTGCAGAAGGTTAGTAAGAAAATAACATAGGAATTTTTTGTTAGTGATTTTCTTTGTACAAATTATAAGTGATAATAGGAGATCATTTCCTCACTGACAGGATCATAACATGGGTTGCACGATTCGAAAACAATGAGCCAAATGAGTTGTGATGCCCACGATGGAGAAGGGGCGATAAGGGCTGATCAAACATAATTGGTAGGTTTCTAAACTGGCAAGCTTCTGAAGAAGGGGTGCACATGTCACCTTAGGCAAATCTCATATTTAAATGAGAGTAGAAAGTAAAAAATTTTATAAAACATAATAAAAGTTCATATGATACGTATACCTTTAAAGTTCAATATAAAGCAATTCAAAAAACAAATTCGTGCAAGCCTATGTTCAAAATGGACAATACCTATCATGGGCTTCACTTTGTAACAGGAGTTGGTAGACGTGTTATTTCGTGCAGTCTAAATTGATTGAAGATAAAATTTACCTCTCATTGGAAAGAGTAGTTAAATTGCTAGGGATAAAAAGAATAGTTTTCATTGGTAATGCACTAAAAATTCTTTTGTCAAAGGTCAAAACAGCAACACATTGATTTCGAGACAATTATTTTAATTTTCCAAGAAAAATGAAATGCAGACTAGTATAGCAAAAAGTTATTCAGTACTGTCTACAAGTTACAAGAAATGGACCACAAAACAAACAAGCGTCAAACATTTGTTTTTGGACATTTGACGTTTCTTAAATAGTTCGTAGATTTGTACTGCATTAAAACAAAAATCGTCCATAAAATGGGCTGGATTGGTTGGTTGAGTGATTTCTCATATGGTGACTTGAGACCAATTACTATTATCAATAATCTTCTCAATCAGAGCTTGTCGAACCCGACATGTCCTGTGTGCTCAATCAGGATTTCCTGAGTTTCAAAAAAAAAAAAAAAAAAAA
>MCJB01022946.1:48441-73166 GCA_002018475.1 Nicotiana obtusifolia | reverse complement strand
AAAAAAAAAAAAAAAAAAAAAAATCAATTTGGTTATTTTAATATGATACACAAATACAAAAATTAACAAACAAAAGGCTGTATTGATTTGGAGTTCCTAGGATTTCCAAATTTGAAGGCAAGAGATCTAGATCTTGAACGTGTAGTTTTGGAGACCTAAATGGCTCTCTTTTCCAAAGACTACACACTCGTGCATTCTTGAGAACATCAAAATCATGAAATGGCTAATGGCTTCCACTTAATTAAGTTACGGAGTTGTTTCAATAGTTTAATTGTCTTAGGGAAATGGGCTAATATTTTTTGCTGTTAACTAGGATTAGATACAACCAATAAGAGTTGTTTTGTTAATACGACAACAAGGCCTTGAAAGGAGTTAAAACAACATTAGATAATATGAAGGAGATCAATTCATTCAAAACAGTCAACCTTTAACGTTTTGAGGAGTTGAAGATCAAGATTTGAAGTGAGGTTTCTCTAAACGATCCATTGTGTAAGAGTATCAAAAAGGATTCACGTTGAATACTTAAACTCTTTGACGTGGAGAATGGTTACGATGAAATAAGTTTTACACTTCTATACATCGTAGATATTCTTATTTAGTCAGTCCGTCCTAATTTATGTGACACTCTTTTTTTTTAATTCAGTTTTAAAAAAATATTATACTTCTTTAACTAGAAATAATTTAAATTTAAATTTTATATTTTACCTTTAGTGAGATTTATAGCCACGTAAATATATATGACTTGCATAGACCACAAATTTCAATTTTTTTTTTTCATTTTTTGTTAAACTCTTTGCTCGAGTCAAACTGATGTTTGGCATAAAAGATATAAAATTCTATGTAAATCACCTCATATTTGGGCTTTTGTTTTATGAATTGGAATGTTAATTGCTTCGATTCATGTTAATGTAATGTGTTTTTATGTGTAGGCATGAGTCGGGAGAAATTGGGGGCGAAACGGGCAAGAAACGAGCTAAAACGAGACGAAAACGGACCAAGAGGCATTGGGCTCCACCTGTGGCGCTGGAGGCAGAACCCAGGAGAAAGTCACTGGTTGCAGTGCCCTAGGGGGCGCCTGGCGCCAGCCAGGGCGCTGACTTCGGGAATTCGTCCTAATCCGTCTAGGAGTCCACTAATTCGACCACAACCCTTCCCAACTTCTATATAAACACCTCCAAACCCAATAGGAAGGGAGAGAACGTGATTTTGGAGTCTAGAACGCCACGGAATATCGCACAGAAGAAATCAATCTCCAGTTCTTCATCTCTGTCTAGTATTTTTATTAGTTTTTCAATACTTTATCTTTTGATTATTCTGAACATGAGTGGCTAATCACCCTTTGTTCTGGGGTTGTGATTAGCCATGAATAATGTGATTCGAAATTGACAATTCCTTGTTTATAATTCATAATCATATGGTTGTTCCTTTAATTCTACGCCTAATTGCTTAATTATTTTGGCCATCAATTGAGCTCTATCAATTATCTATGCTATGTTTGGGAAAACTATGTTTAGATTAGAAAAGAATTGAAGAAAGCATGTTCTTAACCTTTTAAGGGGGGCGGATTCGTGGCTAGGATAGGAATATACTTAATCACCATGCTTAATTGAATATCGTGTTTTTATTGCGTTCTTGATAGATTAATTCCATAGGAATATAGGTGTTAATCTTATTGAGAATAGGCGAATAGTACTTCGGAAGAAGGCTATGAGTATGTTTATCGATTAATTAGCAACCATACATGAATTATATGAACGGGAAGTCAAGTAGAACACAATACGATTGGAAAAATAATCACAACCCTAGAATATTTGTTTTATTGATTACACAACACGTAATTTGTTCCTTGCAATTAGTAGATATAAATTAGAATTATAATTTAGAATAATCCATCTATTGAAACTCGACTTTTACTTGTTTAAATAACAGTATTAGTTCGTTAGAAAGTAGTTAAATTAAGTCCCTGTGGGTACGACAACCTGGACTCATAATCCTATATTACTTGTCGACCGCGTATACTTGCAAGTGCGTTAGGGAACAACAAGTTTTTGGCGCCGTTGCCGGGGACTTAAAAATCTGCTACTTTACGAACTTCAGCTTATATTTGTTGTTTATTCAAGTTTCACTAATCGTCTTACGTTGTTTGCATTGACACAGGCTCTTCTATTGAATGCGGAGAAGTAGAAGCGCAAACAACCTTCTTCCCTTTGATCCAGAAATTGAACGAACACTACACAGAGTAAGGAGGGAAGTAGAAGCTAGAACCAGAATTAACGGAGAGTTGGACATTGTTGTTCAACCACAGCCAATTGAGATGGCAGGGAACGCAGAAAGAGCAGTAATTGAAGCTGCAAGACCAAATCTTGCCAATATGACTCAGGCGATTGTCAAGCCTGAAATCACAGGGCACTTTGAGTTGAAGCAATACATGATGCAGCTAATCCAATCCACAGGGCAGTATGTGGGACTGTCGCACGAAGACCAACAGAGACATATTCAGAAGTTTTTGGAAATCACAGATACATATAATTATCCCAATGTGTCTAAAGATTATGTGAGGTTGACATTGTTTCCCTTTTCTCTATTGGGGGAAGCAAAAGAGTGGTTGCAAAAAGATCCTGCCAACAGTATTTACACATGGGATGACCTGGCTAGAAAATTTATGATCAAATTCTTTCCAACCAAGAAGACCAAGTCACTGAGAAGCTAGATTTTGGGATTTGAACAAAGGGAAGGAGAGACCCTTCGACAGGCATGGGAAAGGTATAAGAAGCTGCTTAGGGACTGTCCACACCATTGCCAGACAGATGAGGTACTGGGACACACGTTTGTTGATGGGCTAGATGGAGCTTCGAAAATGAACCTTGACTCAGCATGCAGGGGCAGTTGCATGGCCAAGCCGTATAGTGAAATCCAACTCCTATTGAACAATTTCACGGCCAATGATCATTATTGGCAAGGTGATGGTGACTCGCGCAGAGCCATTAAACAGAAAGGAGCTGGGTTGATAGAATTGGATGACCTTGCAGCTATGAGAGCAGAGATGGCTAAACTGGCCAATCAGATGAACAGAATGACGATGCAGTAAGTTCAACCAAGACAGCAGGTCCAACAAATGTCATTATGCTGTGAGATGTGTGGTGACAACCACACAAGTGATATGTGCCCTACCAACCCGGAATCCATATATTATGTGGGATAACAGAACAGGGGGCCCGTAAATCAGAATACACAATATGGGAATTCCTACAATCCAAATTGGAGGAATCATCCCAACTTTTCATGGGGTGGTCATCAGCAGCAGCAGAATACAGGCAGACCGCAAGGGAATTATAACCAACCACAAAGGCAACCTCCACAATCAGATGATAATACGAATGAGTTGTTAAAGCAGCTAGTGCAGGACAACAAGCAATTCAAAACTGAATACCAAACCCTCACCACAACAGTGAGGAATCTGGAACGCCAGTTGGGACAGCTGGTCGGGGCTCAAAATACTCGACCAGCTGGAGCACTACCCAGCGATATTGAAGCTAACCCAAGGGCAGCACTGAATGCGGTATCATTGAGGAACAGGAGACAGTTAGAAGAGGTAGAATCGAAAAAAGAAGAAGCAGGTGACCTTCAATGAAAAACCAATCACCATCGAAGTAACAGCAGAGAAGGCTAAAGAGGTTGAGAAATAGGTTGTAGAGGCAGGAGCTAAGCAACCCCCACAATTGGTTGCAAGGCCCCCACCTCCATTTCCACAGAGGTTACAGAAGTTGAGAGACAATGAGGCATACAAAAAGTTCCTTGAAATTCTAAAACAGGTACAAATCAACATTCCATTGGTGGATATTTTGCAAGAGGTGCCTAAATACGCAAAGTATATCAAGGATATTGTGGCTAATAAAAGGAGATTGACTGAATTTGAAACGCTGGCACTTACTGAGGAGTGCAGTTCTAGAATTCAAGGTAAGCTACCACAAAAATTGAAGGATCCGGGCAGCTTCACTATTCAGATTTCAATTGGGAAACATGCTGTGGGAAGAGCATTATGTGACCTCGGAGCGAGTATAAATTTGATCCCACTTTCAGTGTTCAGACAGTTGGGGTTGGGTGACCCATGCCCGACGACAGTTATATTACAGTTGGCAGACCGCTCTTTGGCTCATCCGGAGGGTGTGATTGAAGACGTCCTAGTCCAAGTTGGCTCGTTCATATTTCCTGCAGATTTCATCATCTTGGATTACGAGCCAGATCAGGACGTCCCATTTATTTTGGGGCGTCCATTCTTAGCTACCGGCCGCACCATTATAGATGTCTATGAAGGTAAAATGACTATGCGGGTGAGGGATCAAGAAGAAGTATTTAATGTTTATAAAGCACTCCGACTGCCAACACATTATGAAGAGTTATCCATGATTTCAATGGTGGAGAATGTCTCTACATCCTTAGTGCCTTACCTGAGCCCAGCTGATCCTGTTGAACGTATATTGATTGGAGATATGGAAGTTAATGAAGGTAAGATGATGGGGGAAATCGAGCAATTACTGGACCTATCTTGCAATTATATTCAGGGGTTCAGAAAATTCAAAGAATTGGAGAGGCCTGTTACTCTGACCTTTCCCAGGCCATCTATTGAGGAAGCACCAAAGCTTGAACTCAAGCCACTTCCAACGCATCTGCGCTATGCATATTTGGGTAATTCTGAGACGTTGACAGTGATCATATCATCCAGTTTGACCAGCACGCAAGAGGAAAAACTGCTTCGGTCCTTCGAGAGTACAAAAAGGCAATCGGGTGGACCATAGCAGATATCAAAGGAATCAATCCATCTTTTTGCATGCATAAAATATTTCTAGAAGAGGGACATTGCCCCAGTGTAGAGTAGCAGCGGAGACTGAATCCAATAATGAAAGAAGTGGTGAAGAAGGAGGTAATAAAATTACTTGACGCGGGTATCATCTTTCTAATTTCTGACAGCAATTGGGTCAGCCCAGTGTAGTGTGTACCTAAAAAGGGGGGAATGACCGTTGTAGAGAACGAGAAGAATGAATTGATTCCTATTCGAACTATCACAGGATGGAGGGTATGCATTGACTACAGGAAACTCAACAAAGCAACCTGAAAGGACCACTTCCCACTCCCATTCATTGTCAAATGCTCGACAGACTAGCAGGGCATGAATACTATTATTTTCTGGATGGCTACTCGGGGTACAATCAAATTGTCATATGCCCCGAAGATCAAGAGAAGACTACCTTCACTTGCCCTTATGGCACTTTCGCCTTCAAGCGAATGCCATTCAACCTATGCAACGCACCTGCAACATTCCAAAGATGCATGATGGCTATTTTCACCGATATGGTGGAAAAATTCGTGGAAGTGTTCATGGATGATTTCTCCGTTTTTGGGTCTTCATATGATGATTGCTTAAAGAACCTCAGCAAGGTGCTAGCACGGTGCGAAGAAACGAATTTGGTACTTAATTGGGAAAAGTGCCACTTTATGGTGCAAGAAGGAATTGTATTGGGTCATAAGATCTCCAGAACCGGCATCGAAGTGGATAAAGCGAAAGTGGAGGCCGTTGAAAAATTACCTCCTCCAATTTCCGTCAAGGGTGTCCGGAGCTTCTTGGGACATGCAGGTTTTTATAGACGCTTTATTAAAGATTTTTCTAAGATTGCTACTCCTTTGTGCAGGTTGCTTGAAAAAGATGTATCCTTCAAATTCGATGATTCCTGCCTCAAGGCGTTTGAAGCACTTATGGAGAAGTTGGTGACTGCACCTATCATCGTAGCACCGGATTGGTCATTGCCCTTTGAACTTATGTGTGATGCTAGTGACTTAGCAATTGGAGCAGTGCTGGGACAACGGAAAGACAAGGTGTTCCACTCAATCTACTATGCAAGCAAAACTCTTGACGCAGCACAACAAAATTACACAACCACTGAAAAAGAATTGTTAGCAGTAGTTTGGGCATTTGAGAAATTTCGAGCTTATGTAGTGGGAACGAAAGTCATAGTCCACATCGACCATGCAGCAATCAGGTACCTATTTACTAAAAAAGAGTCTAAAGCTCGATTAATGCGCTGGGTATTGTTGTTGCAGGAATTTGATGTGGAAATCAGAGATCGGAAGGGGACAGAAAATCAGGTAGCAGATCATCTATCCCGCTTAGATAATCATGATCACGTGGAAGAATATGGACAAATAAAAGAAATATTTCCAGATGAACATCTCTTTGCAATCAGTCATGACTCTTCCCCTTGGTATGCGGATTATGTGAACTACTTGGTGAGCGGAGTACTTCCTCCAGATTTCAAGACTGAAGCCAGAAAAAGGTTCCTGCACGATGTGAATTTCTACTACTGGGACGAACCTTACTTGTTCAAACAGTGTGCTGATCAGTTGATGCGGAAATGTATTCCGGAAGAAGAAGTGGAGTCCGTATTGCATGATTGTCACGCCTCACCTTATGGAGGCCATCACGGAGGAGATCGAACAGCAGCTAAAGTACTACAATCCGGTCTATTCTGGCCCACCTTGTTCAAGGATGCACATGCATTTGTAAAAAGGTGCGATCAATGTCAGAGAACAGGCACCATCACAAGGAATCAAGAGATGCCCCTCAATAACATTTTAGAAGTTGAACTCTTTGATGTTTGGGGGATAGACTTTATGGGACCGTTCCCACCCTCCAGAGGGAACAAATACATTCTGCTTGTCGTTGATTATGTGTCAAAATGGGTGGAGGCAATTGCGTTGCCTACAAATGATGCCATGGTAGTCGCTGCATTCGTCAAGAAGAACATATTCTCCAGATTCGGCACTCCACGGGCATTAATTAGCGATGAAGGAACACAGTTTTGCAATTGGCTACTCAATAATCTTCTAGCAAAATATGGGGTACGTCACAAAGTTGCCACAGCATATCACCCCCAAACAAGCGGCCAAGCGGAAGTGTCAAACAGGGAGATTAAACAAATTCTAGAGAAGACAGTAAGCGTGAACAGAAAGGATTGGGCCTCAAAGCTACATGATGCACTTTGGGCGTATAGGACAGCTTACAAAACTCCAATTGGAACATCTCCCTACAAATTAGTCTATGGAAAGGCATGTCACTTGCCGGTAGAGTTGGAACATAAAGCTTACTGGGCGATAAAAAGGCTGAATATGGATTTCGAAGCAGCGGGCGCAAAGCGACTCATGCAGTTGAACGAATTAGATGAGTTCCGGCTACACTCCTACGAGAATGCCAAATTGTATAAAGAAAAGACAAAACGATGGCATGACAAGCACATAAAACCACGCCATTTTGAACCGGGCCAACAGGTGCTATTATTCAATTCAAGACTAAGGTTGTTTCCCAGAAAGCTAAAATTAAGGTGGTCAGGTCCTTTCGAAGTGGTGCGGGTTACTCCATATGGTGCAATTGAACTGCGAGCTTTGAATAGTGAAAGAAATTTTTTGGTGAACGGACAAAGGTTTAAACACTATTGGGGAGGTTTGATCGATAGAGATAAAACCAAGGTCGTACTCACTAACGAGTAAGGCGAAAAAAAAAATCAGAGTCGTGCCGCGACGTTAAATCAGGCGCTTATTAGGAGGCAACCCAATTTTTAAAGTTTTCTTAGTTAACTTCTTGTATTAGTCCTTTAGATTAGTTAGAGGAGTATCATTGATGTATAAAAAATAGTAGATGTAATGCTGTAACATATTAGTGACACAAAAAAAAAAGGAGCGAAAAACTTCTGCCTTCAGCACCCAGCACTGCCTGCGGCGCTCCAGGCAGTAAGGTCCAAGACCCCCAGCGCCGGCTGGGGGGGGTGTCAGGTAAGTTCTAATTTTTTCTTTGTCTTACTTTATTTTCCATACCCATACCCAAAAATAAAGGAAACCCGAACCATAGACCCGTTTTTCCTCACATTAACACCCATATAAATTCCCCTAACTCTTAAACATAAATTAACATCACCAAATCAGAAAATACTAACCCCTCTGCTGCATTTTTTTTCTTCTTCTTCTTCTTTATTACAACTTTCAGCTTTTTCAATCTCTCTTCTCTCTCTAATCTTCAGGTATGTACACTTCTTCTTCTCCTTCCTCTTCTCCTTTATTTTCTTTGTAGTTTATTTCTATTGTATATACATTAATGTGCCTACCCCCATAGACTCCCCTTCCTCTTCTTCCGTTCTCAAATTTCTTGGTCGTGTAGTTGAGCTGATATTTTATGTGATTCTTGGTGTTATCGGAGTAGTAAACTAACATTCCCTCTACTTCATAAAAATCGGGAGGGCTACTACACTTCACCGTTATTGAGGGTGAAGAACACTATTCATGCCCACCACCTGTTTGTTTAAATGCCTGAATGAGAATTTTAAATGCCCCGGTGAAGTCTGAGTAACCGGACATAATTGTATTTGTGTTTGAACTAAGTGTGGGGTATCATGGGTGAATTCTACATGTTGAGGGGTCGGTCTTTGTTGTCGAACATGTAGTGCGCCATATCTATTAATCATGTATGTTGTAAATTTGTATACGCTAGTTTTATGTATGTGTTTTCTAGTCTTAGATAGATGTGCCGAGCATTTCTCGTATGTTATCGTGGTCACTTACTCATGTCGCCATCAAAAGAGAAAGAAGAAGCAGATGCTAACTCAACCGAATTCACTATTTCTCACACACGGGGAAGTCTTGAGTACCCGTAAATTGTATTGCAACACTTGTTTTTATACCACGAGTTTAAGTGTGGGGTCCCTTCATGAAAGTGTACTACACTTTTCTCACTTTTCTATTTGTCGTGTTGCAGGATGATATGGTACGTGATGATGCAAAAGGGAAAGCACTTGGCAAGGCTTCCGCCAGTTCACAAGCTCCTAAGAAGCGCAAGCAAGGAGAGAGCTCATCGCGACAATCCAAGGGCAAGCAAGTAGATGGGGGATCACAGCAAGTCCCCACCAGGCCTCGCCCGCGATTGGACTTCGTTAATGATGCTGCGGCAATATGGTATCGGAACTTTGTGCCAATTTGGCGCTACGTTTCTGAAATGGGCATCAACACCACTACATTAGAAAGGCGATTCCCGGATGTGCTTGCCCGACTACGCCTCTCTCGAATGGAAAAAATTTCTTGATTGCCCAGGGCCGGCCAATTTGAGTCTCGTTCGCGAATTATATGCCAACTGGGTCCACCAGTGCTCCATCTCTTATGTTCGAGGAACCGAGGTGCCATTGGGAAGGGAAGAGCTGTGCAACTATTTGGGTGTTGAAAATGCCGATCCCCAGAGACTTCAAAACCTCATCAAAAGTCCCCCTTATCAGCTAATCCGACATACCTTGTATGGCATTGATTCCAATGCCAAATGGAACAGGAAGCAGGGGAATATACATCTTTCGATGGTCAGGGCGGATTTCAACAACACCGCCAAAGTGTGGCAAAATTTTGTGCAGGCTAGGCTGATGCCTGCTGAACACAGCAGCGACTGCACTCGAGCCGAGTGTGTTTGATTTTTTCCCTCATGACTGGCCGACCCATCAATATAGCGGAGATCATGCTCACTGAGATGGCCCATACCAGATTCGGGCGGCAGATTAGGCGGCTATATTATGGCAACCTCCTGACATAGTATATGAGATTTTTGGGAGTGCCCGAATATCTGGGGCACGATGAAGTGGTGGAGGCACCAGCTGGCCTTATGGAAATTACCTCTGTCATGGAGCCATCCTCCAAGCTCACCCCAGCGGCTAGGTTGGAGCGGGAATAAAATTTCAACAAGTACATGTACAACGCTATCAACCTGCTCATGAGCCGAGCTGGCATCTCTGATGATGAGCGCATGCACTTGCGCGATGATCTTTCCGGGGCGTCTAAGGAGATGTTAGGGATTGCACCTGGCAGTCCGGTTCATTCATCCGAGGATGCCAACACAGTGCAAGGCTCAGATCACTAGGGGGATGACGATGATGAAGCAACAGGGCCCATGGCATTGGTACCTTTCGAGCTGGATTCTGATGAGACCGGCACGGACTGAGAAGGAGTTTTCTTTTCACCCTGCTTTATTACTTATATTTTTAATGCATCGGGACTATGCATACTTTAAGTGTGGGGTAGGGGAAGTACTTCGTGTGCTGGTAATTGTTTGTTGTTAAAATTTGTGTAGTGTGATGTTGATATTATGCATTTGTTAGTTTAATTATTGGTTGTAATTTATTTCTTTTTAGTGGATAATGTTTAGTAGTTTTGTTTTCTTAATAGGTTGTTAGTTATAGTCTTTAAAGTAAAAATCAGAAAAATGAGAAAAATAAAATAAAATATATAGACATATAAAAATATAAAAAAAGAGAAAAAATTATATAGATATTCCAGAGTTTTCCCGACGATGGATTGTTTTCTTGAGGGATAAAAATTGGATCAAAAACAACAAAAAGATTTTATTTTATTTTTAGGATAGTTAGGTAATATTCCTTGGTTTTTCTTAGGGCACCGGTTCTTTTCCAAGGATGTAGCTCGTTCTTTTATGACTAATTTTAGGAAGAACTGGGATATATTGCAATGCTTCTTGACATGGTTTATGCTAGTATAATAGGCTATGACACATGATCCACTTCCCGTTTAATTATAAGCCTAAAAAACTCCGCCCAATTTGTGACACCTCTTCTCAATTGTTGACTTGCATATCATACAGTGTGTTTATTGCTTAATTGTTTCAATTATATATGCTGGCTTAACTCGAAATTTGAACAGAACCGTCGTGATTGAGTCATGTGCATTGTGTGAGTGAGGTTTTGATTCTATATGCTGTCTTATATAGTCTAGAACTTGCCCCGTGTGTTAATTAAATCGAAATTGTAAGTTGGGCTAATCTAAGAAATAATATAGGCACTTTCTTGTTTAATTATGGATGTGCTTGTCACATCGAATATAAATTTGTCCGTTGCTAGCCCCTTTGAGCCTAGAGGCCTTTTTCTTTGGTACTTACATTACAAGTTGTTCCCTTATTTGGTTCTTAATTCAAACCTTATTTGAACCTTTACCTCCGAAAGCACTTAGTCGCTAAAGAAGTAAGGGCAGTGTTAGGGGGATTGTCTTGATTATGAGGTGGCCTGTGAAGGGACTTGTCGGTTAAATGAAGATAAACGAAAAAAAATCACTAGCTGATGAAAATTTGTATGGAGTGTGAAAAGAAAAGAAAAAAAAAAGAGAAAGAAGAAGAAAAAAAATTTGTTAGATAAAAATGTTAGTGAAAAAGAGATATAGAACACACCTCCTATCGGTTTGTGCTAAGTGATTTAATAGAAATTGCTGAGTTGAAAAAGAAAGGCTATGTATATGAGACAAGTTTATTGAAAGAAGAAAAGTGTTTAAATGTTGATTGTAGTGTATTAAATGCTTAGGAGGACTAGCCACTATTACCAAATATACCCTACCCATCCCCTATCCTACATTACAACCTTAAAAGTCCTAGTTGATCTTAGATTTGACTGACTCAATTAGTGGAAATCTACACTACGGGTAAGCTTATGGTACTTTATGGGAAGCATATGAGTTCTTTGTGAGAGTGAGAGTATGTTGTGCAATTTTGTGTGATTTTATTCATATATGTTCACTCTTCAGATATTGGTGAGGGCACATGATTTCATGAGCGACTGGTAATGTATAAATTGTCTTGTTAGGTAAGTATATGCATTGAAATTGCTTAATGTGGCAAGTCGGCTTTTGAGGTTGGGTGGTGACAATTGGGGTGTTGGATGTTATTGAATTATTGTGCCTAAGTGGACTTTACGAGAATTATATGGATTAATTATGTGTTCATGCTTATTTGCTAGTATTGATTGTGTTCAAAGAAGTGTGATTTGTTTAAAAAGTCGAATGTTTCGTGATGATGTGAAGAGTTTGGTAGTTGGGAAGGTTGTGTATAATCCCATTGCTCGAGGGCGAGCAAGAGTCTAAGTGTGGGGTGTTGATGTTTGGCATAAAAGATATAAAATTGTATGTAAATCACCTAATATTTGGGCTTTTGTTTTATGAATTGGGATGTTAATTTCTTCGATTCATGTTAATGTAATGTGTTTTTATGTGTAGGAATGAGTCGGAAAAAATTGGGGGCGAAACGAGCCAAAACAAGACGAAAACGGACCAAGAGGCATTGGGCGTCACAAGCAGCGCCTGGCGCCACTTGTGGCGCTGGAGGTAGAACCCAGGAGAAAGTCACTGGTTGCAGCGCCCTAGGGGGCGCCTGGCGCCAGCCAGGGCGCCGCCTTCGGGAATTCGTCCTAATTCGTCTAGGAGTCCACTAATTCGACCCCAACCCTTCCTAACTTCTATATAAACACCTCCAAACCCAATAGGAAGGGAGAGAACGTGATTTGGGAGTCTAGAATGCCACGGAACATTGCACAGAAGCAATCAATCACCAGTTCTTCATCTCCGTCTAGTATTTTTATTAGTTTTTCAATAATTTATCTTTTGATTATTCTGAACATGAGTGGCTAATCACCCCTTGTTCTGGGTTGTGATTATCCATGAATAATGTGATTCGAAATTGACAATTCCTTGTTTATAATTCATAATCATGTGGTTGTTTCTTCAATTCTACCCCTAATTGCTTAATTGTTTTGGCCATCAATTGAGTTCTATCAATTATCTATGCTATGTTTGGGAAAACTATGTTTAGATAAGAAAAGAATTGAAGAAAGCATGTTCTTAACCTTTTAAGGGGGGCGGATTCGTGACTAGGATAGGAATATACTTAATCACCATGCTTAATTGAATATCGTATTTTTATTGCGTTCTTGATAGATTAATTCCATAGAAATATAGGTGTTAATCATATTGAGAATAGGCGAATAGTAATTCGGAAGAAGGCTATGAGTATGTTTGTCGATTAATTAGCAACCATACATGAATTATATGAACGGGAAGTCAATTAGAATACAATAGGATTGGAAAAATAATCACAACCCTGGAATATTTATTTTATTGATTACACAACACGTAATTTGTTCCTTGCAATTAGTAGATATAAATTAGAATTATAATTTAGAATAATCCATCTATTGAAACTCGACTTTTGCTTGTTTAAATAATAGTATTAGTTCGTTAGAAAGTAGTTAAATTAAGTCCCTGTGGGTACGACAACCTGGACTCATAATCCTATATTACTTGTCGACCGCGTATACTTGCGTGTGCGTTAGGGAGAAACACAAACATAAATTGACGATCGGAATGATTGTTAGCAAATGAAAACTCAATTCTCCCTATTTACTTTTCCCTCCCCTTAATAAAAGTGAAAAAAATAAAGAAGGGCGAGAGATGTCGATGAAAAGACTACTATTATTTTTCTTTTTTGGTTCAAAGATCATTATTTTTTTACTAAGCAATCCCATCTTATCCCTAATCCCTTGAATTTTCTGGTACTAGTATGTAAATTGGAGAAAACGACTCCAAATTGAAACGGTAACAACTTCATTTTTAGGTTTTTTCAAGTTTCAACATTGATAAGTTATGTGTCCCATTATGTTTTGATGATCTAACAAGCTTAATACTAAGAACCAGATGGGGAACCTGCTCCACATCCTCAAAGTGCTCCAGATCAACAAATCTCAAGTCTGGGACAAGTTTCAACATTCAGAGTCCAAGAAACACCAAAGGGACAGATGGACATCAGTTCCCTTGCTCACTGTACCAGTCAAATCCCACAGCTGTAAAGTCGCTCCAACTGTTTCTCTGCACACACGCAACAGTACAAACAGTGCAGCAGTCACTTTATGGGGAATGCCTTTGCACCAAACATGCTTACATTGTACCAAACATGCTTACATCATTCAAGTGTTGTCACCTATGTAATATTAACATGAAGCAAAGGCAAAACATTACACTTGCACACTCCAGAATTTATTGAGCTCTCTCTCAAGTGTGTTGCCAACCCGCAAGTGACATTCAAGGTCTCAAGAACAGAGAGCAACATAACAAAGGACTAGTTTCCTGCATTGAGTCATTATATGTCTTTAGTTGTGTTGCACCTTTGTTAAAGTGACTTACTTGTAATTCCTACTTAGCTTAGCTAGAAGCATTGTGTAGGAAACCTTTTGTAAAACCATAAACCTTGTGTTTGTGTCTTGGCTAGAGTTAGTCGAGTTGTAAGCTTTGTAATAGAGTGATTACAAATGGGCTTATAATAGAGTTATTACAAGTTAGTGAGGGATTAAGAGGTTAGTTCCTAGGTTACAATAGTTTGTAGCCTGAAGTTACTCAGTAGTGAAGTTTAAACCCTATGCGTGTAGGTCGTGGTTTTTTATCCCGTGAACTGGGAGTTTTCCACGTAAAATTCTATTGTGTTATTTACTTACTGTCGTATGTATGTGTTTCTGTGAGAACTAATAGAGAACCTGGTTCTCTATATAGTTTGGTGGACCCTTAGTTTCTATCAATTGGTATCATAGCAGGTTCTTTCTATCAGGCTAACACTTAGAAAGGATTCTCATGGCTGCCCCACCAAACTTTGAAGAAGGCCGATCTACCTATAGACCACCAAGATTCTATGGACAATACTATGGATGGTGGAAGACAAGGATGCATAATTTTATCATGGCTGAAGATTCAGAGCTCTGGATGTTATTTGCGATGGTCTGCTCGTTCCTATGAAGACCATTGGGGAACTAGCAGTGGAAGTTCCCAAGACTAGGAAGGAGTACAACGATGCTGACCGCAAGATCCTCGTCTGTGGTATTGGGCCTGATGAATACAACATGATTTCTGCCTGTCAATGTGGCAAGGAGATCTGGGAAGCTCTCCAAATAGCACACGAAGGAATAACCCAAGTCAAGCAGTCGGAGATTGATATGCTAACCACTGAGTGTGAACTCTTCAAGATGAAGGGAAGCTCCTACAAGCCAAGAGGATATGACTTATGTCATAAGTGCGGGAAGCCAGGACATTTCATTAGGGATTGTCTCCTCCTCAAGCAAGACCAGTACAAGCACAACATAGACAAAGTAGCCAAGAGGAACCCGATTCCTGACAAAAGATTTAAGAGAAAAGAAGCCGCTGACAATGTTGTAAAACAAGCTCTTGCTGCATGGGGAGACTCTTCCTGCGAATCTGGAGAAGATGATGCACAAGGTGACACCTCTATGATGGCAGTTGAAAGTGAAGCAGCTGATTATGATTCTATCTTTGCCCTGATGGAAAAATCTGACGATGATGAAGACAATGATGATGATGAGGTAAACCTTCAAGATATTCAAAGAAATCTAAAGTCTTATTCTTAGAAAAAGCTTATATCCTTGGCAAACATTTTAATTAATGCTTATCACAATCTCATAAATGATAAAAATGCTTTAATTTCGGAATTAGGAGATGTAGAAAATGAGAGAGATGATCTGTTAATTGTAGTGGCTGACCTAAAAGAGACTGTCGTGGATCTAATAAAAGAAAGAATGTTCCGATTAATAAGGTTGAAGCCGTAGAAAATAAGAGAGATGGCCTGTTGATAGTAGTCCTGGACCTAAAGAAAACAATAAAGGAATTGAAAAGAGGAAATAGTTTGGGACTATCCAAAAGGGAAAGGAAGTTGTAAGTGAGGCGCACATTAGGCTTGAAAATGAACTCAAATCTATGAAATCTAGTCTGTGTGCTGAACTTGAAAGAAACAGAAAACTTCAAGATGATCTAGGAAGAGTTAAAAGTGACCTAGAAAAATCTCTAAGGTGGACCTGGTCCTCTGACACAATTATGGCCATGTATGCTAGCAAGGGTGGGAACAAGCAGGGAGTTGGATTCCAAAAAGAAAAGATTCCCTATAATCCACATAGCAAGTATGTTACTGTCTGATAACTGGCTTTGCACCCACTGCGGAAACACTGGTCACTTTAAAGAAAGCTGCAAGGCTAGAATACAATCTCAATAAAAAAATAAAGTGTTTGCTGAAAAGGTAACTACTGCTAAGGAACCTGGTCCCTATGGAAAAAAAGTGTACTGCCTGGTTGTACAAAAAGAAGTTTAATTCATCATTTTCCTCATAACAAGTGACTCAAACTTATTTGGGTTCCTAAGTCTAATTCTTGATTTTCTTGTGCAGGAAGCTGTGAATGGAAGCAGCCAAAAATGGTATATGGTTAGTGGCTATTCTAAACACATGACTGGAAGCATCAATGATTTTCTTTCACTCAAAGCCCTGCAAGGAGGGAGTGTTTCCTTTGGCAAACAAAAAAGGGATACATTCTGGAAGTAGGAAGAATTGAAAAGTCACTCACTCACTCAATTGAAAACGTGTATTATGTGAACGGCTTGAAATATAGCATACTGAGTATTTCACAAATCTGCGACAAAGGAAATAAAGTGGAGTTTGTGTCAAAAATTTGCACAGTCATAAATCTTGTGACTGGTGAAGTGGTCCTGGTGGCAAAAAGATACAAAAACATCTATGTTACTGATTTTGAGTCGTTACAAAATGGAGATCTCACTTGTCTGAGTGCTGTAAATGATGATGTTGAACTATGGCACAGAAGATTGGGTCATACAAGCTTCACGTTGCTAAACAAATTGGTCAGGAAGGACCTGGTTCGTGGCCTGCCAATATCAAGTTTCAAAGATCACAAGATATGTGATGCATGGTGTAAAAGGAAAGCAGGTCAGGTCTACTTTCAAGCCCTAAAAGAAAGTCAGCACCTCAAGGCCACTTGATCTTCTCCACATGGATCTGTGTGGACCTATGAGGGTGCCAAGTAGAGGAGGAAAGAAGTACATTTTTGTTATAGTGGATGACTATTCCAGATTCACCTGGACCTTGTTCCTCAAAACCCAGGATAAACTTTTCCAATATTTGTTGCCTTTGTGAAGAAGATCCAAATGAAGCTGAGCCACAATGTTGTGTGTATAAGATCCGATCACAGCACAGAGTTCGATAATGCAAACTTCGATGAATTTTGTGCTGAAAATGACATAAGTCATAATTTTTCAGCTCCACGAACACCTCAACAAAATGGTTTTGTGGAGAGGTAAAATAGGACTCTTAAAGACATGGCAAGGACAATATTGATTGATAGTGGCATTGCTAAAAATTTCTGGGCAGAAGCAGTTAACCCAGCATGTTATTTGGAGAACAGATGCATGATCAGGTCCCTCCTGAACAAGACCCCGTATGAACTACTGAATGGGAGGAAACCCAAGCTAACATATTTGAGAACATTTGGCTGCAAATATTTTGTCCTCAACAATGGCAAATAAGCGGTTGGAAAATTTGATCCCAGAAGTGGTGAAGGAATCTTTCTGGGCTATTCATCACAAAGCAAAGCCTACAAGGTCTACAACAAAAGAACTCAATGTGTTGAGGAAAACATACATGTGATCTTTGATGAATCACACCACCTATGTGAGAAAGATTCACATGATAAGATTGATCAAGATGGAGAGCAGTCAACAGTTCCTGGTGAAGTCATTGATATGGCAAGTGGAAAGGCCGACATAATGACTCATGTCAAGGAATCAAATGATGATGATACAGATGTATCTCCAGCTGATGTAGAGGAACCTGATTCCTCAATCACATCAATTGAAGCTGAGAACAGAGTTTTTGATGTTGTGCAAGGAAACTCAGATGCTGAGCTGAGAAGCGGGACTCATGTCAACCATGGGTCACATTCAGAAATATCTGGACCCTCACACAATGAGATTCAGGTGTATAACTAGAAGCACAAGAGTTCACACCCTCTTCAAAATGTGATCACTCCTCTTGACTCAGGGATTTAAACCAGATCAAATTCAAGAAACTCACTTGCCTTCTCAGCTTTTCTTTCTCAAGTTGTGCCCAAAAATATCAAGGAAGCATTGAAAGATGCTGACTAGATTACTGCTATGCAAGATGAACTCCATCAATTTGAGAGAACCTGGTTCCTCGACCTGCTGATAGAACTGTTATAGGAACCAGGTGGGTATTCAGAAACAAGTTTGATGAGTTTGGAAACACAACAAGGAACAAGGCAAGTCTAGTAGTTCAAGGTTACAATCAAGAAGAAGGAATTGACTAAGATGAAACTTTTGCTCCAGTTGCTCGAATGGAAGCCATCAGAATCCTCATAGCCTTTGCATCTCATATGGAATTTAAATTATTCCAAATATATGTCAAAAGTGCATTTCTTAATGGTCTTCTTAGAGAAGAAGTCTTCGTCAAGCAACCACCCGGCTTCGAATGTCATGAGAATCCAGAGCATGTCTTTAAACTTGACAAAGCTCTATATGGGCTGAAGCAGGATCCTTGTGCATGGTATGAATGACTGTCCAAATTTCTCCTAGAAAATGGATTTACAAGAGGAAAAATAAATAACACCCTATTCCAGAAGAAACGTGGGAGAAACTTGCTGATTGTGCATGTTTATGTTGATGACTTAATATTTGGTGCAACAAATGATTCCTTGTGTGAGGAGTTTTCAAAACTCATGTGAAGTGAATTTGAAATGAGCATGATGGGGGAGTTGAAGTTCTTCTTGAGTCTACAAATCAAACAAACTCTTAAGGGTACAACGATAAGTCAGCAGAAGTACATCAAAGAGCTTCTGAAGAGATTTTAAATGGAAAGCTCAAAAATCATTGATACTCCTATTGCCACTGCCACCCGCCTGGACATGGATGAACCTAATTCCCCTGTGAATGAGACCATGTACAGAGGTATCATTGGGTCACTCTTGTATCTAACAGCAAGCAGACCAGATATCGTTTTTAGTGTGGGACTTTGTGCCAGGTTTCAATCTAATCCAAAGCAATCTCATCTGAAGGCTGCTAAGAGAATCCTGAGGTATCTCAAAGGAACACATAACCTGGTCCTCTACTATCCCTCGGGAGACAATTTCAACTTGATCAGATATGCTAACGCTGATTATGCTGGTTATCTGGTGGACCGGAAAAGCACTTCTGGCATAACACACTTTCTGGGTTCGTGTATAATTTCATGGGGTACAAGAAAACAAAACTCAGTGGCTCTTTCAACTGTAGAAGCTGAGTACGTAGTGACTGCCTCTTGCTATGCTCAACTACTGTGGATCAAGAAGCAACTAGAAGATTTTGGTGGGTTTTATGATTGTGTGCCGTTACTATATGACACCAGTGCTCTCAACATGACAAAGAACCCAGTTCAGAATAAGAGAACCAAGCACATTGATGTGCGGCATCATTTTCTTAGAGACAATGTTGAAAAAGGGCTTATCTGTATGAAGTTCTGTAGCACAGAAGATCAAATTGCAGACATCTTTACCAAAGCACTCAGCAGAGAGCACTTTGAAAAAAATTGGTCGGCGCTTGGGTTGATAAAATCAAGCTAAGAACCTGGTCCATCGATGATTGGCTACGAAAGAAATGAAAAGGTATAATAGCTAAAAAGTGTTTTCTGGCAAGGTCTAACTCACTTCTATACCGTTATAGGTAGACACGCATGGCGATTATAGAGCAAACAAGGAGCTAATGGTATTGCACTTTAGTAAAAGGACGAGGCGCACATTTACAAAATATGTCAGGGAACCGGGTTCCTTTAACACAGATTAGTAGTTCCTTTGTACTCTCATGCTTAATTTTTTTTAACGACTAAAAAGGAGCCACATCATTACCATGTCAGTCTCCCCTTTTTTCCTTTTTGGAACCCAAGCATCTTACCCGTTACGAGACGACCCATCTATGTAGAAAATCCATACCCGTTCATAATCGGTCCCTCACCCCCTTTAAATAAACCCGAACACTGTCACTCTCACAATTGTTCACATCAAAAGCCAAAATTTTCCTTTTATCTCAACAACCAAACACTCTCTTCTTTCATAAAGTCTCACTACACTCCATAACGTCTGAGAATCTCGAAGCCACAAATGTCCCCAGCATCGTCCCCACTGTATATTTATCTTTGAAGCATCGGATAGAGTTTACACACCCTACATCACCCAGTCCAAACTCTAAGCAAGATTCTCAACCACCCACTGCCTCCTCTCCAACCCAATCAAGTTCTGGTTCTCATTGGAGTCGTAAAACTTCGAATCCCAAGAGATTTGTGGCTACGACCTCTCCTTTTGCCTCGCCGAAAAAAATGGCTGAACAAGGAACAGTAGAGGGAGAAGAAAATCAAGAAGTCTCCAGTCTGCAAGTGGCAGAGAGTTCTGAGGCATAACAGGGTATGGTTCGTATCGGTGATGACTCAGCAATGACAACCCCAGACCTCGATTTGAATGCTGCCGATTCTACAGGTATTATACCTCATGTGCCTTCTGATTTTACTTTGGGGTTAAAAGAACAAGAGGCCATAGTGAATATGTTATCCATCGCTGCTGAGGGATGTGTGGTTGGTGGTTATGAAGGTGAGTCTAAAACCAATGGGCCTCAGGGGGAAGGTGATAGTCTACTGGAAGAAAGGAGGGAACTGGAGCCTGTTGAAAACCTGGCAACCGACAGTACTACTGAAAAACCACATGAGGGACCCGATCCCTCCTCCCAAGTATAGCCCTTTGCTCCTAGTTGGGATGAAACCCCCTGTTCTTCAAAAGAACCCCAGGTCAGTATTGATCCCGCTCCCTCTTCTCATTTCTATGTTGAGCCATTGACCATTGTCGCTCCTGAGATGAGATCTCTGTCTGAGGAAGAGAATGAGGGTAATGAAGAAGGCTATGACAATATAGTTGTTGCAAGCTTTATTAGTGATGGAAGTAGAAGGGCAACTCCCAAAATGCCCACTCCTAAAAGACTTACTACTATGCTGTAACAGAAGGAGGCTCTTGAGTCAGCTCTGAAGAAAAGTAAGAAAGAAAAGAAGAGGAGAAGGTTGGTGAAGGATGGCAAGTTAGTATATGAAGAGGTAGTACCTACAACTCTTGTTGTCGACATTGATGACGAGGTGGATGAGGAACCCAGTCCCTTAATCCATAAGTCCTCCAAGAAACCTATTGTTCAAAATTCTGGAAAAGATTCCTCTGTGAAAGTGATGGAGGTTATTAATGTTGAAGTGGGAGAGTCTGAAGAGAAAGGGCTGAGAGTCTGGTAAGACAATGTCTAAAAATTATTTGGTGGTTTGTCAATTTGAATCTATTTTCTTTATGCTACCGAAAGACGGAAAGGGGAACCGACTCGTTCCTTCCTTGCGGAGGACGAATCAATATAACTAGTAAATACGTTCCTCCCCATGTCAATATATTTTATTGTTTAGGGGGAATTACGCTTACTTGTTTTTAGTACAAGTAGCTACTGGATTTGCTATGACTTTTACTATCGTTTGACCATTACTGAGGCTTTTGCTTTTGTTCAATACATAATGACTGAAGCCAACTTTGGTTGGTTAATTCGATCAGTTCATTGATGGTCGGCAAGTATGATGGTCCTAATGATAATCCTTCATGTATTTCATGTGTATCTCACCGGTGGATTTAAAAAACCTCGCGAAAACACACCAACAATTTCCTGCGAGACGAAACTTCTAAACTATGCTCAAAATGATGCTCGTAACTACTTTTTTTCGCTGTAAAGTGGCTCCCTACCCTTTTTCATATTTGCACACATCTTCTTATTAAGCTGGACTTCTTTTTGGACAATCGGCTGAAACACTCGAAGATGCACATTTGGGGATTCGACGATAAAGATCGGACAACGATCTTACTTTTCTCCTCATATTTTGACTTATGTTCATTCGCTCTGCGAGCGGAGCAGTATACCGAGAAAAAAGAAGCGGACTTGATCTCTTATTTCATTCCATCTCTGCTCCTGAAAACAAATCAAGATCAAGGATGTCAAAAAAGACAGAGTCAACCGATAGATCAAAGAGTCACAAACCTTGCTGCCACCTAATCGATGAATCTTATCCCCCTTTTGTTTATGTATCTGAGAAGGTCTCTGAGAAATTCGCAGAGAAAAAAAAAGTGTGAGAAAATCAGTGAAACGGAAGGCTGGTGCCACTGAGGAACCTGGTTCCTCCAAGAAGTCCAAGGTGGGATATGTGGCCAAGAATGAAGGAAGGGAAAACTGAGAAATCAGAAAGTGCTGTGGGGGAAAATATTTTCCCCTGATATTCTTGACATGCTAGGAATGCGTCAACTGGTTGAAATCTGTGACTTTCAATAGTGGACACATTTGTTCATAAATGAAAGTCCTAAAGCATATGAGGCCGAGGTGCGCAGTTTTTATGCTGATTTCTTCATAGTCGAGGATGACAACATCTGCATGAAGGTGAATGATTGACTTTATGTTGGATGAAGCTGTGTTGGGAACCATCTCGGGTGTGCCTACTGACGGAATATCCTCCATTGAGGGGACTTGTTCGTCAAACTTCAGAAATGCCATTTTGAAGGATGATGCAGTGCAGTAGGGGAAACGGGTACACAAGAAGGCCCTTCATCCAGTATACCAACTACTATTCGAGCTGGTGAATAAGGTTTTGCTCCCTCGTGCAGAAAGGCGTTCCATTACGTCACGAGCAGACCTATTCCTCATGGAAGCACTGGATGCATACTCCACCATCAATCTGTCGGGTATCATGATTGAGTACATGAAGAAAGTGATAGATTTCAAGGATGGTAATCATGGGATGCCCTACGGGTTTCTACTCACCAAAGCCTTTGAGTTCTTCAAAGTACCTTTGGGAAAGGCTATGGTGGGTACTCGCAAGCAGAGCTTCTCCTAAACCACCTTAGAAGAGTATAAGTGCATTGATAAGAAAGGAGCGGTTGGCAGTAATTCCATTATCTCTCAACTAATTGAAGCTCAGAATATTGCCAATGAAGAGATAAGGAAGTTGAAGGCAAGGAATGTTATCCTTGAGGGACAGCTTAGTCAAGCCCAGGAGGCACGTGGTTCTAGTATCACATAAGGCGTAGAGGTTGCTCGTCTGACCAAAGAAAATGATGATCTTAGGAGATAGGTCAAGGACCTGAATAAGATGTTACTTAATGAGCAAGGGTCCGCAAATTCTCGAATGGATATCCTCCTTGGAACTCTTGCCTCTTCATCTCTGCCTCCCCCTTCTAGTGCTCTTTAAGCTCGTTCCCTTCCCAGTGTCAAGTTTACTCTGTCTTTGCTCTGTTTTGGTCTCCTTTGTTTGGACATGTTTAGTGGCTGGTATTTTTTTTTTTTTGGTTTTATTTTGTGGATGATTCTGTAACAATAGTACTGCTCCCTATTTATTTCCAAAATTAGTGAATATTGTGCATACTTTGCTCCTCTGCTCTATTTTCTGTCATGTTGGTGTGCACACAGGTGGTATGAGTTAACTAGGCTAGACTTCTTTTTGCTTGTTACTTGTGACTAATCTTTTTATGATGCCAAAAGGGGGAAGTATTAATTGAGGGGGAACAAAAGAGGGAATAGGAGGGGGAAGCACATGCTTAGGGGGAATTTCAATTACAAGTTTGTCATCATCAAAAAGGGAAAAATTGATAAGTTATGTGTCCTGTTATGTTTTGATGATCTAACAAACTTAATACTAAGAACCAGATGGGGAACCTGCTCCACATTCTCAAAGTGCTCCAGATCAACAAATCTCAAGTCTGGGACATGTTCCAACATTCAGAGTCAAAGAAACACCAAAGGGACAGATGGACATCAGTTCCCTTGCTCACTGTACCAGTCAAATCCCACAGTTGTAAAGTCGCTCCAACTGTTTCTCTGCACACACGCAACAGTACAAACAGTGCAACAGTCACTTTATGGGGAATGCCTTTGCACCAAACATGCTTACATTGTACCAAATATGCTTACATCATTCAAGTGTTGTCACCTATGTAATATTAACATGAAGCAAAGGCAAAACATTACACTTGCACACTCCAGAATTTATTGAGCTCTCTCTCAAGTGTGTTGCCAACCCGCAAGTGACATTCAAGGTCTCAAGAACAGAGAGCAACATAACAAAGGACTAGTTTCCTGCATTGAGTCATTATATGTCTTTAGTTGTGTTGCACCTTTGTTAAAGTGACTTACTTGTAATTCCTACTTAGCTTAGCTAGAAGCATTGTGTAGGAAACTTTTTGTAAAACCATAACCTTGTGTTTGCGTCTTGGCTAGAGTTAGTCGAGTTTTAAGCTTTGTAATAGAGTGATTACAAAGGGACTTGTAATAGAGTTATTACAAATTAGTGAGGGATTAAGAGGTTAGTTCCTAGGTTACAATAGTTTGTAACCTAAAGTTACTCAATAGTGAAGTTTAAACCCTACGCGTGTAGGTTGTGGTTTTTTATCTCGTGAGCTGGGAGTTTTCCACGTAAAATTCTATTGTGTTATTTATTTATTGTTGTATATATATTTCTGTGAGAACTAATAGAGAATCTAATTCTCTATATAATTTGATGGACTCTTAGATTCTATCAAACATTTTATTTTTTCAAATCTTTGATATGTACCAAATGACCTATTAATTAATGTCGACAAGTAACAAGTCCGTGCAAGATCTTGTTCTTTCGGGACATTTTATAAACTCATTTGTACCAAATGTTTCAATTGGACAAATATCTCACTTGATTTAATGCGTCAACTACTATTTATTAGAACATGAATTCAGTGTTGTATATATGGTCTAAAATAGAAAATTAAATAACTACAGGTAAGAGATCACTCCTGTCAGAAAGAAGTATAGATATCTCTGGAGTTTAACTTCACTGGTATATTGAAAACTCGACGAAAAATATAAATGAAATTCTACTACAGTATCTCGCATGTGACCTGATCAATATATATATATATATATATATATATATATATATATATATATATATATATATATATATA
>MCJB01022946.1:0-48349 GCA_002018475.1 Nicotiana obtusifolia | reverse complement strand
ATATATATATATATATATATATATATATATATATATATATATATATATATATATGTATAAATAAGATCCAAATTGTCTGTGTCCCTCTTCCCTTTTGTTCTCTCCATTTCTACTGACAGATAATAATAGACCACACAAACTTAAAAGATAACATTCATCACATTCGCAACTACTTTAGTCCATCTTTTGAAAGAATGTAGCTTTGAAATGCTTTTTAAAATAAATTTCGTATTTTGGAGCAGTTATTAGTAATTAGTGTTAGGTCAAATTTTTAAAAATTGCTTTAAAATATATTTATTTTAAAGTATTTTTCACAAAAATACTTTTAGAGGAAGCTATGTTTTTTTTTTTTTTGCTTTTTAAAAATTATTTCTGCTTGTACTCAAAAATACTTTTTTTCCTTTTAAAAGCTTGGCCAAACACCTTAATTTTGAAAAAAAAATACTTTTGACTAAAAAGAATAATATTTTCGGCCAAAAAGAAGCTTGGCCAAACATGCTTATTAGACAATTTACGTGGTGCAGATATATTATCTAAGAAATTAATGTCACACAATATTTTTTAACCATTATAATCATCTTTAGTTAGACCATTATAAACATCTTTAGACCACCCTTCAAGTACCTTGTGTGTGTGTGTGTTCCCCGTTTCACCCCTTTTTGGCCTCTTTTCATTTTCCTCACACAATGCTCTATCTTCTAGTTGATGTAGGAATGAATAGCGTTTGGATTATGCCTATCATTTTCCTTGCTGGCTACAGAGTTAGCACTAAACAGTTCTGTGAAGTTATTACTATCTACACTTTGCCTTTCATTTTCATGTGTTTTATTAGAGCTCCACGCGTCACCACGGTGTTATCTCCTAGATGAGTAATTCGCCAATGAAAAAGCAGAGATGGATATATGGTTTATGTTCAAAATCACATCATACAACCAACGAAATGCTTATGAAAAAAGAAGAAGCTCGATTTGCTTTTTTGCATCTATTATTTTCAACGTTATAGCTTGAGTCCACGTGTCACTCCACGATCACCCTAGAAACTTCTTAATTTTCACAAAAGAAAACGAGGTTAAAAAGAAAATGAATAAATAAATAATTAACAAGAAAATAAATCCAATACATTTTTGCGTTGGTAGCCTAGAAGTTGGACAATACTGTAGCTTTTTTGATTAGTAAAAACTAAAAACAACGGAACAAGAAAAGTTAGCTACTTGTTTTTCCAAAGTTAAACTATTTGATTACTTCCTTTGTCTCATATTATGTGTTGTGTTTCTTTTTTATACGCTTCTTAAATAAATATTAATTAGGAAAGAGATTAAATGATTTTATATTTATTATGTCTTAAGATATAATTTTTCTTCATTGAATATTTATTTTATTTATGTGTTATCTCTATTTTCAAGAACAATTATTAATAAGGGTAAAAACGAAAAAAATAATCAATTTAGTCTTGAACTTCTAAAATGATAAATAATTTGAGATAATTATATTTAGTAACTATGACTATTAATATGAGACGGAGGGAGTACCTTTTTCCAATAATTAATGTCACACAAATTTCTTAAACTAGGAGGATATTGAATTGTTTCGATTTGTAAGCAATGTGACTAAACTATTTGAATCTATCTGGATTTGTAAGACTAAGCCACAATAAATGCCGCACAAGAATTACTTCATTTTCACCTTTATTATAATCTTGAACTTATAATGTTAAGGTAGCTTAGCAATAATATTTTCTGGAAGCTATCGATATATATCATGTCATTTATGCATGATCTTGACCCTCTTCTCTCCTCGGCCCCAAGGAACCGAAAATAAATTTGAAGTTTATATAACTAAAGAAAATGTCGTGGTAATTAGTCCTTTTCCTTTTGTATTTCGACGTCGGGCAGGTCTTATTGGTATTAGTAGAAGAATGAGAATCAGTCAAATCAGAGTTTTCTACTAAATTTTCAGAAGGTGGAAGGATGCAATTTATGGAAGTAGCTTCAACAATATATACCTAGTTGAATTTTTATAATTATTTTAGTGCCAATAGATGTCAAGTACTACTGTTTAGGGTTACGTTACACTTCTTCTCTCCAATTTAGACTGAAAACTTTGAAAGAAGGAGAAACTATACTTACTCAAAGATGATGGTATCTATTTACTGTTCAAAGAGATTTCGCTTAACAAGTGTTTAGGCCCTAGCTTTTACTACTACTAATTCTACTCTTTTAAGAGTAAAATTCAACCAAATTAAATTTTTTTTCTTAGTAACGAGCTCAAGAAACAAGTCACGCACCTTCCAAATTTTCTTGGTGCTCTTATTCAATAAAATATTTTTAGCAAACAGAAGTTAGTATTTATTAGAGTTGGTAAAGAGAAATGTATATTTTTAGTTATTGCCAAAAATAATAACTGATAGTATATTTTTTAATATATTTATACGTGTTATATATATATTTAATACACATATTTTATATACTTTTCAGTTAATAAATATCATCAATTGTATCGGTCAATTTTATGTTTTACTCTATTTAATTTGTAGCGGAGAAGGTAATTTTGCTTTAAAAAGGAAGAAAGGAAACCGGTGAGAAAAATATAAAAGTCGTAAGTTAAACGTGCCTTGGGAACACACATAGAAAACAGCAGACGCATTGTCCAAAGCAAAAGCTCGAGATTGTTGAAAATGCTTAAAGGCTAATAAAAGAAAGAAGAAGTGAGAGTAAATTTATTCTACCACTAAAACAACATACAACATGGCAAGAATTTTCACAATGATTCTTGAGGGAGACAACCTGCTAGGTGTAGTCTCTGACTTTGTCCTTTGGCTTTTACTTCCTTTATTATCCCCTCACCTACATTTGGTTCGCTGCCTTTAATCCTAAAGCTGCTAAAAATATTTCCTTCATTATCCACACACTTGCTAAAACAATAAGTTATAATACTCTCTATATCATTTATATGACAGACGTTTCATTAGTCATGAAGTTTTAAAAAGAACAAAAAAAGTTTTAACCCTGAAATATTCTCTAAACTTGCGATCTCGAATATATCAAGATATTTATATGATTGTAATTTAAATCATTAATATTAGAATAAAAAAATTATAAATATAAAATAATATTCTTTTCGAGGCAGACTAATAAAATAATATTTCCTCTATTTCAATTTATGTTAATTTATTTTCTTTTTAGTTCGTTTTAAAAAGAATAATAGCCTCTTTTTAAATAAGGAAAGAATTTATCTAAATTTTTAATTATAACCTAAATAAAAAGATTTTATAACCACACAAACATTTTGATATGTTTAACACCACAAGTTTCAAAATAATTATAGTCGTACAAATGTTATGATTGGTTTAAAATTACAAATTTTAAAAGTTTTTTTTTTTTCAAATTCTGTATCCAATCAAATAGATTCACGTAAATTAAAAAGAATAGGGATATCATTTAAAATGAAATAAAGAAGCACTGTAGTACTAGTTCCTTTCATTTCACTGTCACATGAAGTAGCTAGTGAACCTCCTTCCAATATCCTTCAACCCCTTCCCTAACCTTTTCTTTCTTCTTCCCCTTCACCCATCCTCCATTTCCCCATCATATCTATAGACTCTTATGTATATATATACACACACACACACCTAAACACATAAACCCTAAAGCTAGCTGTTAGACAAAAATACTGAGAGTCTCTGAACAATAGAACTCCCAGAAAATTTTCTAACAGATTGAAACTGAAACTTATTTTCAGTATGACAGAACCCTACTATAATTTCTCCACAGGATGGTTCAACTTCCTTCCTCTCCATCAACAATATCTTTCCTCTCCCAACTTTTGCTTCAATAATTCAAACAACAACAATTTCCAAGAAGAAGTTTCTCTTGCTCCTCCTCCTTCACCACCATTAAAAGAAGCTCTTCCCCTTCTCAAAAATGTTGATAAATTGGAAAAGACTAATACTAGTAAGTATTATTATGAGAGTACTACTAGTAGTATAGCTGAGGAAGATAATAATAGTAATGAAAATGTGAGTGTATCCCTACATATAGGGCTCCCAATTAGCCCTAGCTCTGATTTGACTTCCTCAAGGGTTTCATTTTCATCTGAAGGACTAGTGATAGATGAAAGTTTTGGTGGAAATAGAGAATTTGAGGTCCCTTTGAGCAAACTAAATAAGGGTCAGTATTGGATCCCTACCCCTTCTCAGATTCTCATTGGTCCAACACAGTTCTCATGCCATCTTTGCTACAAGACTTTCAACAGATACAACAATCTCCAGGTATGTATTACCTATCCAATCGTTGTTTTCTCCATCAAGTTTATTTAAAGTATCTTTTTGGTAATTCAGTTTATATGAATGAATTACAAGTTGAGCTCTGAAAATTTGTGTTCTCTTTTGTTTCCTTTACAATTGTGTAGTAAAATGCTTATATTGAAGAGTTCAGAAGCTTATTCTTCATGTTTTTAGCTTCAACCTAGATTCTTTTTCTTTCTGGGTTTCTTTAAGGTCCTCTGTCTTCAAAACGGTCCACCTGGCCACTATGAATCTTGTGTTCTTCAATGTATATTTTTTATGACTAATTCATCAATATAATTACAGTTTCTTTTAACCCTATTTCTTGTTTAATTGTGGTTTATTATTTTGTTTTACACCTCACTTCATTTATGCATGAAATGAGGGTTTTGGCCACCAGATTTGTTATTTTAATGGTTGATACTACAGCCATTTTTCTAATAAAATATATTTCTCCTTTTCCTTTTTTTTTTTTTTTTTCCCGTTTGGTGTTTGGGTAGGGGTACTATATTCAAATTATATAGTGCTAAACTTCTACAACCAGGTGAATGTGGTCAAACGGGAACTGACAAATTTTGCAGTGTAAAAACAGACAAGATTTCCAGTATTTCATCACTAGTTCAGGTCTCCTCAGGAGAATCCGGACAGTTGATTTTCATCCCTTCAAATTCAGTAAAACATCATTCATTCATTTCTCTGCATTAATGCTACTTCTGAAAACTCACTATTTTGTTGCAGAAGATGACTGTTGGTCAAGTTGCTTTCTCAAATGTCACCACATACCATTGAATGAAACCCTTTTTAACTATTTGTCATGCTCCAACTTGAAGATAACTGTTGTTCAAAAACTTTCTTTGTCCTTTTGGCCCTTCAAGTTTTAGCAAATTTGAATTTCTTACTCCTTAGCTTTACTCAGCCAAGTGTTTCAAGAGCACCATAATCTAGCCATGGTTTACTTGCAGATTTGATCATCAACTTACTCTATGCATATCTTTTGATATTCTTAGTGGAATTAATCCTACTTTGCCTCTCTGAATGTTATTCAACACTTTATTACTTTTATGTAAATGCTTCGACATGACTGTTTGTCTAAAACTCTCAAATAGATGTTCTACTCCATCCGTCTCAATTTATGTGGTAAAGATCGCATTTCGAGAGTCAAACGAATTTTTCTTTGATCACTATTTTTCGTGTTTTTTTAAGATAAATTGAATTGTTAATTATTGTATTTTTAAGTGGTTTTCAAAAATATAAAATTTGTTTCAAAAAACTTAGAGATTTTATGTTTGAATTCATGATCCAAATTAAAAAGTTTGATTTTCGAAATTTAAGTTCCACCATATAAATTGGGACAGAGAGAATCGTAGATATATGATTCATGCAATCATAATTTCTTCTTTTTGGCTCTTCGAGATAAATGTATGAAATGTTCTTCATAATATTAAAAGTTCTCCAATATATACATTGCAATCCATTTGCCTATATTGTTGAGTTTAATTTGTATGCACTAATAGTATACAAGTATTTACATAATCAAGTTACTTATAATGTCATTACTAGTAAACATTAATTGATAACTTGATAAAAATAGTACTAACTAACTTGTTTATTATCGATGTGTGCAACTTAAATCCATATATACCAGTTTATTCGTCTCTAATTATAGTTTTCTTGATCATGTTAGATGCATATGTGGGGACATGGATCCCAATACAGAAAAGGGCCAGAATCCTTAAGAGGGACACAACCAAGTGCAATGCTAAGGCTGCCTTGTTACTGCTGTGCACCAGGTTGCAAGCACAACATTGATCACCCAAGAGCAAGGCCATTAAAAGACTTTAGAACCCTTCAAACACATTACAAGAGGAAACATGGAATCAAGCCATTTATGTGTAGGAAATGTGGGAAACCATTTGCTGTGAAAGGTGATTGGAGAACCCATGAGAAGAATTGTGGCAAGATTTGGTATTGCATTTGTGGCTCTGATTTTAAGCATAAGAGGTCTCTGAAAGATCATATAAAGTCCTTTGGACGTGGTCATGGCGCTGTTGGGATACCTGATCTTGAGGAATTAGAAGATGAATCAACATCTGAGATCGAACAAGACGTTGGATCTTCATCTCCAGTTTGATGCAAAATTTTTGACATGACTAAAAGACTCGATATCTCCATAGTTGGATTCTCTTTGTTCGCCCTCAAACGAGCTAAATTGTCTTTGTTTATGCTCCAAATTCACTCTTATACACTTTAAATTTGTTCTATGTTTTGGATAAGAGAAGTGAATTTTCTGTAAATGATTGTTCTCTAGGTATGTAATATAAGATGTGTGTTTCTAGATTGGGTTTATTATCTTAATATTCTACTCAAAGCTACAGTTGTTTCTGCTGAGACATTTTTTCTTAATTTTAAGGTAAAGACAAGGTTTCGGGGCACAAAAAAATGTCTTGTCAAATCATGTTAATTAGGGTTTGGTCTGCAGCAGCAAAGTAGCCAGAAAATGGATCTCCACTTTTCGTTCCATATTTCTTATGAACTTTAAATATAATTAATTGCATGCACATATGTTAAAGATTTGTTACATATCTCCAAGCAATCAACTATTGGGAAAATCACGTCTGTAATTTACTATAAATAAGAAAGATTCATATCCCAAGTACTCAACTATTGGTGTGTCGATTCCGTTTTGAGGTAGTGTTTCCAAAGGTTTTTGAAAAGTAATTTTGAGAATAAGCTAAATGTCAGTGACAAATTTAACTTCTACATGCTGATAACATAAATTTTAATTGATTATAATTAGAAAGATTAGTCACCAATAAATAAGATAAATAACCTGTTATACCATGTTATAATATACTAATAGTATAAACAAAATTTTACATAGTAAAGTAAAGTTATATCCTCACAAATATATTACAGTTCCTTCTCCCTTGGGCTCCATTTATGTTTTTCCTTAAATAGACTGAAGAAAAAAGCTCCTTTTCTCATGAATTTTGCCTAACTATTTTGTTGTTCAATACTTCGTATTTGATGTGAAGAATCTCGTTACAAGAGGGGTGTATTAGTATTATCAACCCGGGTATATTAGTATTATCAACCCAAATCTGTTTCCTATGTTCTCTTATAATCCCTATATTAACTATTAAGAGAGCATAAAATCCTTGAGCAGTGCAGAGTGAGTGATCATGACGAGCTCTTAGTGCTTACTAAATATTTGCTCGTTCTCCGTCAAATTTTAGTATAGTTTAAAATATCGTCTCACAGAAATTGGAAAATCTATGCAATAAATTTATAATATTTTAGCTACTATTTAAGAGAACCAAATTGATGAAAAGAGAGTAGTATTTTGAATTTGTAAATTACTCAAACAAAAACAACTTTTGAAAATTTTATTTTTAAAAAGTCTTTGAAATCATTGAGTTCACTTGATGACATTTTAATAATGAAATCTCAATTTCTACATATGTTTTACTAATGGATAATTACTTATTGCTAATACAATTAAGCTTTGCTCACTAGAAAGTAAACAATTAATAATACTCCTTGAGATTATATTATTAACTGACTTACGACTAGTGACGATAAGACCGAAATAAATATCTTGCATGAATTGTGCCAAGAAATAGTAAAGACCTCTTGAGATTATCTTTATGAAGAAATCAATGATATTGCTTATAACAATTCCTTCGTAAGAATTAAAATTGAAGTAAACAAAAATCAATATTTGGAATGCTAGATTGCTGAAAATTACCCCCTACCCACTGATTCACACTAGTCAATATGTACCCATTTTGGTTAGTGAGAATTACAAAATCAATACAAGTTAACTTTAGAAATAACTAGATAGATATGACTAATTAAAATCTAACATCTCGGCACAATATAAAAGTGGAGCTAGAGAATCTCAGGCTAGGTATGTAATAAGATTGAGAAAACTATTACTCCCTCCGTTTCAGTTTATGTGAACCTATTTTCTTTTTGGTCCGTTCCATAAAGAATGACCCCTTTCTATATTTGGAAACAATTTAGCTTAAACTTGCAATTCTACCCTTAATAAGAAGCTTTTATAACCACACAAATACTCTAGACCCCTTTATAACTTGTTTAGGACCACAAATTCAAAAGGTCTTCATTTTCTTAAACTCCATGTCCAGTCAAATAGATTCACATAAATTGGAATGAAGGGAGTATAAATATATATATCAAGTTTCATCAACTATCCCAACAAAAAGACACTACACCATTATCGATTATTTGAAAAAGAAAGGACTTCCAATATGGCCTATATTGCCAACACTACCAAAAAGTATGAAAATTACAAGAAGTAAAGAAAGAAAGAACAAGAAAGTTTAAGAGACCAAAGCTTTAGAAAATAAAATGGCTCTTTTGTTCTTTTTTTGTAACGCCTCGGCCGGTCATTTTGAGTATTTTAGCCCCGACCCCTATTTATTTCCTCCTCTATATTGTATTATGGTTACATGACTTGCCAGGGGTGTTTGGTTTTGGTTTTGGGTGTGTTTCGGAGTGAAATGGGACATATAATCCCTAAGTTGAAGCTTTAAGTTGAAAGAGCTTATCGTAGTTTGACTTTGTGTAGACGACTCCGGAATGGAGTTTTGACGGTTTCAATAGCTCCATATGGTAATTTTGGACGTAGTAGTGTCCGGATGTTGATTTGGAGGTCCGTAGTTCGTTTCGGCGTAAATTGGCGGAAGTTAAAAAATTTAAGGTTTGGAAGATATGAAAAGTTTGATCGGGAATTGACTTTATTGATATCGGGGTTGGATCCTGATTTTGAAAGTTGAAATAGATCCGTCATGTCATTTATAACTTGTGTGCAAGTTTTGAATCGGAGTTGTTTTGGTATGAATCGGCATTAGTTTGAGAATTCGGAAGTTCATAGCATCATACGTTTGAATCGGGTTGCGATTCTTCGTAGAATCAATGTTGTTTGATGTAATTTTGGCCTCGACTAGATCCATTAGGTATTTTGGAACTTATTGGTAAATCCGGAGGGTTCCCGGGGGCTAATTCGGATTGAATTCGAAACAAGTTTGGACTTATGAGATTGGTGAAGCACCAGTCCTTCTAGTGAAATCGCACATGAGCATTTTTGGCCACAGGTGCGGCGCCGCAGAAGCGACCCTCAAGCCGTAGAAGCGTTTTGTCATGGCCAGCTGGGACCGCAGGTGCGGTTCATATTCCGCAGAAGCGGACTCACCGATGCGAGGAATGCATCGCAGAAGCGGAGATGGCTAGGCAGGCCTTGGATCGCAAAAGCGAACATTGTCCGCAGAAGTGTTATGGGGTCCGCAGGTGCGAGTCTTCTGGGCCTAAGTTGGAACCGCACCTTTGCTGATTTTTTCGCAAGTGTGGCGTCGCAGATACGACTAAAAGTCCGCAAAAGCAAAATCATTAGGCAAAAAAGGCCTAATTTTGTGGGTTTGTTTTCGTAATCCATTTTTGGACCTAGAGAGCTCGGTTTGTGGCGATTTTTTGGGAGATTTTTAAGGAAAATATTGGGGTAAGAAATCCTAACTCGATTTTGGTTAAATTACACGAATCTATTTTTAATTTTATTATTTAATTAGTGATTTGAGTTGAAAATTTGTGAAAAATTTGTGAAAACTTCACACGCTAAAGTTTGAGGATTTGAAAGGCGATTTGAGGTCGGATTTGAGTAACTCTTATATGGTTGGACTCGTTATCTAATGGGTGTTTGTATTTTATACTTTTGGTCATGTTCCGAGACGGGGGCCTGGGTTAACGTTTTTGAGTTGACATTTTATTTCTTTGCTAAGATCGTAATTTTATTGTTCGAAATAGTTTCTTGTAGTTTATATTTATAGTATGAAGTTGTTTTGGCTAGATTCGAGCCATTCGAAGTTGCATTGAGTAGCGTGTTTTGAGGTAAGTGTCTTGCCTAACTTTGTAGGGAGGAATTACCCCATAGGATTGGTGTTGTTTTGTGATAAATGTGATGTGTGGAAGTCGTGTACGCGAGGTGACCAGTGTGTACACGGGCTAAATGTGAAAATTTACCAGTTTTAGCTATGTAGATTCTTTTCATGCCTTAATCGAGTTATCTTAACATGTTATCTACATCATCATTAGTCTATTTTTACATGCTCTACTTGTCTTATCTCTTACTTGTTAATTGCTCTATATGTTTAATTGAAGTTCTTGATTCCTTTATTCCGTATTCATTATTTGACCATTGAATTCTTTTTTTGAAGTTGTTATTCTTGAATATCTAGTTGATGAAACTGGTATTGAGTTATAAGGCCGTGATTTACATTATGACAAAGTATTAAGTTGTGAAATACTATTCTGTTGAGTTATTCACTTCCTATTTTTATTGTTGAGACTCTTGTGTACATTGTGGTTGAGTTGTGGTCTCTTTATTGTGAAAACACTGTTATTATTAAATTCTTTGGCAAGTTGTGATATTGGGCACTTGAGGTGCAATTTGTGATACATTGTGATATTGATACGCATGTGGTGGTATAAGGTTTTGGGATTGAAACGCATGCGGTGAGATAAGATGGGCTTCATACGCGTGGCTAGTAGGGGAACTACCAGAAGTCATGCAGTGTGATAAGGTGGGCTAAATTGCGGGATGCTTTTTCGAGAAAATGATTTTCAAAACTAAATGCAAGGCTTCCGAAGTGATATAAGAAAGATTGTGAATTATTCTTGTGATTTGAGGCTACGAGGCAGTACCTCGGTAGTGACTCTTGTTGGTATTTCTCTATTGCTGCACTTGTCTTTGGTTGTTTTGTTTCCTGAGCATATCATTCCTCGTTTTCTCCGTGTTGTATTATTTGCTTTAGTTCCGTGTAGCTAACCTTGATATGTTATTGTTGTTTCAATTTCATTGCTGTCATAACTACACTGCCATACACTTGTATAATTTTTCTTATTTATTCCAGTAGGGCCTTGACCTGACCTCGTCATTACTCTACCGAGGTTAGGCTTGACACTTACTGGGTACCATTGTGGTGTATTCATTCTACGCTTCTGTACATCTTTTTGTGCAGATCTAGGTACCTCCTACCAGTCCAGGTATTAGTGAGAGCTCAGCTGCGGAGACGTCAAGGTATACTTGCCAGCGTCCGCAGGCCTCGGAGTCCCCCTCTACCTAGTCTATTACATTTTCCTTCTCCTTTTATAGACATTGATGTATAGGTTTATGCAGTAATGCCATTTAGAGCTTTTGACTTATATTCGCCGGGTTTTGGGAGTTGTATTTGCTGAGTTGCAGAGTTTATTTTATATAGTTGCTGAGTTTTGAGACTTTAATTATTGTTTCAGTTATTTCTGCATGAATGTTAGGCTTACCTGGTCTTAGAGACTAGGTGCTATCATGACATCCTACGGTGGGATATTGGGGTCGTGACAATTTGGTAACAAAGATATAGGTTCATAGGTGTTATGAGTCACAAGCAAGTTTAGTAGAGTCTAGCGGATCGGTACGGAGACGTCTGTATTTATCTTCGGGAGGCTATGGAACTGTTTGGAAAAGTTTTACTTCTTTGATTCCTTATCGTGCGAAATTGTTGACTTCAAAATTCTAAATCTCTGTCTTTCTATTCTCTCACAGATGGTGAGGACACACACAGCTGGATCAGATGACCAAACACCTGCGCCCCCTACTAGAGCCGTGAGAGGCCGAGGACGGGCACGTGGTGCAGCCAGAGCACCTGCCCCAGCTACTATAGAGGAGCCACCAATAGCTCCAGTTGGAGAACAGGCACCTGAGACGCCTGTTACTACCCCAGCACTCCAGGAGACTCTCGCCTAGTTTTTTAGCATGTTTGGCGCTCTAGCTCAGGCAGGGTTGATTCCACTTGCTCCTGCCACATCTTAAGCTAGGGGAAGAGCATAGACTCACGCGTCCCGTACCCAAAGCAGTGGGTCTAGGTTGACCAGGTCTCAAAGGTCATAGCAGTGCAGCCAGTTGTCCCTGTTGAGCTCGAGGTTAGGGCAGCAGCTTCTGAGGGGGAGTAGCTCAGGCTCGAGAGGTACAAGAAGTAGCACCCTCCTACCTTTAGCGGTTTGGCTTCAGAGGATGCATAGGGTTTTCTTGAGGAGTGCCATTGTATCCTCCGTACTAGGGGTATTATAGAGTCGAGTGAGGTTGCTTTCACAACGTTCCAGCTTAAAGGGGCGGCTTATTAGTGGTGGTGAGCGTATAAGTAGGGTAGCCTGGTCGAGACAGCTTCACTCACCTGGGCTCAGTTCTCGGAGATGTTCATGAGGGAGCTTGTTCCCTAGAGTCCTCGTGATGCATGGGGCACAGAGTTTGAGCAGTTGCGCTAGGGTGCTGTTATCGTATTAGAGTATGTTGTCAGGTTCAGCGAGTTGTCCCGACAAACACCGACTTTAGTCTCCACTGTCAGAGAGCGAGTTTGTCAATTTATCGAGGGGCTCAACCCTGGTATTAGATTCAGCATGGCTCAAGAGTTGGAGACTGACATCCCGTACCAGCAGGCTGTGAAGATCGATAGGAGATTGAAGGGTATGTGTGCCCAGGAGAGAGAGGAGAGGGAGGCCAATAGGCCTCGAGATTCTAGCACATATAGTGGTGCACGTGCCCTAGTTGCAGTGCGTCATGGTAGAGGCTATGTGAGTCGTCCTGTTCATTCAGCAGTTCTAGCTTCCAGCGGTAGTCCTGCTGCTCCCAGGCCTCAGGTTTCCCATTATGCACCACTACTGTCTAGTGCACCTCTTGCACAGGGTGCTTTTAGCGGCCAGTCCAGCAGACCAGGCCCGAGCCAGTTCCACTAGCCACATCCTCTGAGAGCATGTTTTAAGTGTGGTGACACTCGTTATATGGTGATGGACTGCCCCAGACTCAGGAAGGGTGAACCTCCATAGACTACTCAGGCCCCACGTATTCCACAGGGCCTCAGGCTTCTCAGATCGTGGTTACCGCACCAGTTGCAACCCCACCTGCACAACCAGCTAGAGGTAGAGGTCGGGCAGGTGGAGGCCAGGCCAAATGTTATGCTTTTCCTACTAGGACGGAGGCGATTGCATCTGACTCAGTCATCACAAATATTGTTCCGGTTTGTCATAGAGATGCATCTATCTTATTTGATTCAGGATCCACTTATTCCTATGTATTATCTTACTTTTTTCCATATTTGGGTATATCCCGTGCTTCTTGAGTTCTTCTGTCTATGTGTCCATGCCTGTAAGAGATTTCATTATTGTTGATGGTGTGTATCGATCGTGTTTAGTTGTTCTTGGTGGTTTTGAGACTAGAGCTGACCTATCATGCTATCCTTGATTGTCGTGCCAAGATGATGACGTTGGTTATGCCAGGTTTACCGCGGTTAGAGTGAAGGGGTACCTTGGATTATGTTCCTAGCAGGGTAGTGTCTTTTCTTAAGGCATAGCGGATGGTTGGGAAGGGGTGTGAGGCATATCTATCCTTCGTGAGAGATGTCAGTGTTGATACTCCTACCATTGAGTCAATTCCGTTAGTGAGGGATTATCCAGATATATTTTCGGGGGATCATCGAGGCATGCCGCCCGATAGTGATATCGATTTTCGTATTGATTTATTGTCGGGCACTCAGCCCATTTCTATTCCACCATATCATATGGCCCCAGCAGAGCTAAAATAGTTAAAGGAGCAGTTGCAAGAGTTGCTTGATAAGGGTTTCATTCGGCCCAGTATATCACCTTGGGGTGCTCCGGTCTTGTTTGCAAAGAAAAAATATGGTTCTATGCGCATTTGTATTGATTATTGACAGTTGAACAAGGTTACAGTGAAGAACAGGTATTCATTGCCACACATTGATGACCTATTTGACCGGCTACAGGTGCTAGAGTGTTCTCAAAGGTTGATTTTCGGTCAGGCTATCATCAGTTGAAGATTCATGAGCCGGATATTCCGAAGACTACCTCATGACTCGATATGGACATTACGAGTTTCTTGTGATGTCATTTAGGCTGACCAACACCCCAGCTGCATGCACTTGATTAACAGTGTATTCCAGCCCTATCTTGTATCATTCGTCATTGTGTTTATCGACGACATCTTGGCGTACTCCCGGAGCCGGGAGGATCATGAGCAGCATCTGGGGATCGTGCTTCAAACCTTCAGAGAAAAGAAGTCGTATGCAAAATTTTCGAAGTGTGAATTCTGGCTTGATTCGGTGGCATTTTTTGGGTAATGTAGTGTCGAGTGAAGGGATCAAGGTAGATCGGAAGAAGATTGAAGCAGTGTAGAGTTGGCCTAGACCGTATTCAGCTACTGAGATTCGAAGTTTTCTTGGTTTGTCAGGGTATTACCGTCGATTTGTAGAAGGTTTCTCATCTATTGCTGGACCTATGACCAGGCTGACCCAGAAGGGTGCTCCGTTCAGGTAGAACGAGGAGTTGAGGAGAGCTTTCAAAAGCTCAAGAAATCTTTGATTACAACCCCAGTGTTGGTGTTGCCTACAGGTTGGGGGTCTTACACTGTATACTGAGATGTGTTGGGTGTTGGCCTCGACGTGGTGTTGATGCAGGACGGTAGGGTGATTGCCTGCGCGTCTAGACAGCTGAAGGTGCATGATAAGAATTATCATGTCCACAACCTTGAGTTAGTAGCTATTATTCATTCTTTGAAGATTTGGCGGCACTACTTGAACGGTGTCCCTTGTTAGGTCTATACTGACCACCAGAGTCTACAATATCTGTTCAAAATAAGGCTCTTAACTTGCGGCAGCGGAGATGGTTAGAGTTGCTTAAGGACTATAATAGCACCATTTTGTATCATCTCGAGAAGGCCAATATGGTGGCTGATGCCTTGAGTCGTAAGGTGGAGAGCTTGGGCAGTTTAGCATATCTACCGGCAGTAGAGAGGCCATTAGCATTGGATGTTCAGGCCTTGGCCAACCAATTTGTTAGATTGGATATTTCGGAGTCGAGTCGAGATTTGGCATGTGTGGTTTCCCTATCTTTTCTATATGATCGTATCAGAGAGCGTCAGTATGACGACCTCTATCTGCTTGTCCTCAAGGATACGGTTCAACACGGTGATGCCAAGGAGGTCACTATTGGGGATGGCGATGTGCTGCGGATGTAGGGCAGGTTATGCACGCCTAATGTAGATTGGTTGAGTGAGTTGATTCTTCAGGAGACTCAAAGTTCGCTATACTCCATTCATCCGGGTGCCGCTAAGATGTATCAGGACTTATGGTAGCACTATTGGTGGAGGAGGATGAAGAAAGACATAGCCGAGTATGTAGCTTGGTGCCTAAATTCTCAGCAAGTGAAGTATGAGCATCAACGACCAGGTGGATTGCTTCAGAGGCTAGAGATTTCAGAGTAGAAATAGGAGCGAGTTACTATGGATTTTGTTATTGGGCTCCCACGGACTCAGAGGAAGTTCAATGCAGTATGGGTGATTGTGGATAGGTTGACCAAGTCGACTCATTTCATTTCAGTAGTAACTACTTATTCTTCAAAGCAGCTGGCTCAGGTTTATATTCGCGAGATTGTCCGACTTCATGGCGTGCCGGTATCCATCATCTCTGATCGAGGTACGCAGTTTACATCGCAATTTTGGAGGCCGTACAGTGTGAGTTAGGCACGCAGGTTGAGTTGAGTACAACATTCTACCATCATACGGACGGACAGTCTAAGCATAGTATTCAGATATTGGAGGATATGTTCCGTGCATGTGCAATGGAGTTTGGGGGTTCTTGGGATCAGTTCTTGCCGCTCACAAAGTTTGCCTAAAATAACAGTTACCAGTCGAGCATTCAGATGGCTCCGTATGAGGCCTTGTATGGGAGGCGATGTCGGTCTCCGGTGGGTTGGTTTGAACCGGGTAAGGTTAGGCTATTGGGTGCAAACTTGGTTTAGGATGCTTTGGAAAAGGTTAAATTGATTCAAGATTGGCTGCACACAGCCCAATCTCGGATCGGAAGGTTCGCGATGTTGCATTCATGGTTGGGGACCGAGTCTCGCTCTGGGTTTCGCCCATGAATGTTGTTATGAGGTTCGGGAAAAAGGGCAAGTTGAGCCCTAGGTATATCGGACCTTTTGAGATTCTTGAAAGGATTGGAGAGGTGACCTACAGACTTGCACTACCACCTAGTCTAGTTGCAGTTCATCTAGTATTTCATGTTTCTATGCTCCGGAAATATCACGACGATCCGTCTCATGTGTTGGATTTCAGCTCAGTCCAGTTGGATAAGGATTTGTCTTATGTTGAGGAGCCGGAGGCCATTTTGGACAGGCAGGTCCAAAAGTTGAGGTCGAAGAATATTGCTTTAGTGAAGGTTCAGTGGAGGGGTCAACCGGTCAAGGTGGCGACTTAGGAGACCAAGCATGATATGCGTAGCCGTTATCCTCATCATTTTACCACTTCAGATATGTCTCTATAATCGTTTGAGGATGAACGTTTATTTTAAGAGGGCGAGAATGTAACGACCCGGCCGGTCGTTTTGAGTGTTTTAGTCCCGATCCCCTATTTATTACCTCCTCTATATTGTATTTTGGTTATGTGACTTGAAAGGGGTGTTTGGTTTTAGTTTTAGGTGAGTTTCGGAGTGAAATGAGACAAATAGTCCCTAAGTTAGAGCTTTAAGTTGAAAGAGTTAATCGTAGTTTAACTGTGTGTAAATGACTCCAAAATGGAGTTTTGATGGTTTCATTAGCTTCGTATGGTAATTATGGACTTAGGAGCATGTCTAGATGTTGATTTGGAGATCCGTAAGTCGTTTCGACTTGAATTGGCGGAAGTTAGAAAATTTAAGGTTTGGAAGATTAGGAAAGTTTGACCGAGAGTTGACTTTATTGATATCTAACTTGGATCCAGATTCCGAAAGCTGGAATATGTCCATCATGTCATTTATGACTTGTGTACAAAGTTTGAAGTAATCGGAGTTGTTTGGTATAAATCGGTATTAGTTTTAGAATTCAGAAGTTCATAATTTCATAGGCTTGAATTGGGTTGCTGTTCATAGAATTGATGTTGTTTTATGAGATTTTTGGCCTTGAGTAGGTCCTTTAGGTATTTTGGAATTTGTTGGTATATTCGAACTGGGTCCCGGGGGCCTCGGGGGTGATTCGGATTGAATCTGAAACAAGTTTCGATTTATGAGATTGCTGAAGCACTGCTGCGACTGATGAAATCATACCTGCACATTTTGGGCCGCAGGAGCGTGTTTTGTCATGACTAGCTGGAACCGCAGGTGCGGTCCATGTTCCGCAGGAGCGGATTCGCCGATACGAGGAATGCATCGTAGAAATAGAGATGGCCAGGGAGGCCTTGGATCGCATAAGCGGACAGTGTCTACAGAAGCGCTTGCGCAAAAGCGCTAAGGGGTCCGCTGATGCGAGTCTTCTGGGCTTAGGTTGGAACAGCACCTGCGATGATTTTTTGGCAGGTGCAACATCGCAAATGCGAATAAAGGCCCGCAAAAGAGAAATCGCTGGGCAGAAAAGGCTTAATTTCGAGGGCTTGATTTCATAATCCATTTTTAAACCTAGAGAGCTCGGTTTGTGGCGATATTTCGGGAGATTTTCAATAAAAATATTGGGGTAAGAAATCCTAACTTGGTGTTTGTTAAATTACAAGAATATATTGTTAATTTCATCATTTATTAAGTGATTTGAGCTGGAAATTTGAGGGAAAATTGTGAAAACTACTTAGGCTAAAATTTGGGGATTTGAAAGGCGATTTGAGGTTAGATTTGAGTAACTCTTGTATGGTTGGACTCGTTATCGAATGTGTGTTCGAATTTTATAATTTTGGTTGGGTTTCGAGATGCGGGCCCGGGTTGACTTTTTTTAGTTGACTTTTTATTTCTTTGCTAAGATCGTAATTTTATTGTTCGAGATAGTTTTCTATAGTTTATATTTATAGTATGAAGTTGTTTTGGCTAGATTCGAGCCGTTCGGAGTTGTACAATCGAGGAAAAGGCCTACTAGTGGATTGAGTAGCGTGTTTTGAGGTAAGTGTCTTGCTTAACTTTGTGTGGAGGAATTACCCCTTAGGATTGATGTTGTTTTGTGATAAATGTGATGTGTGGAAGCCGTGTACTCGAGGTGACGAGTGTGTACACGGGCTAAATGTGAAAATTTACCAATTTTTGCTATGTAGATTCCTTTCATGCCTTAATTGAGTTATCTTAACATGTTATCTTCATCATCATTAGTCTATTTTCACATGTTGTACTTGTCTTATCTCTTACTTAATAATTACTCTACATGTTTAGTTGAAATTCTTGATTCCTTTATTCCGTATTTATTATTTGACCGTTGAATTCTTTAATTAAAGTTGTTATTCTTGGAATATCTTGTTGATGAAACTGGTATTGAGTTGTAAAGGTCGTGATTCACATTGAGGCAAAGTGTTAAGTTATGAAATACTATACTGTTGAGTTATTCACTTCCAGATGTTATTGTTGAGACTCTTGTGTACATTGTGGTTGAGCCGTAGGCCCTTTCTCATGAAAACTCTGTTATTGTTGAATTCTTTGGTAAGTTGTGGTAAAGGGCACTTGAGGTGCAGTTTGTGATATGTTGTGATATTGATACTCATGCGGTGGTATAAGGTTTTGGAGTTGAAACGCATGCACTGAGATAAGGTGGGATTGATACGCGAGGCTAGTAAGGGAACTACTAGAAGTCATGTGTTGTGATAAGGTGGGCTGAAACGCGAGATGCTATTTGGGAAAAATAATTTTCAAAACTAAATGCAAGGCTCCCGCGGAGATATAAGGAAAGATTGTGAATTACTCTTGTGATTTGAGACTATGAGGCGGTACCTCGGTAGTGACTTTTGTTGGTATTTCTCTATTGTTGCACTTGTCTTTGGTTTTTTTGTTTCCTTTGCATATCATTCCTCGTTTTCTCTGTGTTGCATTATTTGCTTTAGTTTCGTGTAGCTAACCTTGATATGTTATCGTTGTTTCAATTTCATTGCTTCATTACGCACTGCCATACACTTGTACAGTTTTTCTTATTTATTTTAGTAGGGCCTTGGTCTGACCTCATCACTATTCTACCGAGGTTAGGCTTGGTAATTATTGGATACCGTTGTGGTGTACTCATGCTACACTTTTGTACATCTTTTTGTGCAGATCCAGGTACCTCCTACCAGCCCAGGCATTAGCGAGAGCTCAGCAGAGGAGACTTTAAGGTATACCTGTCGGCGTCTGCAGGCCTCAGAGTCCCCCTCTACCTAGTCTATTCTATTTTCCTTATCCTTTTATAGACATTGATGTATAGGATTATGCAGTACTACCATTTATAACTTGTGACTTGTATTCGTCGTGTTTTCAAAGTTGTATTTGCAGAGTTTATTTTATATAGTTATTGTATTTTGAGACTTTAATTAATAGTTCAGTTATTTCTGCATGAATATTAGGCTTACCCAGCCTTAGAAATTAGGTGTTATCGCGATATCCTATAAAGAAAAATTAGGATCGCGATATTTTTCCTCGATTCCTACTACACAGAAAGTTGCCTTCTACTTTATAGAAGTGCATTTCTTCTTGAAATGTTGTGATCTTAACTGAAGAAGATAAATAATAAGGAGAATGTATCCCGAGGAAGATGCATCTTGAAGAAGATGCGTCGTGACCTTCTTACATTGTGAAGTGAATGTGTTACAACTTTCTTGTTTCTTTCATTTTCTTATGTTATTAATAATATTCTTATGTCCCGCAAAACATCGTTAGAAAATAAAGAGAATCAAAATATTATATAAAAAAATAGTATATTTGTAAGTATATCAAATATAAATATAATATATTCATCAAACTCCCTCATACTTGAATCATTGCTCGTCTCGAGGAAAATTATTTTATTAATAATTATTATTTCTTGTAGACTAGAAAAGTAAGAAAATAAAAATTCACATAACATCCAATACTTATAAGTTTTTCAAGTCACCAAATTTTTATCTTGTTTCTACTTCTGCTTTTGTTTGACAAAAATTTTTATCTCTCCGTCAGATGAACTTTTTGAGATTAATAACATTATGATCACAATTTTTAAGTTTTTCAAAGTTCGTCTATAAGTTTGTCTTTCATTTTAGTCTTCACTAATGTAGAATCAATACTGATTTTTAAAATTCTTTTAGGACTTTTTAGGCTTACCGTGTTAGGCTTAGTGCGACAAGGATAAATGATATATTTATAGTGATTGTGTTCCTTCCAGTTTTATCACGTGAGCCAATTATTTTACCAAAAGAACTAGTACATCTTAATACAAAGAAGATAAACTCTATAGATGTCTCCATATCAACGACTAACACCAATTAAGGCAACGTTCCTTTCAACAGAAACATTCTCCATAAGTACGAAATTCTTAAACCAAGAATTTATTCGACAAGTATATTCACATCATTCTTTGTTTTTTTCTTTTTAACTTTATATATACACGAAATCACCTTTCTTTGAACACAAACTTTATTCCAAAAGTAGTCCTTCATCCCTTGCTTAAATAGTTATTTTCTGCTGGTTACGATACAAAAACCAACTAGTCGTGATGGCACCTAACTCAACCCGTCAAGTAAGTCAATTAACAACTATCCAATTTAATAAGATTTATTAAGAAAAACATGATAACACATTGCTTTTATTCAAGAATTTCCCAAGGACTATAGTAGTACAAATCATGAGCTTCTAAGATATAGAATTTACAAAGCTAGTATGAGATAAATACATCATCTATCCGAATATACATAAACAGATTTTCATAGGTCCAGGGCTACCATGAACAAGAGGCAGTTGTAACTGGAACGCAGATACGTCTTCAATGCTAGCTTCCATCATACATAGCAATATCAGCGTCCAAATCTCAATAAATAAATGCTCAGCTCGCATACGATTCCGAAAAATAAACATTTTCTTTCCAAGTATAACAGTAAAACTCAAATCTTTTGCTAAAATTGCCAAAAATATGAGTAAGTCTGAAATCTGTGATTTTTCTCAAAAACATTAACGGCAAATAAGAAATTATATTATCAGATGGCATGAGGAAAAACACTTCTCTATGCCTACATATCAAGTATGCATGTCTAATGCAATGCAGCACAGTGATGAACTCATGTACTCACACTCTCAGAGTACTCAATCTCACTGTCTCGCATTTCCAATCGTCACGCTCAATATTCAGCACACTCAATCACTCGGCACTGTTCAGGGCAGATCCAGCCAAAATATAAATGACAACTCGTGCACAGTCACTCAGTACTGTATATGGCCAATCCAGGCCAGGGAAGATCCATCCCTTAATATAATATCAACTACACTCACTGTGAGTGTGCAGACTCTGGAGGGGCTCTTTCAGCCTCAGCGCTATAATAAGCCAATCCAGGCATAAATCAATAAAATATGCTACAGTGTGCAGCCCGATCCCATAAATATCACTCACAATCAGGCCCCCGGCCTCACTCAGTCATCAATCTCTCTAGTCTCTCGGGCTCACAACATCATAAAACTAGCCTAAAATGATGATATGATGTATCAATAAATAGAAACAGAGACTGAGATGTGATGTGCAATGAATGAACATGACTGAGTACGAAATTACAACTTAAACATATAATTCGACAGCAGGAATGACCTCAGTGGGTCTCTATAACACCAGCATTTGCCGAAGCATGATTTCTAACATGAGTCACAACTCAGTTTCTCTAACACATGAAAATACAAGTCAATTGGCTACACAACTCTACGAGATCGACCGAGTCTCAATTTCTACAGTGCACGCCCACAAGCCTGTCACCTAGCGTGTGCGTTACCTTCACACAAATCACATAACACGTATAATCAGAGTTCATACCTTCAGCTTCAAGTTTAGAAGTGTTACTTACCTCGAACAAGCTAAATCCAATACCGACCAAGCCAAACTATGCTCCAAAAATTCTATCCCACGCGTATCGACCTCCGAACTGCTCGAAACTAGCCAAAAGTAACTCAAATACATCAAATAAAGTCTAAGGAAACAATTCCAATTTATAGAGGTCGAATCTTTACTCAAAAGCCCAAAATCAACCAAAACTCAAACTCGGGCCTACGCCTCGGAACCCAACAAAACTCACAAAATCCGATAACCCATTCAATTTCGAGTTCAACCATACCAATTCACTCAAATCCGACTCCAAATCGATGTTCAAAACTAAAAAAATTCGCTTTCTGAAATTTTAGACAAAATTCCCCAATTTTCTCTTTAAAATTCATCAACCAATTGCTAAAAATAAAGATAGATTCGCAAAATATAATCAAAACCGAGTGTAGAACACTTACCCAATCCACATGATAAAAATCGCTTCAAAACTCGCCTCGATCCGAGCCCCAAATCTCAAAATATGACAAAAGAACCAAAAGCCTCGATTTAATACTATTCTGCCCAGTCCTCATTGCATCTGCAACATCCTAGCTGCTTTTGTGGAGCCTCTTATGTGATAACCACTAACCAGCCGATCCCTCGCTTCTGCGATCTCCTACCTGCTTCTGCAATCGCGCTTCTGCGCACATTGAACCGAGTCTGCGGTCACGCAGATGCGCCCATGCACCCGCACCTGCGACTCTCACGCCCAGCTGTCCCTATTCGCTTCTGCGAAGAAGACCCCGCATCTGCGACGTTGCTTCTACGACCAATTTTCCGCAGATGCGGTCTGACCAGAACCAGCAACCTCAGCCAAATACATCATGCGATGAAATGGTCCGAACCTCGTCCAAAACTCACCAGAGTCCCTTGGGACTCCATCCAAATATACCAACAAGTCTCATAACATAACACGGACCTACTCGAGGCCTCAAATTATACATAACAACATCGAAACGACAAATCGTACCTCAAACTTAAATGAACTTTGAACTTGAAATCTCCAAAACTCGCGCCGAAACATATCAAATCAACACGGAATGAACCCAAATTTTGCACACAAGTCCCGAATGACATAACAAAGTTATTTTAATCTCCGGATTTCGATATCATCAAAGTCAACTCTCGGTCGAACTTATGAACTTTCCAAACCTTTAAGTTTCCATCTTTTACCAATTAGTGTTAAGTCCTTCTAGAAATATCCAAATGCAAATTCGGGCATACGCTTGAGTTCAAAATCACCATCCGAACCTAGCGGAACCATCAATAATTCGTTCCGGGGTCAAATTCGCAAAAGTCAAACATAATTACCTCTTTCAATTTAAAGCTTCAATCATGAAATTCATTCTTCCAAATCAATTTTGAATAACCTGAAAACCAAAATCGATGATTCACACAAGTTATAATACATCATATGATACTGCTCAAGACTTCAAATAGCTGAACGGAATGCATATGCTCAAAACGATCGATCGGGTCGTTACATTCTCCCCCACTTAAACATACGTTCGTCCTCGAACGTGCCAAGAGTTGTTCCTAAGCCGTCAAACCATTGTGTAACCTTACCATGCACATACCCGGGGTGATCCCACGTCACCCTAATCCATATATGCCTGACGAACAACCTATCTGAAGATCCTTAATTCAACTTTAGCCCATAAACCTTAGAATCCAATTTTCAATATTCGAAATTTCCTATAAGACCCGAATCTCGCATCTACACCCTGTATAAGCCTGAACAAGCTGCATCAAGCCATAACTATAACCCAAGGCACAATCATATGATATACCATATAACTCCAATATGCATAGCGATAACTCTCGATCGCAGTAGCTGCTCAGAACAACCAATACCTATAATAAACCTCCTATCGAACAAAACCCCATTCTAAAACCTTCATACTCTGCCGATGATGAAAGAAACATGCAAAAACTCATAACCACTTATCATATCAACAAGTCATGGAGCCCTCTCTTGTCCAATAAGAAACAAAGCCAAACCCTAAGTCGACTTTTGATATTATTCCCCCATCCATACTGTAACCAAATCTGATAGTACCCATTTTAGGTTCAATGACCCCATCTTATCAAACACAACCATTTTATTAACATGCCAGACCAATACATCCCTAAGCCACAAACCGTGCAATTCGTGCACTAGTAAGTAACAATTCAAATGTACTCAATCTTGGAAAATGACTCAAATGAGAGAACCATCCCTCAAGCTCAACAAGTACCACCACAACACAATGCTAAGAACCTATCCATACCGTAGGACCAAAACAAACGAATCTAACACAAGGGATCATGTCACGACATAACCCAGCTGCAATGCGTGACCCCATCCAAACACTGGTTCATATGAAATACCTCAAGCCATCATGCTCAAATTCAACAACCACGCACAATTCCACATCAAGTACCCAAGGTGCATGACCATAACCAAGGCAAAATCGACCATTCCACACCCCAATCACCAAATCATACGAAGTCCGTTATAAGGCCCAAACAACATGTGTGCATATAGCTAACAAATCACAACCCTTCAAAGCATAGAAGAGTAACATATAGAACATATCAGAACACGAACAATCTCAACTCTAACCAAATAACACACCCTTCAGCAATAACGGTACTGAGTCAACAAATTTGACCCGTTGTAGAATACACATCCTCATTGAGCCAACAATGAGCCCCCAAATCAACCTCGGTCATCCTCAAATGGATAAATGGCCATTCAATAGTCCACAATGACCTAACCGTAGCACGTACCACCATCTGGATAACTTTGGCCACATCTTCACAGTCCGCAACCCCAAAACATTCTGTTTCTGAGAACTCCCAATCTCCAAATCCATAGAATACATGAATCACCATAGCCGATCCCAACTCCACCACTCGTATGACTAACACATCTCTCTTACATAATCATCCCCACGAGAAATACTTCTATAATTCTTCCATGCCACATAGCAAAATCTGAACATCAGCAGTCGATCAACCAGGTGAGTATCGCAATACCAATGAAGCATCCGTAAGTCAAAACACAATGCACCATTAGAAATACGCACCCTTCTTTGGCAATACCAAGTAGTAATAGCATTCATCTAGTCATCTGAAACCGTCCATGTTATCTAAGAATTCATGACCTTCCCTTCAAAGCTGAACCATGACCCTGCACATGTAAATCTAATCCCACACAACACACTGCATCTATCATGCCATCATATGAAAAGTATGAGAACCTCATAATCAACTCTGAGTCACAAGAAAAATACATATACGGTCAGCCGGAAACCCTCTATTTGATCTCATCCAGGAGAAAATCCCAATAGCCACATGTTCCTCACGCCAGTAGAAAATATCTATCTCGAAGCATGATAGAAATCATCAGAACTCTTTGGAATCCATTTGCACATAACCAAGCTATCAGAACTGAATCTCTAACTCAACCAAGCCACACAGATCGCCAAAAACCAAGAGCATTTCCACGAAACACCTGTAGAGACTCACCCCATCATAAGTACCCAAAGAACCAATCATACCCATTATCGTGCTGATCCAACCTAGTATCAAACTTTCATATTTCTCCGAGTTCCTTCTGAATTACCCTCAACACTTCTCCTTTCTAGAACACCACGATCCGTATCCAAAACTCATCCTACGAGATCCTAGAATAAAATCACACTGCCCTAAGGCCCATAAGCCACTATATTCCCCCTTAAGCACCCCAAAAGTACCACAACCGAAACACCCACTCTAAAGAGACCTTCTGTGAGTCTAAAGTAGTTTCCTTCACCTTCCTAATACTGAAATATAAAATCCATAATGATTTTAAATACCGCGAGTCCCGGCACCATCCAATGTAAATCTCAGTTTCTAGCTATATACCAATCCGCAAAATTTTCACTTGCTATATATAAATCTTGAATCTTTTAGAACCTCTTTGAGAGTCATCCACTCTGCTCAAATCTCAATTGCAACGATCAAACAGGATGAATAACTTGTGCCCCATTAGCACGACAACACCCAAAGAAGTAATCCCGCTTTAATGCGACCGAGCAAAGTCCTTGCGCACTACATCTTCCACAATAACAACTCAATCATGTTATGATTCTCATATACCCATAAAGTGTAACATAACCCATATCCAGAAATTCCTTTACTCGAGTCATCCTCGATTTCAACCTCTGCAAGTCATATCTGATTCACAGGTATGCCTCAAACTGAAAATAGTACAACACATAACCACGCAATCAAATCGTCGATAGTAGACTCCTCCACTTGGCTCAAAGCCATAAAATAAAACACTCGATAACTCATAATACCCATACTCTATTACTGCCATAATCTCGCACCGAAGTTCAACTCAATCCTTCATAAGCTCATGTAACACAAACTATCTAATACCTTAAATCATCTGCAAATCTCGCATTCATCCACGTGACGATCAGTTCAACTTTCTCAATCAAATTCAAATTCAAATCTGAACACATATACCCCGCTGGTAGAAAAGAAACTCTCCACACAAAATTGTAAGGATCACAACTCCGTAATTACTCCGCAGGTGATAACCCACTTGCTTAGCCTCAAATTAGCATCCTGTTGTACCCTTTTGCAGCCACGATTACTACGCCATCACTTAATCTTCTTGAGTCTGAACTCATAACAAGGCATGAAAATCTACTTCGTTCCACAATTAATCAACATGAAAAATCTTTCAACACACTCATAACTCGAGACTATACGTCACATCAAGACAGCAATCTAGCACCCAATAGTCCTTTTTATATCTCAAGCAAACTATTCTCGTCACAATCAAACCATCTGAACACATTTTGCAGTCACATCATGCTCATCATATAGCCATCCAACCACTCATCGAGTCACAAATTCCACTCATAGGGACGCTACCGAACATATAAGTCCAAAAGCATGTGCTCACACAACTAAAATCCTCGTGCTCAAGCTACCGTCAAAACCCAGCCTCAAGTCCTCCAGACTGGACCATCATCAGTGCACCGGAATCACATCTCGCACCTCATTCATGGAATCACAAGCCGGCGATGCACAACTGATACCGAGCGCTCACATGTGCATACGAATGCGTGGAAGGAATTCAAAGAGTTACGCTTCAAGCTGAATCAATACCGCACGATAAGGAAAGAAAGATGGAAATTTTATCCTAAACGCCCTGTAGCCTCTCGAAGATAGGTATGGGCATCATCATACCGATTCGCAAGACTCTACTAGACACTTGCTCATGACTTGTAGAACCTATGAACCTAGAGCTCTGATACGAACTTGTCACGACCCAAAATCCAACTAATCATGATGGCGCATAACCCAACTCGTCAGGTAAGCCAATTAACAACTATCCAATTTAATAACAATATAATAAAGATAGTACAAAAAATAACTCAATAATAAATGCTCAGCTCGTATACAATTCCGGAAAATAGACATTTTCTTCCCAAGTAACACAGTAAAACTTAAATCTTTTGCTGAAATCACCAAAAATATGAGTAAGTCTAAAATCTGTGATATTTCTCAGAAACTTTAACGACAGATAAGAAATTCCATTATCAGATGGCATGAGGAAAAATACTTCTTTATGCCTATATATCAAGTATGCATGTCTAATGCAATACAGCACAGTTATGAACTCGTTTACTCACACTCTCAAAGTACTCCATCTCACTGCCTCGCATTTTCACTCATCACGCTCAATATTCAGCACACACAGTCACTCGGCACTGTTCAGGGTAGATCCAGCCCAAATATAAATGACAACCCGCGCACAGTCACTCAGCATCGTATATAGCCAATCCAGCCCAAGGAAGATCCATCCCTCAATATCAATAATTAGGTAAGATCCATGCCCATGGAAGATCCATCCCTCAATATAATATCAACTACACTTACTGCGGGTGTGCAGACTCCGGAGGGGCTCCTTTAGCCCAAGCGCTATAATAAGCCAATCCAAGCATAAATCAATAAAATATACTATGACGTGCAGCCCGATCCCATAAATACCACTCAAAATCAGGCCCTCGGCCTCACTCAGTCATCAATCTCTCCAGTCTCTTGGGCTCACGACGTCATAAAACTAGCCCAAAATGATGATATGATGTATCAATAAATAGCAACAGAGACTGAGATATGATGTGCAATGAATGAACATGACTGGGTACAAAATTACAATTTAAACATATAATTCGACAGCAGGAATGACCTCAGTGGGTCTCTATAACACCAGCATTTGCCAAAGCATGATTTCTAACATGAGTCACAACTCAGTTTCTCTAACACATGAAAATACATGAAAAATACAAGTCAATTGGCTACACAGCTTTACGGGATCGACCGAGTCTCAATTTCCACGGTGCACGCCTTTCACCTAGCATGTGCGTCACCTCCAAACAAATCACATAACACGTATAATCAAGGTTCATACTCTCAGCTCCAAGTTTAGAAGTGTTACTTACCTCGAACAAGTTAAATCCAATATCGAGCAAGCCAAACGATGCTCCAAAAATGCCATCCCGCATGTACCGACCTCCGAATAGCTCGAGATTAGCCAAAAGCAACTCAAATACATCAAATAAAGTCTAAGGAAATAATTCTAATTTATAGAGGTCGAATCTTTACTCAAAAGCCCAAAGGACAAAAAACCAAATCCGGGCGCGTACCTCGGAACCCGACAAAACTCACAAAATCCGACAACCCAATCAATTTCAAGTCCAACCTTACTAATTTCACTCAAATCCGACTCTAAATCAATGTTCAAAACTAAAAGAAGTTCGCTTTATGAAATTTTAGACAAAATCCCCCAATTTTCTCTTTAAAATTCATCAACCAATTGCCAAAAATGAAGATAGATTCGCGAAATAAAATCAAAACCGAGTGTAGAACACTTACCGCAATCAATGTGATGAAAATAGCTTCAAAACTCGCCTCGATCCGAGCCCCAAATCTCAAAATATGATAAAAGAACCAAAAGCCTCGATTTAATATGTTCTGCCCAGTTCTCGTCGCATCTGCGACATCTCAGCCACTTTGCGGAGTCGCTTTTGCGATCTCCTACCCGCTTTTGCAATCGCGCTTCTGTGCACATTGAACCGCATCTGCGGTCGCGCAAATGGTCCAAACCTCGTCTGAAACTCACCCGAGCTACTCGGGATCCCGTTTATATATACCAATATGTCCCATAACGTAACACGGACCTACTTATGGCTTCAAATCACACATAACAACATCGAAACGACGAATCGCACCTCAAATCAAACTTAAATGAACTTTGAACTTGAAATCTCCAAAACTCGCGCAGAAACATATCAAATCAGCACGGAATGAACCCAAATTTGCACACAAGTCCAGAATGACTTAATGAAGCTATTCCAATCCCCAGAACCACAATTCGAATTTGATATCATCAAAGTCAACTCTCGGTCGAACTTATGAACTTTCCAAACCTTCAAATTTTTAACTTTCACCAATTAGTGTTGAATCCTTTTAGAAATATCCAAATGCAAATCCAGGCATATGCCCGAGTCTAAAATCACCATTCGGACCTAACGGAACCATCAAAACTTCGTTCCGAGGTCAAATTTACAAAAGTCAAACTTATCACCTCTTCTAACTTAAAGCTTTAATCATGAAATTCATTCTTCCAAATCAATTCCGAAAAACCTGAAAACCAAACCGACGATTCATACAAGTCATAATACATCATATGATGCTGCTCAAGACTTCAAATAGATGCACGAAAAGCATATACTCAAAATGACCAATCGGATCGTTACACTGCTCAATTATAGCTTGAAGAAATCTTGTTTTTTAGGTTAAACCAATACGGTGTATCAAGAAGAATTGGTTTACCCTTTCTCTTCTTCTTTTTTCATTTTTTTTTTTCAATATGGCTCAAAGTTGGGTGCTAGAGGTATATATATATATATATATATATATATATATATATATATATATTTTTGTGTGAGTGTAGGGGTAGAAACAGAGAGGCTAAAAAGTGAATCAAAAGAAAGCCTAATTTATTTAAAACTTAATTGTCTATAATTTCGCTTTAATAGACATTTGGGGCAAGTTCTAGCAGAGTTTTATTGATTCTATATATTGAAATTATAGTGCTTCTCAATTCCAACAATTTTTCAGATAAGGAAATGTTCATTCTTGCCTTCACAAAAATACAAATACAAACTTGGAAGTTATATGGCATAAATAAAATAAAAATGTTTGAAACTATGCGAATAATTATTTGAAAACTTTAATATTATACAAGAACAACAATAAAAAAATAAAAGATGAGTTTACCAAACGACCTCTTTGCATATATAAATTTTTGTGTGTCAAGAAACATTTAAGAAAAAGAAATGACTTCTCATAACAACCCCCAAATCTATCTCAAGATGCACTGTTAAGTTGAAATAATGCATGTCAGAAGCAATGAATTTATGATAATCTTAAAGCTTCACTTTTCCAATCCAAAATTGACTGCACAAAAGATCCTAAAATTAAACACCAACTCTCATCTTTACAAAGAACAACCATTAGTTCTAGTGCCTTGGACATAATATTTTACTTTATGCAGCTATGTAGAATTAGGATGCGGGACGACATAAACATGATTTAAAAGGGGGAAAAAATTATATGCAATCCTTCCTTCGCTCTACACAACCAATGCAGCGAGATTAAGCAATGAAAATCTCAAAATTTGCAGTCAATTGAGCAAGTCATGTCCGGCATTATGATTAAACTGGACCACCTTCCTACCATTTTTTAATCTTTTCATTCTTTCTTGCCTCACGTTATTATCTTCTTCTTTTAAGATTTTATTAGTGACTGAAAGTTTCCATATCTTTACTGCAGATAACAAAAAGTAGCCAAACCAGAAAACTTATACATATATGACTAATATATAACTATTTAAGAAAAAGAAACTTACTCGATGCGTCACATGGTGGAGGCTTGATGCATCAGTGTAGCGACCTCGTCGGTCGTTTTGAGTATTTTAGCCCCGATCCTCTATTTATTGCCTCCTCTATGTTGTATTATGGTTATGTGATTTGTCGGAGGTATTTGAGTTTGGTTCGGGTAAGTTACGAAGTGAAATAGGACACTTAGTCCCTAAGTTGGAGGCGTAAGTTGAAAGAGTTGACCGTAGTTTGACTTTTATGTAGACGACTCAGGAATGGATTTTGGCAATTCAAATAGCTCCATATGGTGATTTTAGACTTAGTAGCGTGTCCGGACGTGGATTTGGAGGTCCGTAAGTCGTTTCGTCTTAAATTGATGAAAGTAAGAAAGTTGAAGGTTTTTAAGGTTGAGAAGTTTGAGCGACAGTTGACTTTATTGATATCGGGGTCAGATTCTGATTGCGAAAGTTGGAATAGGTCTATCATGTCATTTATGACATGTATGTAAAATTCAAAGTCAATCGGAGTTGTTTTGGTATGAATCAGCATTAGTTTTGGAATTCGGAAGTTCATAGTTTCAATAGGCTTGAATTGGGTTGCGATTCGTAGAATTGATTTTTTTTATGTGATTATTAGCCTCGAATAGGTCCGTTATGTGTTGCGGAACTTATTGGTATGTTCGAACAGGGTCACATGGTCCTCGATGTGATTTAGATTGAATCCACAACAAGTTTGGACTGTGTGTGATCGCTGAAGGTTGATGTGTCTGGAGCAATCACACCTGTGCATTTTGGGTTGCAGGTGCGGCCCTTGAGCCACAGAAGCGGACTTTAGCATGCCCAACTGGGACCGCAGGTGCGATCCATGCTCCGCAGAAGCGGACGCGGTGGTGCGAAGAGAGGCATCGCAGGAGCGGAGTTGAGGGAGCAGGGGAAGGACCGCAGATACGAGCTCGCAGGTGCGAGCTAGCGGTTTGCAGAAGCGGAATCTCAGGCCCTTATTGAGAACTACACCTACAATGGAAATTCCGCAGGTGCGGAGCCGTAGATACGACTGTGGGTTACCAGATGCGAATTCACTGGGTAGAAAAGGGGAAAGTTCGAGGGGTTGATCTCATTTTTATTTTTGGCCCACAGAGCTCAGTTTGTGGGGATATTTTGAGAGTTTTTCATTGAAACGCGGGCCTGAGTTGTCTTTTTTGAGTTGACTTTTTGTTTCTTTGTAAAGATCATCACTTTATTGTTCGAAATAGTTTTCTATAGTTTATATTTATGGTATGAAATTATTTTGGCTAGATTCGAGTCATTTGGAGTCGGATAATCGAGGGAAAGGCCTACTAGTGGATTGAGTTAGCTTGTGTTAAGGTAAGTGTCTTGCCTAACTTTGTGTGGGGGAATTATTCCTTAGGATTGGTGTTGTTTGTGATAATTGTGATGTGTGAAAGTCGTGTTTGCAAGGTGACGAGTATGTACACGGGCTAAATATGGAAATTTACCGATTTGAGCTATGTAGATTCCTTTCATGCCTTAATTGAGTTACCTTTAACATGTTATAATCATCATTACTAGTCTACCTTCACATGCTCCACTTGTCCTATCTCTTACTTGTTAATTGACTTACATGTTTAGTTGAAGTATTGTTTCCTCTATTTTTTATTCATTATTTAACCGTTGAGTTCTTTACTTCAAGTTGTTATTCTTGGAATATCTTGTTGTTGAAATTGGTATTGAGTTATAAAGGCCGGAATTCACATTGAGGCAAAGTTTTAAGTTGTGGAATACTATGTTGTTGAGTTATTCACCTCTGGTTGTTATTGTTGAGACTCTTGTGTACATTGTGGTTGAGTCATAGACTATTTATTGTGAAAATACTGTTATTGTTGATTTTCTTGTCAAGTTGTGATATTGGACACTTGAGGTACGATTTGTGCTACGCTGTAATATTGATACGCATGCGGTGGTATAAGGTTTTGGAATTGAAAAGCAATCGGTGAGATAAGGTGGGCTTGGTACGCGAGTTGCTAGTAGGAAAACTATTTGAAGCCACGCAGTGTGATAAAGTGGGCTAAAACGCGAGAAGCTATTTCGGAAAAAATAATTTTCAAAACTAAATGCAAGGCTCCCGTGGTGATATAAGAAAGATTATGAATTGTTTTTTGATTTGAGACAATGAGGCGGTACCTCGGTAGTGACTCTTATTGACACTTCTCTATTACTTCACTTGTGTTTGGTTGCTGTGTTTTCCTTGGCATAACATTTTTCTTGCTCTCCTCCGTGATGTATTATTTGCCTTTGTTCAGTGTAGTTAGTCTTGGTACATTATCTTACTTGTTTCATTTCCATTGTTATTATTATTACACTGTTAATTACTCGTTCAGTTGCTTATTTATTCTAGTTGGGCCTTGCCCCGACCTCATCACTACTCTACCGAGGTTAGGCTTGGCATTTACTGGGTACCGTTGTGGTGTACTCATGTTAAGCTTCTGCACATCTTTGTGTGCAGATCCAGATACCTTCTACCAGTCCAGGCCCCAGTAAGGCGAGCTTAGTTCGAAGACTTTAAGGTATACCTGTCGGCGTCTGCAGGCCTCAGTCCCCCTCTATCTAGTCTACTTTGTTTTTTATAGACACATTGTTGTATATGAATGATTAGTACTTATTCGTAGAGCTTGTGACTTGTTATTAACGGGTTTTGGAAAGTTGTATATGCTCAGCAACGAAGTTTATTTATAATAGTTGTTGAGTATGTAAGAGTTTATTTGATATTTCAGTTATATTCCGCATGTATTTTAGGCTTACCTAGTCCTAAAGACTAGGTGCTATTGCGACATCTTACGAGAGAATTGGGGTCGTGACAATCAGGCATATATTTGTCACTTTCTATCTTGGATTCATTTTTCTTTCATGTTTAACGTTTTCTTCAACAACGACACCAAAACAGTTAGTGTACCATAATATGTAATATCACCAAAAGAGATAAGAATATCATGAAAATAAAGGGAATGAACACTCATGGTGAATCCATATCCACTTGTCCAATCAGTGCAAGGATTAGCACAACCTTTGACCATCTTTACAATGAAGATATCTTAATTCTTTATAACTGAAGCACCCATTCACAATAAATGTACCAACATGAAAACAAAATAGCTTTTGCCAAATATGTGTTCGCGTTGCTCTACCTGCACATAGTAAAAAAATAAAAAGTGATTCAAGCAAAAGTTGTCCTTCTACTAGTTGTGTACATTCTCTGACTCTCTATGGGCATTTCACATAGAGCATTAAGAGCAGTAACATCCTACAGTAGAATAGTCCAAAGGTCCATCCATATATAAATGCGAAACTATGTTAATCTAGAAAAACAATTAAGACAAGAATAATACTTAAAATGTAGTATTTACATTAACAATTTACACGGGAACGTCTTGATATGTTCCAACTATTCATAGCTGACACTAGCAAAACTTGTACCTGTCAGCAAGCAAACGTTCTATGAACGTGCATATATTTCACAGCTTGGTACCAACAAAAAATTATACTTACCAGCTGGACAACAACTAGGTACTATATAAATACTAAGAAACAATAGCATATTTCTTATCACCCAAAAACCTAAAGTTCCCCCACACCTAAACGTTTCATTCTCCCGAATGAATTGCGTCGCGTGAGAGATATTTCCCTTCATCTTTTAGTCCTCATCCTCTGAATCAGAAGATTCTTTTGTTAGGACTCCCTTTCCTTTTCCAATTACTTCTGTCAGCCTCTTTGTTTTTTCTGATGTGGAGCACTTTCGTTAATCACAATTGCTTTACTTTTTGCATTATGAGTAGGCTGAAAAATACTTTCAAGATTATTAAAAGTAGTAATATCTTCCAGATGTGGCAAATTTTTGAAAATATTACTGCTTTGAGCAGACATTGTATCTGAACCATTCGGAACATCAACTATAGGTGGTATCACTGGTTCGAGCATTTCATCAAGTAATGTCTGTTGGGTTTGCAAGACATCGTCTTCACACACAAAAAAATGCGGAATTGGTATAGTAGCAGGATCTAAACCATCTTATTGGTGGAAAAAGAGGCAAATCATGAAATCCCCAAATTTCACCCATGGTACGCATTTTATTGGAAAAATCACAATTATACACTGTTTGCCCCGATTCTCTCCTTGGACCATCTTTTCATCACATCTACTCCAAAAAAATTTGGTAATCATCATAGAAGAAAGTGTGACAACCATTTACACACCAAAGTGTCTCAATAAAGCAGTTATTGATGAAGGGAAGAAAATGCTCCTCGCACTTGGATCATCTACACATGCCTTGATATTGATATTGATGATGGTTCCAACATCAACTGGCAGACGAGTGCATATGGCATAAAGCAGTAGCATTCTGGCTAACAAGTCAATAGAATTATTAGTATTTGGCATAAGTCAGCTGGTTATAAAACTTACCCATGGTCTGCTTCTGTAAATGTTAAAGTTCCAATTAAATACTTCCGCTCTCCATTAGGCTTTAACACCCAATTCGCACCAAATAGGCATAATTTTCCTTCAACTTCCTCCCAATCTGGTGTAGCTGTCAACTCATTATTGACTGACTCGAGACCAAAAATGTGGTTAATGGTCTCAGGGGAAAAGCTGATTCTCCTTCCCATGACTGCAGATTCATTGGTTTCTTGGTTAAGATTCCTATAGAACTCCAAAACTAGCTCCAAGCAGAAATCTCTAGGAGGATGCACAAAAATTTCCCATTTATAGTGCTTGATTATCTCTGCTATGGTTTCATCAAAGTCACCATCTTCAGAAAAAAATTCCATTCCTTTTTCCTCAAAATAGGATTTGGACTTCTCCGTCCATTTTTGCGTGAAGCTTTATGAAATGGATTTTTTTTGTTGGCCATTTGAAATTGGTGATGAGAGATTTGCAGAAGAGAAAGAAAGAAGAAGAAGATTTTTGTGCGTTGCTGTTACTGGTAAATGGGTTGAAGAGGAAAATAAGATAAAAGACTAGGGTTGAAAATATGATAATAATACAAAATAATATGAAGCTATGACAGATTACAGGAGGTACACATTATGACCTCTATCCCAAAATCCTTGCATTTTTACGCATCATAACAGAGTACTATGTACTATTATCTTCTTTCTTTTAGATATTTTGTTCTCTTTTTTTTTTTGTGTGGAAAGTCTATATATATATATATATATATATATAATATATATATATATATATATATATATATATAAAACTTTATTTAGTTATATCAACACATTATACAAATATTATTATTTGTATATTTATTAGAGAACTCATACTAATAATTTTTTACATGTATAAAATTGTAACACGTACAAGATAGATAACTATCTATCTATCTATCTATCTATCTATATATATATATATATATATATATATATATATATATATTGAAGATAGAATATTCATATTTATTATTTAAAGACATAGAGGTAAAAACAATATTCTACATGTAGAAAGACAATAAGAATCTTTTAGGCTTTCAAATTTACAATCACAAAAGAAAGCTGGAAAGAAATTGTAATCACACATATTCTATGTGTAATAGACTGACTAATCTAAGACCTTCTCAGTTATTTGGTCTTGGTTTAAATCTAAACCAAAAAAAATTACCTTAGACAATAATTAATTTGCACAATTAAATGGTTAACCAACCAGTGACTTAGATATACCGATCACCATGGAATTACTCCTGTATAGGTGACTCTGTTTTTGTAGAGGACATAATAAAATTGTCACGACCCCAATTTTCCTTCGTAAGATGTCGTGATGGCACCTAGTCTTTAAGACTAGGTAAGCCAAACACTTACTGAATTGAAGGGCAAAATTCAACCAACAACTATTAAATATGAAATAGAAATTTCTATACAAAGCCAACAATCTCAAAATCGGTAGTACAAGTCATAAGCTCTATTGAGTTCACTAAAAAATCTTTATCTACAACTGTTCCGGAATAGAAATAAACTATACAAAAATAACTTCCGAAGGTGATTCCGAGGCCTGCGAACGCGACGGCAGGTATACCTTGAAGTATCCACCACAATATCTGATCCGCTATCTAACAATCAACAGACTCTAAAGTACCTGAATCTACACAAAAATGTACAGAAGTGTAGTATGAGTACACCACGGTCGGTACCTAGTATGTATCACGACTAACCTCTGTGGAGTAGTGACGAGATACAAGTCAAGACACTCACTAGACAAAGTAACATGTGCAGTATAGAAGTATAAATCTAACAATGAAAAGCAGAAATCAGAAAATGACAAAAAATCCAACATGTGATATAAATAGTAAAGCAATAAGAACACCGTGAAGTATTATTGAAACCAAATAAGGAACACAGAGAACAATCAATTAACCAAGCCGTGCTAACACAAGGTTCACAACGAAATCACCCCGTGATACCTCATCTCATAATCACAAGTCACGGGTTTCAACCCACCATCATGTACTTACGACACCTCATGGCCATATCTCGAATCACAATCTGCCCCCCGTGGTCATAGGCTCACAATCACACCGTCCGGCATGGTCACAGGCTCAAAATCACAATCCGCCCGGCGTGGTCACAGGCTTACAATCACAATCTACCCGGCATGGTCACAGGCTCAATATCAACATGGAAACAGATAATACAAGAACACATGGACATGATCAATAAATGTCAAGTTTCATACTCCTGAGTTAGTATAAGTGGCATTTTACGGTGTATGCTTGTGCAAGTGTACTACTGTAGCCCAAGTAATATTAAAGACATCGAGTAGCTCATCGAAGCAGCAAAACAAGTCACGTAAGGTGTATGACATACACAAGAAAAGGCATACCCTCACACAAAAATCACCAACACAATATCCCTAAGCCATCACTCATCATCCCTGACATTGCCACCCTTATCCCTCTGATAGCCACCCATATCACTCCGCCCTGAAAATATCATTAGCCGCCCTTGTCTCTCTGATAGCCACCCGTATCACTCCGTATAATAGCCACCCTTGACAATATCATTAACCATCCTTAAAAACAAAGATGGAATCATGGAATATAATCAAATCCGGATAAAGAACATTTCTCCCAATCCGACACGTAAGAACCCCTCAAAAATCGCTCAAATCCAAGTTCTACAATTCAAGATATGATAAAATGGCCAAACCCTCGAATTATAAACATTATGCCAGAGATTCCGCTTTTTCGGACCAAGAAGCGCACCTGTGAGCCCGCATTTGCAAGCGATGGTTCGCATATGCGAAAACATCTTACCCGACAAGGATCTGAATCTGCGAAAAATCAATCGCACCTGCGACAGCGCAGAAGCGCCAATAAACCGCAGAAGCGGCCTTCCTAGCACCTGCGACACAATACACGCAAATGCGACGATCGTACCTGCGATCCTTCACTCGCAGAAGGGAAACTCCCGCCCAAGCCCCAACATCGCAGAAGCGACATAAAGTTGGCAAAAGCGACCCCACACCTGCGCTCCAAAATGCACAGATGCAACGCACCAGAAGCAGACCCGCCAGAAAAACCATCCGAAACACACCCGAGCCCCCCGGGACCCCGTCCAAACATACCATCAAGATACATAACATAACGCTGACCTACTCGAGGCCTCAATCACTTCAAACAACATCAAAACTACGAATCACGCCTCAAATCAAACTTAGGGCCTGTTTGGAAAATCACCCCGTAATTGAAATTGGTGTAGTTACTAGGGTAGTAATTACACAACCTAGTAATTACGACGACTTGTTTGTTTTCCATAACGTAATTATAGTGTAATTACAAGCGTACTATTTGGTTACACAAGTGTAATTACACAAGTAGATTAAAATTTAAATGAAGTAAGTATCAATACTTAAAAGTTAATATAATAAATATATGCCTATAAATGATTTTTTATAAGTATAAATGATACTTAGTAGATTTGGTATTTAAGATGCATATTTTTTTTGAATATACACTAATTAGTAATCATATATTTATAATTAATATTGTATAACTAATTGATATATAATTTTCCAAATTAATTATAAAAATTAAAACATATGTTTTGTAAGAACAACACGGAATGCATGTCTGATAAACAAATTAATATTTATAAACATAGTGTCATGACATTATGCAAATATTTGACAAAGATAATTTAGCAATTGTAACTAAAAGATGAACAACATGCAATGTGAAATAACAAGTCAATACTACTAAAACAAGTAAATTGGAACTATAAATATAACACAATTTCAAAATTCCAAAAAAAAAAAAATATTTTAACATATGTCAAAATCTAACATAATAAAAATAAGTTCCAATACAACTTAAGATTAGCAAACATAATAAGTTTATATCCTCATTCGACAATGAATTCTATTTTAATGACATCACTCATTATATGCCAAGTTTGTAATGACTCATTATTTCTAATATTAAGAGTTGTAGTTTCAAAAACAAGAATAATAACGCAGTTACGCCAAATGAAGAAAATAAAACAAATAAGAAATAAAATATACGAGCAATTACATGGATCCACAAGAAGTAAAAGTAGAGAAATAAACGATAAATAATGTACGAAGAAAATATATTTTAAAATTAAAAAAAGAAATTAAAAGGTAAAAATAAAATAAAAAATTAAAATAATGGAAACAAAAAGTTATAAAGAAATAAATTAAAATAAAAACAAAAACGAAAGAAATTAAAAAGTAACCTTGTAATTACACAGTGTAATTACCATCAATTCTCACCTCCCACTTGAGAATTAGAGAGTGTAATTGCACCTCTCCAATTACACCCAATTCCATGCTGACCAAGTAATTACTTGACCTGACAGACATGTCAAACTGTGTAATTACACCTAATTACACCCAAATCCAATTCCTATGTGGCTTTCCAAACAGGCTCTTAATGAACTTTTGAACTTTCAACTTCTACAACTTGCGCCGAAACATATCAAATCAATCCAGAATGACGTCAAATTTTGCATGCAAGTTCCAAATGACACAGCGGAGCTATACCAGCTCCCGAAATCAAACCTGAATCAGATATCAACAAAAGTTAACTGTCGATCAAGCCTATCAACCTTTCAAACCTTCAACTTTTCTAAATTTCGCCAAAATGCATCAAATTAACCTCTGGACCTCCAAATACAAATCCGGCCACATTCCTAAGTCCAAAATCAGCATACGAAGCTATTGGAATTATCGAAATACCATTCCGGAGTCGTCTACACAAAAGTCAAACTCCGGTCAACTCTTATCGCTTAAGCTTCCAAAACAAGAATCATCCTTCTAAATGAATCCTGAATCATCCGGAAACAGAATCCGGCCACACATGCAAGTCATAATACATAATACGAAGCTGCTCGAGACCTTAAACTACCGAACAGGACGCTAATTCTCAAAATGACCGATCGGGTCGTTACATTCTCCCCCTCTTAAATAAACGTTCGTCCTCGATCGTGCGAAGAACCGGTCCTATGCCACGAAATCACCGAATGAACTCACCATACATATACTCGCGGGTGATCCCACTTCATCCCAATCCACATAAGCCCGAAAACACCCTCTCGACTGAAGATTATTCCTTCCACCCACATCGATAAGCCTTAGAACCAAAATTTTCACCAATCATTTCCCAAGGACCCGATTCCCCCATAAACACACTGTATCAACCTCAGCTAGCTGTCATAGCTCATGCATACGCCCACAAGGTATGACCACCCGACGTAATACATCGCCCATATACCCGTAACAACAAATCTGACTGTTATAACTATCCATAATCAAGTCCAGCGCCAACAATTAACCTCATATCAGCTAGAACCCTATTCCAAACCTGCACAACGCTGACAACGATACAAGAAACATGAAGATTCCATGACCATTCACTGAAATCAACAAGTCACATCTAATGCCACCTGGGCACACACCTAGCAAGCTTAAACCCAATAAGCACAACGTGAATATGACTAAATATACAAAGAGAAACACATGAGAGAATTATCAAACAAGCCTGATATGCACTACTCTCTATCAGTACCATATTACGAATCAATTCCACAAGGGAGAATCAAAACATATGAACTAGTCACGAGGATCTCATCCTAATATGACTCCACCGCGACACGTAGCCCGGTTCAAACATATCAAACCACATGAAAATGCGAGGATCACATCCTCAGCTCTGAATCACAAGTAGAATACACATCATACCAATCGAAACCTTCCACTAATTCAATTATGCGAAACAAAATCACAACACGTAATGAACTCCCCACACTAGCAGAGCATCTAAGTCACAAATCGTAACCAAACCATCCAGAAATCACACCAAAACCTACCGAAATGAGTAACAGAAAGTCACTTCTAGTCTCATAAATCTCAAAACAAAATGATGGACATGGGCTACCACTATAGAATCTCCCAATAGGGGTAAACACATAGACAGAGTACAAAATTATGAAACTCACCCATATGTGAAGCAAGATAGAAGGACTCACTCCGATAAGTAGAACCAAATCAAAATAAGAACGATGCTCCTTTATAACAATCGAAACATACCTATAACAACACCATCTAGTGTAGCGACCTCATCCATACCACGGAAAGCATATCAACGGGCCAGGCCGGGCCTCCCCCTCTAGGGCGCCCTCTACCCGCCCGTCCTTCACCCCTAATTGACTGTGCAGGTGGAGTAGCAACTAGAATGAGTGCTCTAACGAAATCCGCCCCTACCGAGTCTGGGTGTGTCTAGTATCACTACACTCATAGCAACCCCTCTGGGGGCGTTATTTCTCATACTGAGTCTATGCCGGATAACAGGAATAACCGCTGTAGAAACCCCGTGCTAGTGGTGCACTAAAAGATGACAACCCCACACGAGTATCCTGATTAACTAGAGCACCACGAGTAGTCTGAAGTGCGGACTGGACTTGCCGACTGCCCAAGCCTCCGCCACGATGGGTCATAGCTGATGAGTAGAATCTATTGAACCCTCTAGAACCTTGAGACCTCTTGCTCTCCTTATCTTCCCTCTCCTCACCCAAAATACGCTCTAACATCCTGGGAATCTCCACTACCTGCTGAAATGGAGTATCAGTCTGCAACTCCCGAGCCATGCAGAATCTAAGATAATAACTAAGCCCCTCAATGAATCTGCGGCCTCGCTCTTTGACTGTAGGAACTAAAGTAGGTGCATGACGGGATAACTCACTGAACCTAATGGCATACTTTGACACCTTCATAGTGCCCTGACACAACTGCTCAAACTCTACACGCCACGGATCCTAGAGGGTCTGGGGAACAAACTCCCTCAAAAACATCTCTGAAAACTGAGCCAAGGTGGGTGGTGCTGCATCGGCTGGTCTACTCTCCTCATAAACCTGCCACCACTGATACTCTGCTCCTGATAACTTAAATGTAGTAAAAGCAACTCCGTTCACCTCCACAATACCCATGATGCGGAGGATACGGTGACACTTTTGTAGAAATCCATGTGTATCCTCAGTAGTTGTGCCATGAAAGTAGGCGGACTATACCTCTTGAACCTATCAAGACTCTTCTGCTCCTCCTCTGATGCTCCTGGCTTGACCTCAGGCTAAACCGGAATAACAAGCTGCACCTGTACCACACCTAGAACCTGACCAATGTGAGCCTGCTGCTCTGGTGGACGGTGGGTAGGAGTCTGAGCTCCTCCCTCAATCTACGAAGTAGCTGGTACAACGGAGATCAATCCCTCCTGAGCCAATATACCAAACATGATCAGGAACTGCGCTAAAGTCTCCTAAAGTCCGGGGTAACAACAGGCACCTTCGGTGCCTGTCCCCCACCCCGAACTACTGACGGCCCCTCAACTGTTCCTCTGCTAGGTGCTCTAGCTGCAGAGCATACCCCTTATCGGCCTCTACCTTGGCCTCGGCCTCTCGTGACTCTAGCAGGGGGTGCGGGTATCTGCTCAGCTGATCCGGTAGCACGTGTCCTTACTATCTGTGAGAGAATAGAGATACAAAGATGCCCAAGCAGCACAAAAACAAGCCAAGAAAAGGCGAGACCATGCAGAAAGTTCGAAAGGATCCAACCCAGAAAATCTGATGATCTCTAACTAGAAGGTTCCAGACTTCTTTGTCTCTCAACCAAGATGCATATCAGAAGAAGAGACTCCGTGGTCCGAATCCCTAAATTCATCAGAAGATGACTCAACGGAAGATAGCTTTCAATCAAGCGATGAATCCATGATGAACTCTTCCGAAGACGATAAACCCCCAATATTTGTCAATCAGCCAAGAGAGCCAGAAGTATATGATAGATGACGAACAAGAATGCATGACCGATGAACCAATCCCAGAAAGAAGATTTGAACCCATGGCGTCCAAACCAGTTGGAACTAGTTTCCATACTTTCACCTTAGACGACGTCAAGGTTTCGCAATGGCCTAAGAGAATTCAAGACTTCTACACCTGGATGGTGACCAAAAAGTTGGTAGAACGCGAGAAGTATGCCATCCTGTCAGAACTCACTTCACGATTCTCTGGAATCCTCAGAGATTGGTGAAACTCACTTGCATTTCAAGACAAGAATATGTTTCTTACTTCCCAAGACTTTGCCTTCAACATCCGTATTCTACATGAAGTCTTTTGCGGAGATACTGGCCAAAGACAGGAGAAAATGCGTAGACAACTCTTCGAGATGAAGTGTGTGTCATTCGACAGAAATGACACTGACAGACACTTTCAAAAAATGGCCAAGATATACTTTGAGATCGGCGGCGATATCAATCTGAAGCAAGCCTTTGTCTCTTCTCTTCCAAAGCTGTTAGCAAGCCGAACCATGACCATCATTGAAGAAAAATTCCAGTCCATAACCATCCCACAAATTGGTTACATCAGGCAGGCTATTTTCGTTGCACTAGATGACATCTGTACCAAGCGCTCAGCCTTGAAGCAAATTATCAAGCACAATCCAGCGCTTGACAAGGCATGCCGCAAAATTGATCTAATCACCGGATCAGGATGTTCCTGCAGCACGACCAGACGACGAAAACAATTCAGGAGGTTCAAATGGCCAAGAATTCCAGATGGAAGATCAAGATCCAAAAGACGCACAAAGTATTTCAGACGCAGAAGGCCAGGAATTTTTCACAAGAAAGACAGATGCTTTATTTGCCATAAGATTGGACATTTCGCAAAAAATTGTCCCCAATCAAGAAGATCTATCAAACTTCTGGAAGAAATTGAAGATTACACTGGCATACATCTTGCAAAAGAGGAGGACCTTGAATCTATATTCTCTGTGGACGACGAACCCAATGGAGAAACTATATTTTCTCTTGATATATATGAAGATCAAGGCAATGATCAATACCAAATCTCAAAACCAGTGATCGAGGCCCGAGAGGAGATCAATGCTCTCACAGTCGTTCCTCAAGTAGAACTCAAGGTCTATACATCCAAATGGGATAAAACAGCTCGAGTTATTGCTTTCATTGACACCGGAGCTGCATCCTCACTCATAAATCCTGCCGTTTTCCCTGAAGATCAATGGGTGCCGCATTTCAAGGATTTCAATACTGCATCAAATGCAATCTTAACCACAACTGTCATTACAAAGCACCCAGTCATGATTGAGTTCTTCCCAGCATTGAAATACAGAACCAAGCTGCTAAGATCTGATGTGCCAGGAAAAGATCTTATTATTGGATTTGACATTTACAGGCAGCTTAAAGATCAACTCCAGATCAAGGCCAACGGAATAGCTTTTAAAAAGCAGTTCAGGCCTTATTCTGAAATTCCAAGGCTATTCCAGATCACCGATGACGAACAAATCAAAGAGATTGAGTAGAATCTCATTGAACATTCATGTGCTGAATCCCACAAGGATTTCATGAAGAAAGGGAAAAGCCCGTTATGGAAAAATCAAGAGTTTTTTATCAAGCTCCCTTTCAAGAAAAATGAAAACATCAATCCGACAAAAGCCAGTCACTCAGGAATCAATCCAGATCATCTTCAACTTGCAAAGAAAGAATGCGAAGAACTTTTGGAATTTGATCTGATAGAGCCGTCGGATTCACAATGGGCATGCGAGGCATTTTATGTCAACAAAAGAGCTGAGCAGACAAGAGGAAAACTCAGGTTAGTTATTAATTACCAGCCGCTAAACCATTTCCTCCAAGATGATAAATTTCCCATACCAAATAAACTCACTCTTTTCTCCCACTTAGCCAAGGCCAAATATTTTTTCAAGTTTGATTTAAATTCTGGATTTTGGCAACTGGGAATCCACCCTGAAGACCGACNATCCAAGAAAAAGGGAAAAACCACTGAAAAACAATTCCGAGCCAGATATGAAAATAAAGACCCTTCAATTGGCTCATTAAGCCGTCCTGGTAAATATGAATTTCTTGTCAGTTACAACCCCCAAGAGTGGCCAAAACTTCCAGAAAAATTCACTCCAAGCTGGGAGGATAGTGAAACTACACCTAAACCCGAGTCACCACCAGTCCAAACCTCACAACCCAAAAAGCCACCCGATCCTAAAACTCCACCCATTCCAAAAATCAAAAATCCCCCGCAACCACAAATATTCATGATGAGTTCTTCAAGCTCCAGTCATACCCACGATTTTCCTCCCCTACAACCTTTTGAAAAAGAGGGAATTAGCCATGCACCAAAAATTCCCAAGAAAAACGTAGTGCTGCCTACTGGAGAAAAACCCCCTACAAGTGACATTGAGACAACATTAAACTGGCAGTCCGAAAACTCTATCTGCCAAAACAAAGTCCTGACCAATATTAGCAACACCATAAAAAACGTAGCACATACACAAAACAAAATGTTGAGCAAGGTGGAAACAATTGAGAAAAAGATGGAGCATACATCGTCTCGCCATGAAGGACTAATCAAAGCGTTAGAACAGAGGTTGGCAAATTTACAATATGAGATTTGTCCGCCAGGAACTTCACTTTTCCACTTCTTCCAACAACAACAGAAGGAGACAGTTTCCATCAAAGAACAGATCCAGCACCTGAAAAATGACCACCTTAAGCCACAAACAACTCCAATTGTCACCCCAAAATCTACCTTTTTCCCGATGTCTCCACAACCATATTCCCCACCTAAATTAGACAACACCCTTTCTACTTTTCCGTCTGCCTCACGGAATCCATTCTCCTTCACCCAACCTGCAAAGGAAGAACAGGAGTTTGATATTGCAAAATGGGTTTGGGAACGGAAAGATGCCCAAGCAGCACAAAAACAAGCCAAGAAAAGGTGAGAGCATGCAGAAAGTTCGAAAGGATCCAACCCAAAAAATCTGATGATCTCTAACCAGAAGGTTCCGGACTTCTTTGTCTCTCAACCAAGATGCATATCAGAAGAAGAGACTCCGTGGTCCGAATCCCTAAATTCATCAGAAGATGACTCAACGGAAGATAGCTTTCAATCAAGCGATGAATCCATGATAACTCTTCCGAAGACGATAATCCCCCAATATTTGTCAATCAGCCAAGAGAGCCAGAAGTATCTGAGATAGATGACGAACAAGAAGGCATGACCGATGAACCAATCCCAGAAAGAAGATTTGAACCCATGGCATCCAAACCAGTTGGAACTGGTTTCCATACTTTCACCTTGGACGACGTCAAGGTTTCGCAATGGCCTCAGAGAATTCAAGACTTCTACACCTGGATGGTGACCAAAAATTTGGTAGAACGCGAGAAGTATGCCATCCTGTCAGAACTCACTTCACGATTCTCTGGAATCCTCAGAGATTGGTGGAACTCACTTGCATTTCAAGACAAGAATATGTTTCTTACTTCCCAAGATTTTGCCTTCAACATCGGCATCCTACATGAAGTTTTCTGCGGAGATACTGGCCAAAGACAAGAGAAAATGCGAAGACAACTCTTCGAGATGAAGTGTGTGTCATTCGACAGAAATGACATTGACAGGCACTTTCAAAAAATGGCCAAGATATACTTTGAGATCGGCGGCGATATCAATCTGAAGCAAGCCTTTGTCTCTTCTCTTCCAAAGCTGTTAGCAAGCCGAACCATGACCATCATTGAAGAAAAATTCCAGTCCATAACCATCCCACAAATTGGTTACATCAGGCAGGCTATTTTCGTTGCACTAGATGACATCTGTACCAAGCGCTCAACCTTGAAGCAAATTATCCAGCACAATCCAGCGCTTGACAAGGCATGCCGCAAAACTGATCTAATCACCGGATCAGGATGTTCCTGCAGCACGACCAGACGACGAAAACAATTCAGGAGGTTCAAATGGCCAAGAATTCCAGATGGAAGATCAAGATCCAAGTGACGCACAAAGTATTTCAGACGCAGAAGGCCAGGAATTTTTCACAAGAAAGACAGATGCTTTATTTGCCATAAGATTGGACATTTCGCAAAAAATTATCCCCAATCAAGAAGATCTGTCAAACTTCTAGAAGAAATTGAAGATTACACTGGCATACATCTTGCAAAAGAGGAGGACCTTGAATCTATATTCTCTGTGGACGACGAACCCAATGAAGAAACTATATTCTCTCTTGATATCTATGAAGATCAAGGCAATGATCAGTACCAAATCTCAAAACCAGTGATCGAGGCCCGAGAAGAGATCAATGCCCTCACAGTCGTTCCTCAAGTAGAACTCAAGGTCTATACATCCAAATGGGATAAACCAGCTCGAGTTATTGCTTTCATTGACACCGGAGCTGCATCCTCACTCATAAATCCTACTGTTTTCCCTGAAGATCAATGGGTGCCGCATTTCAAGGATTTCAATACTGCATCAAATGCAATCTTAACCACAACTGTCATTACAAAGCACCCAGTCACGATTGAGTTCTTCCCAGCATTGAAATACAGAACCAAGCTGCTAAGATCTGATGTGCCAGGAAAAGATCTTATTATTGGATTTGACATTTACAGGCAGCTTAAAGATCAACTCCAGATCAAGGCCAATGGGATAGCTTTTAAAAAGTAGTTCAGACCTTATTCTGAGATTCCAAGGCTATTCCAGATCACCGATGACGAAAAAATCAAAGATGTTGAGCAGAATCTCATTGAACATTCATGTACTGAATCCCACAAGGAATTCATGAAGAAAGGGAAAAGCCCGTTATGGAAAAACCAAGAGTTTTTTATCAAGCTCCCTTTCAAGAAAAATGAAAACATCAATCCGACAAAAGCCAGTCATTCAGGCATGAATCCATATCATCTTCAACTTGCAAAGAAAGAATGCGAAGAACTTTTGGAATTT
>MCJB01022935.1:52709-112900 GCA_002018475.1 Nicotiana obtusifolia | reverse complement strand
TCAAACGAAACCCTAAGGCTCCGCCAACAACTATAAATACTGGGCTTTAATGCCCTCACCAACACACAGAACTATCGTCCAACCCTAGTAAATACACTCTACTTGATTCCTCTAAGTATTTCAAAAGTTTTCCCTAATTTCTTTCACGACCCCAATTTCCCTCCATAGGATATCGTGACGGCAGCTAGTCTCTAAGACAAGGTAAGCCTAAAAATTACGCAGAATAATTTAATATTAAGCTGAAACTCAAAACCTCAACATCTTAAATAAATAGAAACTGCAATTCAGTAATTACAACTCCCAAAACCCGGTAGATACAAGTCACAAGCTCAAAAGAGAAATACTAAATATCTCTATACATCGGAGTCTAATGATAATAAGGAAAACAACATAATAGAGATAGAGGGGGACTCCAAGGTGTACAGACGCTGGCAGATATACCTTGAAGTCTCCACGTATGGTCTAGCTCACTGATATCTGATCTGGTAGGATGTACCTGGATCTGCACAAAAAGATATGCAGAAGTGTAGTATGAGTACACCACAACGGTACCCAGTAAGTGCCAAGCCTAACCTCGGTAGAGTAGTGACGAGGTCAGGTCAGGGCCCTACTGGAAATAATAAGGAAAACAGGGCGAAATATAATAATATGTTGAATGACCGAGAAGTACAACAGAAGAAATTCACAGAAGATAACAACACGAAGTTCAAGAAGACAACTACAACACTTAAGGAAACAAGAATCTTACAAGTTAAGAAACAACAACAACAACAATACAACAAATAGAGGTAAACAACAGGGGTGCTCCCGAGGTATCGTCTCGTAATCCTAAAAGTAAATATCTCACAATGGCACGGTAGAAACCTCGTGCAAACAATGATAACCGCACGGCATAAACATCTTGCCACAATAACACTCCGTACGACAGAAACCTCGTGCCACAATAACACTCCACATGGCAGAAACCTCTTGCCACAATAACACTTCGCACGGAAGATTCCTCGTGCCACAATAACCTCTGCACGGTCGAAACCTCGTGCCAAAACCAATTAGTTATCCCAACAAAATCACGAAAACAACACATAACAAATGGAACACTAAAATTATAGCAAGAAGTCCTACAGTTAAAGAATGAATGCAAAATCAAAGGAAGCAGGTAATTCAACTAAGCATATTGCACAAATTGAAAGTAAGGGATAAGACACGTATACATGTGACATTAGGACTACACATGCTAGAGTAACTCAATTAAGGAAATAAAAGGAACTGTTTAGCAAAATCGAATTTTTAACATTTAGCCCGAATACGCACTAGTCACCTCGCGTACCCGGTCTTCACGTAATGCAATTTACCATAACAGCACTAAACCCTAAGGGGAATTTCCCCACACAAGGTTAGACAAGTCACTTACCTCAAACCTCGCTAAATCAATCAATAAAAAAGCCTTTCCCTCGATTTTTCAACTCCGATCGCCACGAATCTAGCCAAAACAATTATATACTATAAATATAACTAGAAGAAACTAATTTAAATAATAAAACTACGACATTAGCAAAGAACTGAAAAATCGCTCCAAAAAGTCACCACAGGTCCACGTCTCTGAACCCGACAAAAATTACAAAAATCTAACACCAATTCAATATCGAGTCAAACCATACAAGAATTACTCAAATCCAACCTCAAATTGTCTTTCAAATCCCCAAATTTTAGACTAAGAAGTCTTTCCAAATTTTCCCCAAATATCCAATTAGAAACACTAATTAAATGAAGAAAATAATAGTATATTTGTGGGAATCAATAAAAAATGAGTCAAGAATCCTTACCCAAATGATTCCTTGCAAAAGCCTCGAAAAATCGTCATAAACCAAGCTCTCTAGGTCTAAAAATGGATAATGAAATCAAACCCTCAAAAATCCCTTTTTTCTGCCTAGTGAATCCGTATCTGCGAACCTTACTGCCGCACCTACGAAATTTTCCATCGTAGGTGCGGTTCACACTCAAGCCAGAAGACTCGCACCTTCGGACCTGTCTGCGCTTCTGTGCAAGTGCTTCTGCGAACACTGTCCCCTTCTGCAATCCAAGCCTCCTTGGCCATATCCGCTTCTGCGATGCATTTCCCGCTTCGGCGTGTCCGCTTCTGCGGCACATGGACCGCACCTGCGGTCCTAGCTGGTTATGGCAAGACTCACTTCTATGGCTCGAGGGCCACACTTGCGACGCTGCACCTGCAACTCAAAATGCGCAGGTGCGGTTGCACCAGAAGCTGCAGTGCTTCAGCAATGCACCAAGTCTTATTTTTTATCCAGATTCAATCCGAATCATACCTGTGGCCCTTGGACACCGTCCCAACATACCAACAAGTCCTAAAACATCATACGAAATTAGTCAAGCCTTCACATCACATCAACAATGCTTAAAACATGAATTACACATTGAGTTAAGCCTATTGAACTTTAGAACTTCTAACTTCTATACTCGACGTCGAAACCTATCAAATTAAGTCTGATAGACCTCAAAGTTGACAAGTCATAATTGACATTACGGACCTACTCCCACTTCCAGGATCGAACTGCAACCCCGATATAAAAAAGTCCACTCTTGGTCAAACTTTCCAGAATCACCCAACTTTCCAACTATCGCAAAGTAACTCCAAAATGACCTACGGACCTCCGAATCAACATCCGGACACGCTCCTAAGATCAAAATTACCATACGGCTTTATTGGAATCATCAAAACTCCACTTCGGAGTCATTTCACCCCGAAACCAAAAACCAAACCTTCCGGCAAGTCACATAACCACAAAATGAAATAGAGGGAGCAATAAATAGGGTTTTGGGGCTAATACACTCAAAATGACCGGACGGATCGTTATAATTTCTTTTTCATTCTTTTTTATTCTGTTCGAGTTTAATCGCGAGGAATTTGTAGTGTGTATTGGTTTCTAAATGGCTAAGGACGATCACTTGGTTTGTTGTCCTAACGAAGGTCAGTGAACCTCCAATCTCATTTTAGTAATCAATTTTGCCTTATAGTTTCTCATGTGTAGTTGTTGATTTTGTTAACTGATTTCCTTGTTGGCAGAAATGTTTTATTCATTATGTTGATTTAACTTATTGATTTCTTTGTTAATAGTCATGCTTAATTTATTATGTTGTTCTGCTTAACTAATTGAATGATTCTCATGCTTATATTATCATGTTAATCTACTTAGCTAAATAAATGACCCTCATTGATAGTCATGCCTATGTTATCTTGCTGATCTTCTCAGTTAATCGAGTGGTTCCAATTGACAGCCATGCTTATCGTACCATGTTGTTCTGTTCATCTAAGTGGAATGATCTATATTAGCGGTTATGTTACTTATTATGTTAATCTGAATGTAAAAGAGAAGTATATGATAAACTTTGCTTACCTAGCTTGGCATGTTTTACTTTATAGTTTGATAATGATCCTCTTTGCTCAAATAAATGAATGTTGACTTGCAATCACATGTCTGTTTTTCCTGGTTTAACTCACTTGTTGTTATCATGACCATTTGATGTTTGAGGACAATATCCAGAAGGTTCTTTTATGTAACATGGTTAATCACTGTTGGTCTTGGTATTTGACTAAATGTTATTCATTTTCGATATGCATTATCATGTTCAGATGCCATGCCTGTAGGATTCAAGTGAGACTATAAGTTGATCATCCTAGTCATGTTTAATGGCCCTAGTTCTTCTTACTGTTAGTATGATTCCTCAGGCCAATTTTGAATAAGGTGCTTAGCCTAAATAGTTTAGCATGCAATGAAATCTTCAACTATGTAGTTGCTTGTTGTTGAAGGACGGTTATGAGGCTATCTTGGTGTTCTGTAGATTTGGTCCAATAATTTAAACCTGCTTAAAAGGAATTCTGTTTAATTAAATCCTTATGAAGCATTAGACCTCTGATGAAATTAAGTAGATGAATGCATGTGTTGTCTTTTGCTATCTACTAATGCCTTAAACCATTTAGAGTGTCATTATTGGAGTTGAAGTTGTTTGTAACATAGCAAGCATGCCCATAGAAGTATATAGTTAACCTCTTATGCTCTGTAACTCTTTTTTGATTATGCTTGTTTATAGCAATGAGTCCTAAGAAGATTGTGTAGATGACATGACATATGGAATGGTTCTGATTAGTCCTTTAAGCCTTTGAAACTGTTAAAAACTGTTTGACAACTTACATGTGTTAATATTGTCTTATATCATGTATTTTGAAACGATCATAGTTTTAAACTCAAACATGTGTTAGTCCTGACTATTTATGGCATTTTACTCAAGTGATTATTTCAATTCCTGGAATTATTGTTTGTCCTAAAATTATTGGTGCCTCTGTTTGATTGAGTTTCTGAAATATGTCATGCTTAGATAGATTGAGGTATCACATTGATTGTTAAGGAACCCCTCCCCGGCACAAGCACTGCTCGGGGTTCAAGATACCCTCGTGAACTCTAAAGTGTCAAGGGTCCATACGGGAACCTTGTAAGTAAATATGGTTTGCTCTAAGCCTATAATTATTGACCTTAATTAATCTACAAGGGATTATCATAAACAAAATTCGCCTTACTCCTTATCTTCATGTTCTAATTGATCTTCATATTTTCTTTTGTGTGACCGTTGGGCCTGTGGAGTTCATGATGGACTCAGGCACAAGTTCGGAGAACTAGGCCACTTCCCTTGACGTCTGCTAAAGTCTGCTGCTTGAATTTGGTTGGGCCTAACTAGTTGTCTGCCCGAGAAGAGCCCTTTCCTCACTTAAAATTATTGTTACTGATATCATGTTCTTTGTATATGCCGTTGTGGAACTAACATTGCTATTATATATTTGTTTTCGCCATGATTATTTAGGAAAGAGCTTAGGGAGGTTAAATCCAATAAGGTAAAAGGTGACCTTGACCGAGAAGATTACTTACTTTGATAGACTTAATAATTTTTCTGGAATCTTGACGCCTTTAACTAATTGTTTATCAACAAAATTTTCTTCTGTTTGCTTACTCGTTTCTAATGAGCTCTCGTTTGTTTTAGGTATTTACGTAATTTGAATATTTTAGTCGGAAACAACCTTTGGAAAAAGTTTTCAAAAAGATCGCTTAGGCATCTAAACATCTGAATTATTTTGAATAAAAGAAGCAGTTGCACAATACAAAGCCGGACTTGATATTACAAGAGTTAAATAAACGGCCTTTTGGAAAACAACCTGATTTATGCCAAACAACCTTCAAATAAACCAACATGGTATACATATTTTGATATATATAGAATTTTAACATGGATTTAAGTTTTTAAATAATCCTTTATTTAAAAACCTTATCATATAGTTTTGAAACAAATGTTGCCATTTCTAAGGTTACAAATCTCTTTCTAAAAAAAATGAATTAAAATTTTTCCTTATTTATTCAAGACTTTCACATAGACTCGTTTACCAACTTCAATCAATAATCAACTAAATTATAAATATTTCTCTCCTCGCGTCTAGCTTGATTTTAAGAAACTACTTTATGTAGATTTGAAGGAATGCCTAACACCTTCCCCTTAGAATAGCTAGGACCCTTACCAGAATTCTCACTGGTTTAGTAGACCATTAAGATAATGATCTCCATAGACTTATAGGTGCCCTAGCATACCTTTAAATATTAGCTGGCGACTCTTCTTTTATCAACTTCAGGGGAGCCACCAGTTGTATTTTGTTTTAACGTGTGCAAAATAGGGTCCAACAGCATGGCGACTCTGCTAGGGATTATACACTTAGTTTCTGACCATAGCAGACTTAGGCAAGATTTTGAAACCCGGGGATGTTTTTTTTATGTTCTATTTGCTTGACACTTTATTACATGTCTTCGTAATTTGCAAATATGTGTTTGTCTGCATATTCTCAATATTATCACTGACTTATCACAATTACTTGTTATTGCTTCATACACTGCCATCACATTTTCCTATCGGGTCTTAGCAGTACACAATCAGATATAAGTCACGGGAGGGTTGTCTTTTCACCTCTCTGAACCTTCTTTTCAAAGCTCTCTAGTTTCAGATAACGACATTGTAAGGTCAACTTACATGTCGTCTCGCAGTTATTCAGTCTATCTCCAAAATTTAGGAAACAATCTACTCTTAGTAAATATAGGTCATGCTGCATACACCTTAGGTGTCGATCCTTGGCATTGACTCACAAGTAGGAAACCTTCCTAATGTCAACGGGTCATGCACCTAACGACATGCCTTCTATGAAATGACAAATCAACCCAGATTAAGACACCAAGGATTCGGTGCAAAACGCTTACCTAGCCTTTTCTCTCCTTTTAGATGGAAATCAACTACAACATCCTTGAAATCAACATGGTCATGGAGCACCCCACAAGCACAAATAATGGTGGAGAAATATCCGACGAGAACATAGAGATGGTGGAATCAGGACACATCTTGGGGCACTGGTTGCATTGATGAATTTCTGAGCTTATAGCGTGCTTACCAGGCTATTGATAGAGTTTGGGATCTAGTCAAGGCGATTTTTAATTTCATCGATTATGAGCTAGCACCAATGCTCGAGGAAGTAACCAGCTTTATTGAGTTGCCATTCACAATGAGAAAGCCCATACTACAGGTCACCATGCTGGGTCATAGGTTTCTGTATGAATTAGGAAGGAAGAGCAACTGGAACTTAAGGAACGTCAAAGATGGGTGGATAAGCCTGGACTAGTTGTTCGATAGATTTTGGCATCAGAAGAGCTATGATCTACATCTCGAGGAGTTCAAGTGTGACGAGTGGAAACGTGGGAGAGCCTTCTCCCCTTGACCTTCTTTTTAGTATTGTTAGGACTTCTAGTTTCTCCACAACGGAAGGGACGGATCATCATCAGTATACTACCTCTAATTTTTGCAAAATTTCGAGGAAATTTGCGGGTCACTCTTGTCCCGATGCTGTTGGTAGAGATGTTTAGGGAACAATCGGCATGTTCGAAGGGGTATGATTTCTTTAAAGTCTACAATCTTCTGTTGCAAATATGGGCCATGGAGCATTTCTTCCAAAGGGAGCCGACCATCGATTAGTTCATCAGCAATATAAATATGATCCGCAGTTACAAAGAAAGAATGACACATTGGGGAACACCACATGTTCAAGAAGAATGGTAGGAATTTTTGACACAGCTAACTGGAGAGTTCATCAACTAGAAGCTTTCTTGGCTATGCGGCAGAGAAATTGTGAGGGGCCTGGAGAAATATTTCATTGAGTTGATGGGTTTGGAAGGGATTCAGCCATATGCGCTGCTGAGAGTCTTGAAACAGTTCGGCTTGGTCCAAGACGTACCCCTTTGGTTCCGAGAAGCTTTGCATGAGGACGACTACGATGGACAAATTCAAATTCTGAGGGTAAGGCAGCTTTAAGATGAGTGGAGTAACTTGGTCATGATAGGTATGGGACAAAACACATGGTGTACGCCCTAGTACTTTGTGTGAATTACTGAAAATGATCAGTTATCCAAGCCCTATCGAGAGGGGTTAGCCGAGTAGGAAGACTCGAGAGCAGCTTTGCAAATGCACACGAGATCCTACCTCACTATCTTGTAACCTCCACCATGCACCAACAGGTAGTCCTAGGATCAGTGGATCATATGCTGCTACCGCGTGATGATGAAAACCAGCTAATGGAATATATACAGATTGAGTCCGAAGAAGAACAAGAGGAGGATGCGGTAGAGAAGCCAGAGTATAACCATGATGCCATCAAGGGGGAATTCGAGGAAGATCCTGAAGAAGATCCAGAGAAGGAGAGCCTGGGAGGAGATTCTGGGGATGACTATTAATTTTTTTGTTGATTTCCATTATGTACTCTTTAAGCTGCCTAAGGGAAACTCTATAAGCCCATGAAACCGTTGTAAACCCCAGAGGGATCACATTGTAGCATTGGGCAATTTATCCCTTATCTTTTGTATTAGTGTAGTAAAAGCCTTAAAGTCTTTGTAATCCATGTTGTAACTAGAAAATTTCTCATCCATGAAAAAAGAGTTCGCTCCGAATCCGAACATTTCAAATTTCGATATTTGTTAACACTTATGATATAGGACTACCTCCGGCAAAGAAAGGTCCTTAAATATTTATAGGAATGCGCTTGCTCAAATATGTGAGTTAACTGCACTGTCTGATTATATTTGTGCACTCCCCGAGCTAACTTCTAATTTTGTTTCCTTGGTTTATCGTTTTATTTATTCATTTCCCAAAACAGAGGTTGATTTGTGTTGATATCTAAACTGACCGAGCCACTATGTAATCGGAGGTCCAAAGGGAAGATGACTACCACAGATAACCTGGCCGAAAATACTCCGGCAGTAACTGACAACCCAAGGGGTTGAGGGGGAAGGGATGAAGCTCGGAATGATGAACATGTTCACCTGGATGGAGCAAAAAATGGAGTCACTAAGAGAGGAGGTACAACAGATCGGGGAATTGGCACATCTAACTCCGCAACCACCCTATTTTCCATCACTAGATTCAATCCCCGATCACTTTCCTTCATCAACCCGTCAACCCACCAAATACCCACCCTACTGCCACATGTACCACAAACCCCACCATAACCTAGGTCATACCGCCAGTTACCCCTTCGAATCTACCAAACCCTCCCATACACACGCCTTATGTTCCCAACTCTGTTCAAGCCCCACAAGATCCACCATCTATAGTCAATCTGGTCCAAACCATTCCTCGTGACAATGTCACTTTTACAAATATCCATACACAGTATATACCTGCGGCACACACCGCCACCTATAAGCATACGTTCCACCCATATATACCGTAATAGAACTCAATTTCACTGTGCCTCTCACAGTCAAGATGCCTTATGAGATCAACCAGTATGCTGAAATGGAAAGAGAAGCAAAATCCAAGGAAGATGAGTAACTGTCTAAACAACTACGGGTACTGTGGAAACAAATAATAACCTGCAAGTTGCTCGAGTGAAAGAGAGCTTAGATTATGAAAACTTATGGATGTGTAGATTATGAAGACTAATGCATACGTCTAGATGTTGATATGTCGGCAAGGTACAAGCCTCCAAAATTTGATATCTTTGATGGGACGAGCGATCCCCACACCCACTTGAGAGCATACAGTGAAAAGTTAGTAGGAGTGGGAAGGAGCGAGAACTTGATGATGAAGTTATTCATACGAAGTCTCAGTAGGGAAGCACTCACTTGGTACACTAGGCAGGAACCCAGAAATTGGAGGGAATGACAAGACATGGCTGAAGACTTTATGAACCATTTCAGGTTGAATACTGTGATCACTCTGGATGGATTTGCTCTGGTGAACATACATAAGAAGCCCTTTGAGTTGTTTCAAGAGATGCTCGTCGTTGGAGATTAGAAGCATATAGAGCACAGCCCCCGCTGGATGACAACGAACTGACATAATATTTCATTCGCGCCCAGGAAGGAATCTACTTTGAGAAAATTATGGTGATGATGGGCCAGAAGTTCCCTAAGCTAGTCAAAAAGGGAGATTTCCTTGAAGAAGGTATTAAGTCCGGGAAGATACAGTCTATGGCTGTGCTACAGGCTTCTAGCAAGGCTATATAGTCCGGTTCCATTGGCATAAGAAAGAAAAAGAAAGAAGAAGTGACAGCAATTGTCCCTTATTATCAACCAAGTCTTCTCGTCGAGCCAATCCCTACCTGCAAACGCTCCCCCTCCAAACCAGCTCACTTATAACCCGATCTATAACGCATAGACACATTACTATACTCAACAACACTACAATCCACCCTGAGCTAATATACATCCAAATCAACCACCTCATCAAAATAGACCTGCCTATGCTCCTAGACCACGTTCAAACTTTGAAGCACGGAACCCCAGAAATCTCACCCACTTAATAAATCTTTAGCCTAATTATTTGAGAGGATGAGACGAGCCGGATTATTATTCTCAGTTGAAGGAAGAATCGCTGACCAACCAAGTGTTTTGATGCAAGCAAACGCTGCGCTTATCATTCATATGTTCGAGGACATGACACCGAGGATTTCTATGATTTGAAGCATGAGATTGAAACGCTAATTAAAAGCATAGCTATCCATTGAACCCCTGCCCCACCAAATGTAAACCCCCCACCAAACCACAAAGATCAGAGGAAAAATATGATCACCTTAGAGGAGGACTTTAATTTAAAGGGGACTATTGTTAGCATTAGGAATGCTGAAGCAGTAAGGAAAGCACCTCGGGAAGCCTTGTTAATCACTGTACAACAAAAGTCGCTAGTAATGGTCCAAACATATCAACCACGGCCCGCCGAAACTGTCATAGAGGATTTGAATCATGAGTATGAAGCAGTTACATGGATCTATTAGTCAAAAGGAAAGAGAAAACTGACAAAAACTGCGGCCGCTCAAAGGATGACTCGATTTGGGAGATGCTACTCTCCTGAAGAATTGAACTAAGGAAATTCGAACAGAGAGCAGAACCAAAGGAGGAATATAACTAACGCAGAGGCAGCGCAGTTTTGAAGTAAGATGACAGTTAGTGAATATTCCATAGAAGATCATCTGAGAAAGACCCCTGCCCATATATCAATCATGGATCTGCTGATGAGTTCCCGTAGTCATGAAGATGCTCCGGTAAAGGTGTTAAGTAGAGTGAGTATGCCAGGCAATACCACTAGTGAGGCAGTGGAAGCAACTATTGAGAAGATGGTGGAGGCAAAGAAAATCTCTTTTTGGAGGAACAAACTTCCTGTGGAGGGAATAGATCACAACAGAGCTTTACACATCACTATCAAGTGTGAAGAAAAGGACATATCTCGAGTACTAGTTGACGGGGGATCAGGGGTGAATAATTGCACGTTCTCCACTCTACGAGAATTAGGCATCCATATAAGAGAGGTAAAGAAGAGACACGTGAGGGTAAGGTCTGTTGACGGGTCGCAGAAAGACGTTACCGGAGAAATCTATCTATCTTTGCAAATTGGGCCCGTTGAGTTCCCAATATTTTTCCAGGAATGGATATCTCGTCTTCTTACGATGTGCTACTGGGAAGGCCATCGATGCACATGGCAGGGGCAGTTCCTTCAAATCTCCATCACTGTATGAAATTTGAATGAGATTGATAAGAAATAGCAATATATGGGGAATGGAGTCGATATACTTATTAAGAACATGCGGTTCCTTTTATAGAGAGACTGGATGGAGCTGCTTTTCATGCGGTCGAGATCATGCAAACAATGGAAATGAGAAGGATGAACGGGACAAGATGACGTAGTCGCCATATGGGTCAGGGATGGCAATTCGAGAAATGATGAAATACGGATACATGCCAGGGTCCGGGCAAGGAGCTCGATCAGATGGGATAACTGAGCCAATCCAATCAAAGTGGAAGAAAGGTACCATCTGCTTGGGATACCAACCTAAAATTGGAGGAGTCCACAACAGTAACCCTAGGGAGAAAGTTTTCATGCCAGAATATGTTCTAGGTCTGGTTCAGAGCTTACCACAAGAAGAAGAGATCATCGACGAGATCAGAAGGTTGTTCTTAGCAATGATCGAGGAACGCTGCGGCGAAGATGAGATCAAAACACCAACCATTAGGGTTGCCGAACCAGGAGAGACTTTGCAGAACTGGACAGCTAGTCCATCTTTGGTTCACCGGGATTCTTGGTAGCGTGGAATTGTAGTAACCTTTGAAAACTGCATGGTCAATTGAGCCTTGAATCATGTCGATGCTTTTTTGTTAAATCGCCTTTTTGAACTTTGAGACATTCCATTCAATGAAATAAAGTATTATTTTCCTAAAACTCATTGCAAACTTGTCTTTATTTCTATTTATACTTGGCTTTTCTTTTTAGTGATCAAATTAATAAAAACATGAGTTCCACAATTATGACATGTAATGAAACCCTCGAGCAACACAATCCAGACTATGAGGAATATGACGAGAGTATGATGCCGGGAGCCTATCGCATGAGATTGAATAGTTAGAAAGCTAGAAAAAGCCTAAACTCGAGGAGACAGAGGTGATCAATCTGGGAAATGAAGAAGGCATAAAAGAGACACGAATCAGCATCCACCTAAAGGCAGAACAGAAGAAAGAATTCGTAGAGCTCTTCCAATAATACATCAATGTATTCGCCTGGTCATATGATGATATGCCTGGACTAAGTACCAACGTTGTCTCACATCGACTACTCACTGATCCTACCAAACCACTAGTCAAGTAGAAGTCCATGAAATTCAAGAATAATTTGAGTATGAAAATCAAAGAAGTTACCAAGCAAATGGAGGCAAATGTGGTGAGGGCCATGAATTACCCTACTTGGTTGGCCAACATAGTGCCGGTGCCTAAAAAGGATAAAAAGATTTGAATATGTGCAGATTTGCAAGATCTCAACAAAGCAAGTCCCGGGGATGACTTTCCTCTGCCCAATATCAATATCCTTATTGACAACTTTGCAAAGCATGATTTACAATCCTTCATGGATTGTTTCGTTGGATATCACCAAATTCCGATGCGCAAAGAAGATGCAGAGAAGATAACATTCACCACGCCATGGAGAGTTACTACTACAGGGTCATGCCAATTTGGTCTCAAGAATATCGGTGCCACCTACACGAGGGCCATGACGATCATTTTTTATGGCATGATCCATAAGGAGATTAGAGTATATGTGGATGACATCAGCATCAAGTCACGGAAGAGTACGGATCCATTCTGGATATTGCATTTGGATGCGTTGGGAATACACGACGAGACTGAAAAGAAAGAACAAGCTATTTACTACTTGAGCAAGAAATTCACATCGTAAAAGCCAAATACACGTTGTTGGAATGGACATGCTATGCTTTAACTTGGATTGCTCAGAAGTTGAGACATTACCTATCAGCATATACCACATATTTGATATCCATACTCGACCCTCTCAACTAAATCTTCTAGAAACCAATGCCTACTTGAAAGTTAGCAAAATGGCAGATCCTTCTCAGCGAGTTCAGCTTCATGTGTGTGACGCAGAAAGCTAGTAAAGTACAAGCATTAGATGATCATCTCGCAGAAAACCTAGTTGGCAAAGAGTGTGAGCCCCTTACCAGGTACTTCCCAGTTGGGGAAGACATTTTAGATTCGTACCTGAGTGGAGAATGTTCTTCGATAGAGCTGCAAATTTATAGGAATCGGGTCTGTCTTAGTATCCGAATAAGGACAACATTATTTGATTCTATCAAAGATAAGGTTTCCCTATGCAAATAATATGGCGGAGTACGAAGCATGCATCCTGGGAGAGTGGACCACCAAGAACGTCAAAATCCTTCCGTACTTGCATTGTGTAAAGGAATTATGCAATAAGTTCATCAATATCGAGTTCAAACATGTTGTTAGAATCAAGAAAGAATTTGTCGATGCTCTTGCGACATTGTCATCCATGATTCAACATCCGGAGAAGAATTACACAAATCCTATCGAAGTAAATATCTGGGACCAACATGCCTTCTGCTTTCACGTAAATGAACAGCTACACAGCAAACCTTCTTATCATGGCATCAAGAGATTCGTTGGGGCAAGAGAATATCCAAGGAATGCTACTACCGGTCAAAAGCGAGCATTAAGAAGACTGGCCAACCACTTTTTTCTTAATAGAGAAGTCCTACACAGGAGGACCCTGGACTTGGGTCTATTAAGGTGTGTAGATGCTGCCAAAGAAACAAGATTATTGGAAGAAAACATGCAGGAACGTGCAGGCTCACATGAAAAGTTTAACTTTAGCCAGGAAAATTCTGAGGGCAGGATAATTTTGGATGACCATGGAAAGGGACAATATTCGCTACGTGTAGAAATGTTATCAGTGTCAGATTCATAGGGATTTCCTCAGGGTCTCTTCAAATGAGTTAAATATAATTGGTTTCCATGGCCATTTGCAGCTTAGGAAATAGATGTAATTGACCCATAGAATCGGTCGCGCAAAACGGGCAACGTTTCATCCTGGAGGCCATTGATTATTTCACCAAATGGGTCGAAGCTTCTACATACAAGGCCATTACAAAGAAGGTGGTGGAAGATTTTGTATGTAACAATGTGGTCTGCCAATTCGGGATCCCAGAATCAATCATAACTGACAATACAGTCAATATCGACAGTGAGCTCACGAGGAAAATTTACGAGAGGTTCAAAATCGTCCATCGTAATTCCACAGCATACATGCCACAAATGAATGGAGCAGTTGAAGAAGCCAACAAAAACATCATGAGGATCTTGTGAAAGATAGTAGACAATCAAAAGCAATGGCATGAGAAACTATCATTCACCCTACTTGGTTATCGCACCACAATGAGGACATGTACCGGGGCAACACCATACATGTTGGTATATGATACTGAAACCGTAATACCCGTAGAGGTCGAGATACCATATTTAAGAAAAATCCAGGAAGCCAAGGTTGACTACAGAGAATGGATACGCGCCAGGCAAGAACAACTTATGCTCATCGATGAAAATAGAATGGATGAAGTTTGTCATGGTCGGTTGTATCAAAAGTGGATGGCCAACGCATTCAATAGAAAACTGAAACCTCGCCAGCTCACGCTGGGGCAACTGGTCTTGAAGAAGATATTTTCCCTTCAAGAGGAAGCTAAAGTGAAATTCGTGCGAAATTGACAGGGTCCTTATGCGGTCCAACGAGTATTATCAAAGGGAGCGTTAATCTTAGCAGAGATGGATGGTGAGCACAAAGGCCATCAATTCAGACGTAATCAAGAGATACTACATTGAAGACAATAGAGTTAGGTTTTATGTAAAATAACTACGCTTGAGCTGACTTCTCACAGTGGGATACGTAGGCAACCACATAGGGTCCTGTCACCCCTTTTGTAAAAGAAAATCCAAATATCTTTTCTGTGTATTCGGAACTACACCATGACTTGATTTTCTTTGGTAGGAATACGTAGTCAATCCATATCATATGCAGTTATTTATTGTAATCGAACTACATTTTGACATGTTCTGTTTGAATATGTAGGCAGTTGAGTCAGACTCGGTCATATCATTTCGAATTCCATCTCCTCACTTTTTGCATCTATTTTAATCGAACTATGTTTTGACTTCATATGGATACGTAGGCTGCTTGAGTCAGGATCGGTCGTTTCAATGTTTCATTTAGTCCTCAAACTATGCTCAGACATGATTCCTTTGGATACGTAGGCAACTTGAAAAGGTTTATCACACTAATAAAGCTTTTTTTTTTAAATGCATTGTCTAGATTAGGAAATGATCGCATCGGCAAGGAAACTCTATTGTCAGGGGCATATCCAGGAAAGCATCATCAGCAAAGCAGAGCCATCCAAAAATGATACTCGCATCAAGGAAAGCGTCAAAACATATCATAATCCGGAACGATGGCATTTACCATAAGCATAATGATTTTTCAAAATAATTTTTCTAAAACTACTACTTTTCCACTTGCCAAACCTCATGGCATAATTCGTCGGAGTCAAGGCAAGGTCAAGTTTACGATCGACACAAATCAACACCCCTCCCCTACTAAAACTTTTTCTTTGAGCACATGACCGACAAGAATCGAAAGGCACCAAATAAAATCAGAACCGACGGCAGATCCACTATAACCACACGAGCTTTCAACTTCCTTTTATTGCTCTAATTCGTTTCAGTCTCGTATAGCCAAAAACCTTACTCTAAATTTTTGCAGGTATCCCGGATCCAAACCTCCAACACAACTAGGTCACACCGTCTATTCTACCTTGTACAGATTGCATCGATCACTTTGCCAATCTAAGTACCTTCTACAAATTGCACCGTGCGCTTCGCCAATCGGAGCCTACTGTATATTTGTAAAGTTTGACACGAACACATCATCGATTTGTATAGCTATCACGTTGCTCCGCCAAATCAAAAAATTTAGATAAATAATTGTAAACCTCATCGCTAGCTTCGCCAATTTAAGGCTGGATCATTCAATTCTATCATGCATCTCGTCAATGGACGGTCACAAATCATAAATTAGTTCTGCAGCCAAGAGTACCTCTTGGGCATGCTGCTTTTATTTTTTATTTTATCTTGAATGTCTTGAAATTTTATTTGTGGAGCTTACAGGCGTTTTTGCATTCTTTCTTGGTTCAAATTAAAATACTCCCATCGCGCAGAGATTCAAATTCAAATTCAAATTTAAAGTCAAATACTCTCATCTTGTGGTGATTCAAATTCAGAGTTCAAAGTCAAATTCAAAATCAAAGTCAAATGCTCTGACAACTTTGGAACGGTGCATAGCCTGGCTAACCTTCAAAGTTCAAACATCCCATCCCCGATATCCCAAATAAATACTCCACAACTAGGAAGCTTTAAAGTTCAAGCATCCCGTCCTCGAGATCCCAAATAATTACTATGAGGCTTCAAAGTTAAACATCCAATCCCCCAGATCCCAAATAAATGTTCCACAGCTGGGAGACTTCAAAGTTCAAAAATCTCGTTCCCAGTATCCCAAATAATGATCCACAACTCGGAGGCTTCAGATTCTAACATTCCATCGCCTAGAGATCCCAAATAAAGGCTAACCGGCAGCCAGGCATTATCATTCTTATATATTTACATTATATCCTAGCATATTTGCATTATGGTATATGGGTATGTGTGTATCTTCTTTTTACATGTTCAAACACTACAATGTGGAACTTCCTCTAAGCAGCAAGCTAGGTTACATCGCTAATGAGGGACAATAGACTAGCGAGCCAAGGATCCAGTCTCCAACTCAATTCAACCAGTAGAACTCCAAATTATCAAAACCCTTAGGAAATCTATAGTCAAGTTGTAGCCCAGAAGTCATTGGGTCTCAAAATCTTTTCGTCTTGCTGTATCATCATAACACGATACAGGAGCAATTCCTGTAAGCATAACTCTCTCCAAATCATCCCGGAACTACATATGGCCTAATCCTTGTTAAGCCCGAGATATGTAGGCGGTTCAAAGCAGGATTCGGCCATAATCTCAGAGGTCATTGTCTTTCAAAATTTCATATATTATCTCTATAGTGTATGTCAAAAGTCGGGGATAAATTGGTCATTAAGTCAAATTGTTTGCCTGCAAACTCTTTTATCGTCTCCGATCATAGAGGGGCAGTTGTCAAAAACTAATTTTGACCATTCCCTTTTAAAAATCTTTTACGCTTATTGATCAACAATAATGTAATAGAGTATTTAAAAAATTATTAGTATCTATTTTTCTCAAATATAAATAATATAATAGGTAATAATAAGTATAATGAGAGTTCACAATACTAATTATATAACTATATAACTATAATAATTAAGTCTTAAATAATAACAATTATACCACCTCTATTACTTAATTAATCAAACAATAATTCTTTCATAATTTAATAGACGAGCATTTTAATTATTTAATAATTTAAAACTAGCTTTTAGTAATTAATTAATAATACATCTGTTAATTTTATTTTATTATATTTTATTTAGATTAAATAAAATTAATTAATTTAGTTATAAAAGGGCGGTTAAAACTTTAAATTAGGCTATAATTGCAATCGGTTGACTTTAATTTAAGTGGCCATTAGTCAAATTCAAATTCCAACTCAAATGCCCAACTAATTGGCCCAAACCACCAGCCCAATTCTCCTGAACTGGTCCTAGCAGCCCACTATCCGTCCCTTTTGGCAATCCGCACCTCTCCCTCTCCACCAATCACACCACACTATGTCACCCCTCCAAAGCCACTCACATAACGAACACAATCCATCTAGACCGTTGATCAAATTCATCAATGGTCCAAAAGTAATCACAATACCCCTTTAATTTTAAACCTTTCAGTCTATTTATCTAAACTATTAGATCAAATGATCCAACAGCCTCCTATTTATTCCCCCCATATATATTTTCCTATCATTTTTTAGCTCAAAAATCTGGAGCAATTGATCTAATTAATCCAATGGCCCCTACGCAATCTCCCATCTTAAACTAACCCACCCCCCAAAACCCTGGAGACATTTTCATTTCACCAGCCGCCACCATTTCCTCTTCCTCTCTCTTTTCTCTCATCGTCTCTCACCACCTGCCATTTGTCATGCCGCGACCTTTGAGAGCGCGACCAGCACTCAATCGAGATATCCCAGTCAAGCAAGCCTACTTGATGCCTCCTACCCAAACTTACCCATGAATAATGTGAAGATGAATATCACGAGTTAGACAACAAGAGAGTAAGATGTACAACGCCAATTTCATTTCTTTTACAAACTCCATCTATAATTTCCAAAGCATTACATGTCATAGTATTAAATGTGGAAACATGTTTGACAATTACAACATTTCTAGTTTGCTTTCCCAAATCAAAATGCAACCCACACTATGTCTACAGAGCCAATATGTGAAACAAAAGAGTATTATGAAAGAGCCCGGTGAGAAGGCCCCGACTATAAATCAAAACACAATAAACAATATCAAGTGACATAAGGCCCCAAAGTAGAATAGGACTTACCAAAATCCATAGAGTAGAGGGTAAGCTACTAATGAGGATCAAAACCGCCTGCTGAGGAACCACCTACATCCATTAAAGATGCAGAGCCCCCGGCAAGACGTTAGTACATAAGAAATAGTGCTAGTATGTAAGATTAAGTACCCTCTCATAGAATAGAGAACCAACGTAAAACAGAGATACATGTAATCAATAAGGAACTCAAGTAACATTAAAATGCCAAGTTAAGAGCAAGGTAAATACGCAAGTATTAATAATGTTTTAGAGTTGGGAGATCTTCGGTACCGACACACCTCCATGCTTATGGCATGGGGACTGATCTCTGCTAGATCGGCTAAGCCGTCTCACCCCAGGGTCTATGGGCGGACATAGAAACACAACACCACCTCTATCTGCAAGGCATGGTGTTCGATCACCGCCAATCGGTTAAGCCATCTTACCACAATGCCGTGTGGGCCAACATAGTCCTTTGCTGGCTATCATCTCATCCCGATTAAAGGGAATAATCTTGACACATCAACAGGGGAATCCATCCCACAATCAATCCTACAATGGCACGTGTAGTTTCGGGTTTAGGTTAATTCAACCCACCCTTCCTTGGTGATCTAACGATACACCCAAAAATATTTATCACATACAAAAGAGTTACAATTCATTTCATATCCTTTCAACTTCCTTTCATTTCATTGGCACTCTTCGCCATAAATGTAATTCTTCGTTCTTGGCACGATGGCCGCATTTTATATTTCATATTCTCATTCTTTCACTTTCAAGATCATCATAGGTTATCAACAATAACAACAGTCAAATGCTATGTCTTAAATTTATGTCTTGATTGCAAATTTATTATGCCCTATTTTGGAAAGAAAAATCAATGTGTTTAAGACTCCTATTGCTATATATATAATCAATGTGCTTAAGACTCCTATTGCTATATATATATATATATATATAGCAATAGGAGTCTTAAACACATTGATTTTTCTTTCCAAAATAGGGCATAATAAATTTGCAATCAAGACATAAATTTAAGACATAGCATTTGAAACATTAGTCATACTTGAATATATTCCCGAAGGGGAGCATAATGTGATAGGAGCAATTGAAACATATTTTGAGTATGTAAGTTTTGACAGAATGCTCATTAGGGATAACTCGACTTATTAGGAACAACTTCGAACATTTGAAATAGGAGCTTGAGCAACCCACGCTTGAAACTTACAAGAATTTCATGAAATCGATTCTATAAGAGGAGTTCAGCCAACATACCTTGTTTGAGCTTTTCTTAGAATTAATGCAACGTCCCAATACTTCTAGAACTTCCAATATGTAGAGACACAACAAAATTGAGCCACAATTAGGAGGGAGTCCGTAGGTTCGGTTCATTTAGGCATTTCATCAAACACTAGGTGTGCAATTGCTTTTACAAGTACCTATGGTCGAAATCCTTCACCCCACAACCAATCCCCATATCAATAGCTCACTAATATTGGTTCAACAACCTCCCCACCACCTTCAATGGCACATGCATGAACAAATAACTAACTCCCACCCCAAGAATCATGTCTTCCACTCCTCACATTCAATCCCAAATTCGAAATTGAGAGCTGGGGGAAAGACCTTACCTCTTTGGCTGCATAATGCACTGCGAAATCACCCTCCAAAATTTCTCATGATGAATCTGCGACGTATGTGCAGCCCGCGAAAAGGATATGCGATCACATAATGGACCGTAAAATGATCTTCAAAATTGTGCTTCTACTGTTCAACTCCGTGACAATTATGCGGTCTGTGGAAGAGTTTTGCAGTTGCATAGTTGACCACAGAAATGCCATGATCTGCAAAAAAAATCCACCAACTCCGTAATGCATCGCCCAACCCAAAATGTTTGTACCGCAGCGACAACCCTACATCATGTTAGTCTACCCCGGCACCTTAAAACCTTAAATTCCTTGGGCATAATTTTTTCAAGGCCTTACATCCTCCCCCTCTTAGGATTATTCATCCTCGAATTAGGGTCAAAGTCCGCCATCAACACCCAATGTGGCTCAACTCTTAATTTGCATGCCAGAAGTTCCAAAGTTGACTAACCCCCAAAATTTCAAAAAATTTCGGCAGAGTCTCCCTTGTATTTGGGCCTATCCACCCGCAGAGAGCCCGAGAAACCAATCCTAACAGCATATTCATATCCTAACGACATAACACAACATGAAAATAACACCAAGCGAAACCTCGTAGGCATTATATTACCAAAAAAGGGATCTTAACAAAAATTGTACAAGTTGAACATAATTCATAGAAAATAAATTCCTAAAATTCTTTTAAAACATGACGATATGGTTACACAAAAAAGCGAGGGTATTTCTTTCTCATCTCTTCCCCGGCCTCCCAAGTGGCCTCTTTAACTTGTTGGTTTTGACATAGCACTTTCATGGAGCAATATCTTTATTTCTCAACTTTCAGAATTGTCTATCAAGAATGGCATCCGGAATCTCCTCATAAGTCCAATCCTTCATTAACATTAATACCCTCTACTGGAAGAATAAGCGACAGTTCTCCAACCACCTTATTCAACATGGATATATGAAACACCGGGTGTACTAAAGACATCACTGGAGGTAGTTCGAGCCAGTAAGCCACCTGACCAATCCTCTAAATGATTCTGCACGGACCAATATACCTAGGGCTCAACTTCCCTTTCTTCCCAAATCACATTATACCCTTCATAGGAGAAACCTTCAAGAACACCAATTATCTTCTTTAAACTCAAAGTCTCTACGACGCACATCCGAATAGGACTTATGGCGACTCTAAGCAGTCTTCAATTGTTCCTTAATGATCTTGATCTTCTCTAGAGCCTGATGCATGAGGTCTGGCCATATCAATTATGCTTTCCCAACTTTGAACCAACAAATGGGAGATCTACATCTACTACTATATAAAGCTTTGAACTATGCCATCTGGATGCTGGCATGGTAGATGTTGTTATAAGCAAACTCTATGAGCAGCAAATGATCATTCCAACTACCCTTGAAGTCAAATACAAGCACGCAATATATCCTCAAGCGTTTGAATAGTCCGCTCTGCTTGCCCATCAATCTGTGGATGGAAAGTTGTAGTATGATTCACTTGAGTACTCGAACCTTGCTGAAGTTTTTGCCAAAATTAGCTGTGAATTGTGCTCCACAATCTGAGATGATGAAAACTAGAGTGCCATGCAACCTAACTATTTCCTTCATGTACAATTGAGCATAATGTTCAGCGGTGTCGGCAATCTTAACAGGTCAGAAGTGTGCTGATTTTGTGAGTCGATCCACAATCACCCAAATCGAGTCAAACTTACGAGGAGTGTGAGGTAGACCTACCACAAAGTCCATATTGATCATCTCCCACTTCCAGATTGGAATCTCTATATTTTGGGAAAAGCCATCGGGCTTCTGGTGCTCATCCTTCACTTGTTGACAGTTTGGATATCTCACCAGATAGTCCTCCACATCCCTCTTCATGTCATTCCACCAGTAGACTTCCTTCAGATTATGGTACATTTTTAGTAGAGCCTGGGTGCACGGAATACTTGAAACTGTGAGCCTTAGTCATAATTCTTTCCCGGAGACCATCTACATCAAGAACAAATAATCGCCCTTTGTACCTTAGCGTACCATCATTTGATCCAAGAGAAAAAGCCGTGGTTTTGTGTTTATGAATCCCCTCCTTCAATTGCACCAACTATGGATCATCATATTGTTTCTCCTTAACATCTATTGCAAGTGATGATTCAGCCCTATTTTCCACAGTCACCCAACCTTCGCAAGAGCCCGTGAGTCGAACGCCCAAACTAGCCAACCAGTGAACTTCCTTGGCCAACGGCCTTTGATATGCCTCCAGGTGAACTAGACTACCCATGGATTTCCGGCTAAGGGCATCCTCTACAACATTAGCCTTCCCTAGATGGTATAGAATATCGATGTCGTAGTCCTTGAGTAACTCAAGGCATCTCCTTTGCCTCAGATTCAATTCCTTTTGCTTGAAGATATATTGAAGACTCTTGTGGTCCGTGAATTTCTCCACATGGATCCCATACAAATAATGACGCCAAATCGTCAACGCAAATACCACAACCCTACAACACGTTAGTCTATCCCTGCACCATAAAACCTTAAATTCCTTGGGCAAAATAATTGCGAGGCCTTACACCATTCCTGGGCCTTGCATAAATCAGTGCAAGCTCACTAAAAACAATTGGAGCTTCATCATTTTCCCCTCATCGAGCCGAGAATCTAGCTGAACATGCCTTTTCCATCATCCAATTTCAAACCTCAAACCCGAAACCCTACATCCAAATGTGCAAAGCGTAGAATCTCATTATTTCATTCCTCTGCTCGTTCAAATCGCCATATGCATCCATAGATTCGTGAGATGTTTGACCTCACCATGACGATTGTTAGTCCAGACATCAAACGCAATGACCTTTGGATATTAGTTTTACCCGGTGGTCCGATGGCATCAAACGGCTAGCTCAATCATCATTACGAATGGGTAAAATCCTTACATGCTTTCCCCTCTGATTTTTCATTCTTTCCCTTCTTGATTTCGTCAGTTTTCATCATTGTCATCTTCCACTGATTTTAAAATTCAAACAAAACCCTAAGGCTCCAACAGCAGGTATAAATATCGGGCTTTAATGCCTCACCAACACACAAAACTACCATCCTACCCTAGTGAAGCACTTACTTGATTTCCCTAAGTATTTCAAAATGTTTTCCCTAATTTCTTTTTCTTTCTTTTTGATTGTATTTCAGACGTTTTCCCTAATTTCTTTTTCTTTCTTTTTGATTGTATTCGAGTTTAATCGTGAGGAATTAGTCGTGTGTATTGGTTTCTAAACTGTTAAGGACGATCACTTGGTTTGTTGCCCTATGGAAGGTCAGTAAACCTCCAATCTCATTTTAGTAATCGATTTTGCCTTATAGTTTCTCATGTGCAGTTGTTGATTTAGTTAACTGATTTCCTTGTTAGCAGTCAAATTTGATTTATTATGTTGTTCTGCTTAACTAATTGAATGATTATCATGCATATATTATCATGTTTATCTGCTTAGATAATTGAATGACCCTCGTCGATAGTCATCCCTATGTTATCATGTTGATCTGCTTAGGTAATCGAATGGTTCCAGTTGACAGTCATGCTCATCATACCATGTTGTTCTGTTCAGATAAGTGGAGTGATTCTGTTAGGAGTCATGTTGTGTATTATGTTAATCTGAATGTAAAGGAGAAGTATATGATAAACTTTGCATACCTAGCTTGGCATGTTTTACTTTAGAGTTTGATAGTGATCCTGTTTGCTCGAATTAATTAATGCTGACTTGAAATCACATGTATTTTTTGCTTGGTTTAACATTAAATAAGTGCTATTGTTATCTCATGACAATTGATGTTTGAGGAAACTGTCCAGAAGGTTTTTTTTATGTAACATGGTTAAGTACTATTGGTCTTGGTAGTTTGACTAAATGTTATTCATTTTCTATATGCATTATCATGTTTAGATGCCATGCCTATAGGATTCAAGTGAGACTAGAAGTTGACCATCCTATTGTCATGACCCCAATTTTCTACCATAGGATGTCGTGATGGCACCTAGTCTCTACGACTAGGTAAGCTTAACATGCATAGAGATACTGCGGAGATACTACTAAAACTTCAAATTAAACCTTCACACTATTATCATAAACTCAACAGTACAATAGCCAACACATTCCCCAACTCCTGGCGGAACAGAGTCATAAGATCTACAAGAAAGGACTAATAATCTCAAGATACAATACATTTTGAAACAAGAAATAAACAGTAGAATGTCTAAAATAGACGGTGACTCCGAGGCCTGCTGAGGTCGAGTAGGTATACCTTGAATTATCCAAAACCAGCTACTCAATCAATCTCTAGCGTCCGGCACAGGCAAACATACATGGATTTGCAAAAAAGATGTGCAGAAGCGTAGTATGAGTACACCACGACGCCACCCTGTAAGTATCAGGCCTAACCTCGGTAGAGTAGTGACGAGGCCAGGTCAAGACACTTACTAGGACATAATAAAAATAATGAAAACATAGTAACAAGAAGTAATGGGAGGCGGAGAAATAACTTATACGAAACAAGTCAATAACATAAGCTAATACCGGAATTGTAAGCATAGAGAAACATAAGGTAAGCAATTAAAGAGAACCACAATAGTCAAATACAGATCCAAACTGATAAGGCAAGGAATAATGAAAGCAACAAGAAGTATTTCACCAATAACTCTTTACAACAAGAGATAAACAATAAGAATCACCAACAAGGTACTGCCTCGTACACAACAAGAATTACACCCGAGGTACCGCCTCGTATATAACAAGAATCACAACCAAGGTACCGCTTTGTGTTCACATTTCTCAATTTCAATCACAATTATTCCTTATACCGCCGCATGAGCCTTACATTTAAACAATTTTGAAGACATTTTTCCTGAAATAGCTACACGCACTTTAGCCCACCTTATGACACCACGTGACTTCAAGTAATTCCCTTACAAGCAATATGCACATAAGTCCCACCTTATGTCGCCGCATGCACATTAACCTCTATCCTTATATCGCCAAACTGCATCAATAACACATCCAATAACAACTCGCACCACAAGTGCCCATATGCCACAACTTGTGAATGATTAGCAATATCAATGTTTTCACTACAATTGCCTATGGCTCAACCACAATGTGTACAAGAATGTCAACAATAACAATGAATGTAAATTTCTCAACAAGAAGGATATCTCAACAATAAACAACTTCACCTCAACGTGATAACGACTTTCATAACCTCAACACCAATAACTCAACAATAAGAGAGATAAGGTGTAACTACTATATCAACTAAGAACAATTCACAAGGGAATAGATAAAATGTAACAATGGCTTCAAATAATGATAAATCAATAATGGAAGAGATAACAAGTAACAATGGCTTCAAAAAATAATAAATCAATAATGGAAGAGATAACATGTAATAATGAAAGTGGTAATAACTTCAACAAAAACATAAGAGCAAAATATCGAGTAAGATATAGAACAAGTGTTAACAAAGTCATTTAAAGCCTATAAGGATAAACTAACACGAGTAAGAGTAGATTGACTATGAGAATTTAGAATATGATATGACAATTCAATTAAAGCATGGAGAGTCTAAGTAGCCTAAACCGGTCAAATACCACATATAATTCGTGTACCCACTTGCCACCTTGCGTACACGGCTTTCACATAGCACAAATGACACAATCAATCCCAAATGCTATGGGGCCGTTCCCCCACACAAAGTTAGGCAAGATACTTACCTCAACTAGGCCAACTCAACCCTCGAAAGTAGCTTTTTCCCCTAAAATTCGCCTCCACATGTTTCAATTCTAACCAAAATTGACATAATATCTTCAAACAATGCGAGGGAAACAATTACAATAGATAAAGCTATGATCTATTCACTTTTTCTAAAAAGTCAACAAAAGTCAACCCGGGGCTCGCCCGCTCGAAACTCGGGTCCAAGATAGATTCCAACTACTCATAACCCCACGAGTTCATATGTGTGATTAGTTTCAAAATCCAAGTCTAAATCGACTCTCAAAACTCAAATTCTTATTTTTCAAAAACTTGACAAAGTTTCATAAATTTTCACTTCGATTCACATGATTTTGATGTTAAATCTAAGATATATTGATGAAATATAGTTGTAAATCGATTAGAATTACTTACCCAAGGTTTGTAGATGAAAATCCCCTCTTCAAATCGCCTCCTACCAAGTCTAGGATTCTAAAATGAAAGAATATGAGATGAAATCCCGACTTCCAGCCATTTTGATCAGCTGCAGATGTCGCAATTGCGAAGAAAAGCTCGCAATTGCGGCACTGACAGGCTTAGTGAAATTCAAGCAAATGCGAAGATGGGTTTGCAAATGCGAACACTGCTCCCCTCACAAAAGCGACAGGTTGTGGCAAATGCGAACCTAGTCCAGCCCCAGTAATGACTTCGCATATCTTGCTCGGTCTCCCAGGTCACTCTCGTGATGGGATGACCCTTCCATTGATCCTTCACTGAAGCAATAGTCGTTAATCTCAACTTCCAGAACTATCTCTCCAAGATAGCCATAGGCTCCTCAATATAAGTCAAATCCTTGTCCAACTGGACAGTGCTGAAGTCTAAAACATGGGACAGATCACCATAATACTTTCGGAGCATGGTAACATGGAACACCAGATGAACTGCAGACAAGCTAGGTGGTAATGCAAGCTTATAGGCCACTTCACCAATCCTCTTAAGGATCACAAAAGGTTCGATATACCTAGGGATCAACTTTCCCTTCTTTCTAAACCTCATCACACCCTTCATGGGTGAAACCCGGAGCAAAACTAGCTCTCCAACCATAAATGCTACATCACAAACCTTCCAATCAGCATAACTATTCTGCCTGGACTAGGCTGTACTAAGCCAATCCTGAATAAACTTGATCTATTCCAAGGAATCCCGAACCTAATCCGTGTCCAATAACTTAGCCTCTCCCAGATCAAACCAACCAACTGGAGAATGACACCATCTTATTGGTAGTTGTTGTTGTAGGCAAACTCCACAAGCGGCAAGAACAGATCCCAAGAACCCCGAAAATCTATAACACAGGGACGAAGCATATCCTCTAATATCTTAATGGCGCTCTCTTTCTGTCCTTCCGGCTGGGGTAAAATGTTGTACTTAACTCAACTCGTGTGCCTAGCTCACGCATCACAGCTCTCTAGAAACGCTATGTAAAGTGCATACCTCGGTCAGAGAGGATGGATAATGGCCCTCCATGAAGTTTGACAATTTCGCAGATGTAGATCTAAGCTAGCTGCTTTGGAGAGTCAATGGTGACCAGCAGAATGAAATGAGCCGATTTGGTCAACCTATCCACAATCACCCAAATAGCGTCAAACTTCTTCTGAGTCTGTGGGAGCCCAACAACAAAATTCATGGTGATACGCTCCCACTTCCACAAAGGAATCTCAAGTCTCTGGAGCAAACAGCCTAGCCTCTTATGTTGTACTTCACTTGTTGACAGTTTAGGCATCGAGCTACATACTCCACTATGCCTTTCTTCATTCTCCTCCACCAATAGTGCTGGCTTAAATCTTGATATATCTTAGCGGCTCCCCGATATATGGAGTACCACAAACTGTGAGCCTCCTGAAGAATCAACTCACGTAATCCATCCACATTGGGCACACATCACCGGCCCTGCATCCACAACACGACATTCATCTCCAATAGAAACCTCCTTGGCATCGCCGTGCTATACCATGTCTATAAGGACAAGCAAATAGGGATCGTCATACAGACGCTCTCTGATGCGATCATATAAAGAACATAGAGAAACCACACAACCAAGAACTCGACTAGGCTCCGAAACATCAAATCTAACAAATTGGTTGGTCAAGGCCTCAACATCTAGGTCCAGTGGCCTCTCTGCTGCCGGTAGATATGCCAAACAGCCCAAGCTCTTCGCTATTCGACTCAAGGCATCAGCCACCATATTGGCCTTCCCGGAGTGATATAGAATGGTGATATTATAGTCTTTAAGAAACTCTAACCATCTTCACTACCGCAAGTTAAGATCTTTCTGTTTGATTAGTTGTTGTAGACTCCGGTGGTGGTACAGACCTCACAAGGGACACCGTACAAATAGTGCCGCCAAATCTTCAATGCATGAACAATAGTTGCCAATTCCAAGTCGTGGACCCGATAAATTTTCTCATGGGTCTTCAACTGTCGATACACGTAGGCAATCACCCTACCGTCTTGCATCAACACCGCACCAAGCCCAACACGTGATGCATCACAATACACAGTGTAAGACCCCGAAACTGTAGGCAACACCAACATTGGGGTTGTAGTCAATGCAGTCTTGAGCTTTTGAAAGCTCGCCTCACACTCCTCGGACCATCGGTATAGGGAACCCTTCTGGGTCAATCTGGTCATAGGTGCGGCGATATATGTGAAACCCTCTACAAAACAGAAATATTACCCGACCAAACCAAGGAAACTTCGAATCTCAGTAGCTGAAGACGGTCTGAGCCAACTCTGAATTGCTTCAATCTTCTTCGGATCTACCTTGTTCCCCTCACTCGACACCACATGACCCAAAAATGCCACCAAATCAAGCCAGAATTCACACTTTGAGAATTTTGCATACAACTTCTTCTCTCTCAAGGTCTAGAGCACAATCCTCAGATGCTGCTCATGATCCTCCCGGCTGCGGGAGTATACCAAGAGGTCATCAATAAACACAATGATGAATTTATCAAGATATGGTTGGAATACAGTGTTCATCAGGTGCATAAATGTTGTTGGGGTGTTGGTCAGCCCAAATGGCATTACAAGGATCTCGTAGTGACCATACTAATTCCTAAGGCAGTCTTCGAGATATTTGGATCCTAATCTTCAGCTGATGATACCCTGACCGCAAATCAATCTTTGAGAACACTCTGGCACCATGTTGTTGATCAAATAAGCCATCAATGCACGGCAATGAATACTTGTTCATCACTGTAACCTTGTTCAACTGCCGATAATCAATACACATACGCATAGAACCATCCTTCTTCTTCACAAATAAAATAGGAGTACCCCAGACCGACACACTAGGCCGAATGAAACCCTTATCAAGCAACTCTTACAACTGCTCATTTAACTCCTTTAGTTATGTTGGGGCCATACAATATGGTGGAGTAGAAATGGGTTGAGTGCTCGGCAACAAGTCAATATGAAAATCGATATCTTTATCGGGCGGCATGCCTGGAAAATCTGTTGGAAATACATCTGGGAAGTCTCTCACTATAGGAACTGACTCAACAGTAAGAGTATCAGCACTGACATCTCTCACAAAAGCTAGATATGAATCACACCCTTTCTAAATCATCCGCAGAGCCTTTAGAAATGACATAAACCTGCTAGGAACATAATCCAATGCATCCCTCCACTCTAACAGTAGAAAACCTGGCATTAGCAATGTCATAGTCTTAGCATGACAATCTAGAATAGGATGATTGGGCGAAAACATTCCATGTCCAATATCACATCAAAGTTTACCATATTGAGTAATAATAGATCAACTTCGGTCTCAAAACCACCAATAACAACTAAACACACTGATACACACTGTGCACAACAATAGAATGGAGAACTCAAAGAATCAAGAGATATACCTAAATACAGAGCAAAGTAAGATGACACATATGAACAAGTGGATCTCGGATCAAATAAGGTAGTTGAATCTCCACAACCAACCAGAACCATACATGTGATGACTGCGTCTAAAGCGACTGCCTCCGTCCTACCTGGAAAAGAATAGAATCTTGCCTGGACTCCCCTTCTAGGGCGACCTCTACCCGCCACTCCCCCACCCCTAGCTGGCTGTGCGGTTGATAAATTGACGGACTCGCTCTCTGACTGTAGAAATCAAGGAAAGTGCATATATGGACAAATCACAGAATCTAACAGCATACTCTGACACTGGCATAGTACCCTGGAGCAGCTTCTCGAACTCCACGCGCCATGCATCCCGAAGGGTCTGGGGAACAAACTCTCTCAAGAACATCTCTGAAAACTGAGTCCATGTAAGTGAAGCTGCATCGGCTGGGCTACCCTCCTCGTAAACCCACCATGAGTGATATGATGCTCCTGACAGCTGCAATGTAGTAAAAGCAACTCTGCTCGTCTCCATAATACCAATGGAGCGGAGAATACGGTGGCATTTCTCTAGAAAATTGTGTGCATCCTCTGAAGCTAAGCCACTGAAAGAAGGAAGATGATACTTCTTGAACCTCTCAAGTCTAAGCTACTTCTCCTCAGATGCCACTACCCTAACCTCGGGCAGAACTGGAGCAATAGGCTGCACTTGTATAACTCTGGGACCATATCAACATGGACTCACTGCTCTAAAGTACGGGTTGCGGGAATCTGAGCTCCTCCCCAGCCGGAGATATAGCTGGTGCAAATGGAAACAACCCCGCTTGAGCTAGAGTACCAAACATGCTCAAGAATGGTGCGAGGGTCTTCTGATGTGCTTGGGTGGCAGCAGGTACCTCGGGTGCCCATCCCCCAACCGGATCTATAGGTGGCTCCTATATCGCAGCTCGACAGGTGCTCTAGCTATACCACGTTCCCCTCCTCGGCCTCTGCACTGGCCCCGGCCTCTCGCGGCTCTAGCAGTGGGCACGGGTGTTTTATCAATGGATCCAGCAGCGTGTCCTCACCACCTGTGAGAGAATAAAAAGTCAAAGATTTAGATTTCGAAGTCAACTAATTCGGACAATAAGGAATCAGAGAAATGGAGTTTTCCTAACAGTTCTGTAGCCTCTCGAAGATAAGTAACGAGATCTCCGTACCGATCCGCAAGACTCTACTAAACCTGTTTACGACTCGTAGCACCTATAAACCTAGAGCTCTGATACCAACTTGTCACGACCCCAATTTCCCACAGTAGGATGTCCTGATGGCACCTAGTCTCTACGACTAGGTAAGCCTAACAAGCATAGAGATATTGCGGAAGTACTACTAAAACTTCAAATTAAACCTTCACACTGTTATCATAACCTCAACAGTACAATAGCCAACACTTTCCCCAATACCTGGTGGAACGGAGTCATAAGCTCTATAAGAAAGGACCAATAATCTCAAGATACAATACATTTTGAAACAAGAAATAAATAGTAGAATGTCTAAAATAGACGGTGACTCCGAGGCCTGCTGAGGTCGAGTAGGTATACCTTGAATTATCCAAAACCAGCTACTCAATCAATCTCTAGCGTCCGGCACAGGCAAACATACATGGATTTGCACAAAAGATGTGCAGAAGCGTAGTATGAGTACACCACGACGCCACCCAGTAAGTATCAGGCCTAACCTCGGTAGAGTAGTGACGAGGCCAGGTCAAGACACCTACTAGGACATAATAAACATAATAAAAACATAATAACGAGAATTAATGGGAGGCAGAGAAATAACTTATATGAAACAAGTCAATAACATAAGCTAATACCGGAATTGTAAGCTTAGAGAAACATAAGGTAAGCAATTAAAGAGATCCACAATAGTCAAATATGGATCCAAAGTGATAAGGCAAGGAATAATGAAAGCAATAAGAAGTATTTCACCAATAACTCTTTTCAACAAGATATAAACAATAAGAATCACCAACAAGGTACTGCCTCGTACACAACAAGAATCACAACCGAGGTACCGCCTCGTATACAACAAGAATCACAATCGAGGTACCGCTACGTGTTCATATTTCTCAATTTCAATCACAATTATTCCTTATATCACCGCGTGAGCGTTACATTTAAATAGTTTTGAAGACATTTTTCCTGAAATAGCTAAACACACTTTACACCACCTTATGACGCTGTGTGGCTTCAAGTAATTCCCTTACAAGCAACACGCACATAAGTCCTACCTTATGTCGTCGCATGCACACTAACCCCTATCCTTATACCGCCCCATGCGCATCAATAACACATCCCAATAACAACTCACACCACAAGTGCCCATATGCTACAACTTGCTAATGATCAACAATAGCAATGTTTCCACTACAATAGCCCATGGCTCAACCACAATGTGTAAAAGAATGTCAACAATAACAACGAATGAAAATTTCTCAACAAATAGGATATCTCAACAATAAACAACATCGCCTCAACGTGGTAACAACTTTCACAACTTCAACACCAATAACTCAACAATAAGAAAGATAATGTGTAACTACTATCTCAACTAGGAACAACTCACAAGGGAAGAGATACGTTGTAACAATGACTTCAAATAATGATAAATCAACAATGGAAGAGATAACATGTAGCAATGGCTTTAAATAATGATAAATCAACAATAGAAGATATAACATGTAACAATGGCTTCAAATAATGATAAATCAACAATGGAAGATATAACATGTAACAACGAAAAAGGTAACAACTTCAACTAAAACATAAGAGAAAAATATCGAGTAAGATGTAGAACACATGCTAACAAAGTCATTTAAGGCATGTAAGAATAGACTAACACAAGTAAGATTAGATTGACTATGAGAATTTAGAACATGCTATGACAATTTAATTAAAGCATGAAAAGAGTCTAAGTAGCCTAAACCGGTCAAATACCAAATATAACTCATGTACGCACTAGTCACCTTGCGTACACAGCATTCACATAGCACAAATGACACAATCAATCCCAAATCCTAAGGGGTAGTACCCCCACAAAAAGTTAGGCAAGATACTTACTTCAACTAGGCCAACTCGACCCTCAGAAATAGCTTTTCCCCGAAAATTCGCCTCCAAACGGCTCAAATCTAACAAAAATTGACTTTATATAATCAAACAATGCAAGGGAAAATAATTACAATAGATAAAGCTATGATCTTTACACTTTTCTCAAAAAGTCAACAAAAGTCAACCTGAGGCTCGCTTGGTCGTAACCCGGGTCCAAGGGTAGATTCCGACAACCCATACCCCACGAGTCCATATATGTGATTAGTTTCAAAATCCGAGTCCAAATTAACTCTCAAAACTCAAATTCTCATTTTTTAAAAACCTGACAAAGTTTCACTTATTTTCACTCTGATTCACATGATTTTGATGTTAAATCTAAGATATATTGATGAAATATAGTTGGATATATATTAGAATCACTTACCCAAGGTTTGTAGATGAAAATCCCCTATCTAAATCACCTCATACCGTGTCTAGGGTTCTAAAATGAGAGAATATGAGATGAAATCCTGACTCCCAGCCCTTTTGATCAGCTGTAGATGTTGCTATTGCAACAAAAAGCTCAAAATTGTGAACCATGTTCCCCTCGCAAAAGCAACAAAGTTGTCGCAAATGCGAACCTAGCCCAGCCCAAGTCACCTCGCAATTGCGACCCAGGCATCGCAATTGCGATACCTATGATCCCCTGCTTAGGTCACAATTACGACCTTGGTGTTCGCAAGTGCGACATTAGAGGTTGATGTACACCAGATTTCTGGTTTTGAGTCCAAAACACTCTGATACATGCCCGAAACTCATCCGAGCCCATAGGGCTCCAAAGAAAACATCGACACAAGTCTAAGAACATCACACGAACTCGCTCACACAATCAAAAAACAAAGATAACATCTAGAACTACGAATCAAACACTAAAACGCATGAATTTTCAAAGTAAAGTTCAAGAACTACTAGAATTGCAACTAGACGTCCGAATCCTATCAATTCAACTCCAAATGATACCAAATTTTGCAGACAAGTTATAAATAGCATAAGGACCTATTCAAGTCCCAAAATCACATTCCGGGCTCGATAGCTTAAAGTCAATCTACAGTCAAACTTTTCGACTTTAAATTGTGAAATTTCGGCAAAACAACACAAATCAACCTACTTCCGAATTCAATTCCGGGCATACACCCAAGTCCAAAATCACGACACGAAGCTATTAGAGCCATTAAAACACCATTTCTGCCTCGTTTTCACAAAAGTCAAAGTTTGGTCCAGAACGAAACTAATCAACTTCATACGTCATAAAACCATAGACACACATGTGTGAAGCATCAATAGGGGAAATGGGGCGCAATTACACAAAACGACCGATTGGTTCATGACATTCTTCCCCCTTTAAAATAAAGGACATACCTAAAGTGATGAATAGATGAGGATAATGACTCCGCATATCGTGCTCGATCTCCCAGGTCGCCTCCTCGATTGGATGACCCTTCCATTGAACCTTCACAAAAGCGATGTTTTTTTATCTTAACTTCGGGACCTGTCTATCCAAGATAGTCACCGGCTCCTCAATATAAGTCAAATCCTTATCCAACTGGAATGTGATGAAGTCTAAAACATGAGACGACTTATATTAATACTTTTGAAGCATGGAAACATGGAACACCGGATGATTTGCAGAAAAACTAGGTGGCAATACAAGCTTGTAGGCCACCTCACCGATCCTCTCAAGGATCGCTAAAGGTCGGATATACCTAGGGCTCAACTTGCCCTCCTTTTCGAACCTCATCACACACTTCATGGTGAAACATGGAGCAAAACTCGCTCTCCTACCATAAATGCTACATTACGAACCTTCTGATCAGCATAACTGTTCTACCTGGACTGCGCTGTACGAAGCCGATCCTGGATCAACTTGACCTTCTCTAAGGCATCCCGAACCAAATCCATGCCCAATAACTTAGCCTCTCCTGGCACAAACCAACCAACTGGAGAACGACACTGTCTCCCATATAGGGCCTTACAAGGAGCCATCCAAATACTCGATTGGTAGTTCTTGTTGTAGGCAAACTCCACAAGCAGCAAGAACTAATCTTAAGAATCCTTGAAATCCATAATATAGGGACGAAGCATATCCTCTAATATCTGAATGTTGTGATGGGACTGTCCATCCGTCTGGGGGTGAAATGTTGTACTCAACTCAACCCGTGTGCCTAACTCATGCTGCACAGCTCTCCAGAAATGTGATGTTAATTGCGTGCCCCGGTCAGAGATGATGCATACAGGCACGCCATGAAGTCAGACAATCCTGCGGATGTTGATCCAAGCTAGCCGCTCTATAGAATAGGCGGTCACCACCAGAATGAAATGAGCCGAGTTAGTCAACATATCCACAATCACCCAAATAGCGTCAAACTTCTTTTGAGTCTGTGGGAGCCCAACAACGAAATCCATGGTGACATGCTCCCACTTCCACCCGAGAATCTCAAGTCTCTAGAGCAAACCGTCTTATCTCTGACGCTCGTACTTCACTTGTTGACAACTTAGGCACCGAGCTACATACTCCACTATGTCTTTCTTCATTCTCCTCCACCAGTATTGCTACTTCAAATCCTGATACATCTTAGCGGCATCAGGGTGAATGGAGTACCGTGAAGTATAGGCCTCTAGAAGAATCAATTTACGTAATCCATCCACATTTGGCACACATAACGAGCCCTGCATCTGCAGCACACTGTCATTTCAATAGAAACCTCCTTGGCGTCGTCGTGTTGTACCGTGTCCTCAAGGACAAGCATATAGTGGTTGTCATACTGATGCTTTCTGATGCGATCGTATAAAGAAGACCGAGAAACCATGCAAGGAAGAACTCTATTGGGCTCCAAAACATCCAATCTAACAAATTGGTAGGCCAAGGCCTGAACATCTAGGGCCATTGGCCTCTGTTAACAGTAGATATGCCAAACTGCCCAAGATCTCTGCCTTTCATCTCAAGGCCTTCCGGAGGTGATATAAAATGGTGATATCATAGTCTTTAATCAACTCTAACCATCTCTGTTGCCGCAAGTTAAGATCTTTTTGTTTGAACAGATGTTGTAGACTTCGGTGGTCAGTATAGACCTCACAAGGGACACCGTACAAATAATGCTGCCAAATCTTCAATGCATGAATAATAGCTGCCAATTCCAAGTTGTAGACCAGATAATTCTTCTCATGGGTCTTCAACTGCCGAGACGCATAGGCAATCATCCTACCGTCTTGCATCAACACCGCGCCAAGGCCAACACGTGACGCATCACAATAAACAATGTAAGACCCCAAACCCGTAAGCACCACCAACACTGGGGTTGTAGTCAAAGCAGTCTTGAGATTTTCAAAGCTAGCCTCAAACTCCTTGGACAATCGGAAAGGGGCACCCTTCTGGATCAATATGGACATAAGTGCAGCAATGAATGAGAACCCCTCTACAAAACAGCGATAATACCCGGCCAAACCAAGGAAACTCTGAACCTTTGTAGCTGAAGACGGTCTAGGCCAACTCTGAACTGCTTCAATCTTCTTCGAATCTACCTTGATCCCCTCACTCAACACCACATGACCCAAAAACACCATCGAATCAAGCTTAAATTCACACTTTGAGAATTTTGCATACAACTTCTTCTCTCTCAAGTTCTAGAGCACAATCCTCAGATGTTGCTCATGATCCTCCCAACTGCAGAAGTACACCAAGATGCCATCAATAAACACAATGGCAAATGTTTCAAGATATGGCTGGAATACACTATTTATCATGTGCATAATGTTGTTGGGGCATTGTTCAGCCCAAATGACATTACAAGGAACCCGTAATGACCATACCGAGTCCTAAAGGCAGTCTTCGAGATATCTGTATCCCAAATCTTCAGTTGATGATACCCTGACCACAAATCAATCTTTAAGAACACTTTGGCACCTATAGCTGATCAAATAAGTCATCAATGCACGGCTATGGATACCTGTTCTTCACTATAACATTGTTCAACTATCGATAATCAATACACATATGCATAGAACCATCTTTCTTTTTCACAAACAAAACCGGAGCACTCCACGGCAACACACTAGGCCGAATGAAACCCTTATTGAGCAACTTTCGCAACCGCTCCTCTAACGCCTTTAGCTCTGCTAGGGCCATACGATATGGTGGAGTAGAAATAGGTTGAGTGTCCGGCAACAAGTCAATACCAAAATCGATATCTCTATCGGGCGGTATGACCAGAAGATCTACCGGAACTACATCTAGGAAGTCTATCACTACCAGAATTAACTCAACGGTAGGAGTATTGACACTAACATGTCTCACAAAGGCTAGATATGAATCACACCCTTTCTAAGCCATCCACAGAGCCTTTAGAAATGACACAAACCTGCTAGGAACATAATCTAATGCACCCCTCAACTCTAATCGTGGCAAACGTGGAATAGCCAATGTCACAGTCTTAGCATGACAATCTAGAATAGCATGATGGGCTGACAACCACTTCATGCCCAATATCACATCAAAGTCTACCATACTAAGTAACAATAGATAAACTCCGATCTCAAAACCACCAATAACAACTAAACACGACCAATACACACGATCCACAATAATAGAATTTCTCACAGGCGTGGACGCATAAATAGGAGAACTCAAAGAATCACGAGATATATCCAAATACAGAGCAAAGTAAGATGACACACATGAATAAGTGGTGGATCCTGGATCAAATAAGACCGATGCATCTCTATGACAGACTGAAACCATACCTGTGATGACAGTGTGTGAAGTGACTACCTCCATTCTACTTGGAAAAGCATAGAATATGGCTTGGTCTCCTCTTTAGGGGGACCTCTACCCGCGCGTCCCCCACCCTTAACTGGCTGTGTGGGTGGAGCGGCAACTAGAGCAGTAACCATGGACTGTGAAGTCTGTGGACCCGACTGAATCTGCGGAGCCTGAGTAGTCTTTGGAGGTGCATCCCTCCAGAGTCTGGGGGAGTCTCTAACCATATGACGGGTATCACCACACTCAAAAAAAGCTCTCGGTGGGCATGGCTACTTGGACTAGCTCGGGCCTAGTCGGCCGGGCTGACCGTTGAAGGCACCCCGTGTAGGAGGTGCACTAGCAAGTGGCTAAGCAAAGTGTGCAACCTAAGACCTTGGAATAATCGGAAAACCAATAGAAGCTAGAAGTGTTGAGTGAACTGAACGGCTCACATAGCCTCTACCATGACGGGCTGTAGCTGGCGTGGCCACCACTAAATCCTCCAGTACCTCGAGGCCTTTTGGCCTCCCTGTCCTCTCTCTCACGGCCCCGCATACTCTCCAACATCTTTGCAATCTCTACCACCTGCTGATATAGGGTATCTATATCCAACTATTGAGCCATGCTAAATCTAATACCATAGTTGAGCCCCTCGATAAATCGACAAACTCGCTCTCTGATTGTAGAAACCAAGGCAGGTGTGTCTGACAAGTCATTGAATTTGACAGCATACTTTGACACTAACATAGTACCCTAGTGCAGCTGCTCAAACTCCACTTGCCATGCATCCCAAAGGGTCTGGGGAACAAACTCTCTCAAGAACATCTCTGAAAAATGAGTCCATGTAAGTGAAGATGCATCAGCTGGGCTACCCTCTGATATGCTGCTCCTGACAACTAGAATGTAGTAAAAGCAACTCCGCTCGTCTCCACAATACCCATGGTGCATAGAATAAGGTGGCATTTCTCTAGAAAATCGTATGCATTGTCTAAAGCTAAGCCACTGAAAGAAGGAGGATGATACTTCTTGAACCACTCAAGTCTAAGCTGCTCCTCCTCATATGCCACTGCCCTAACCTCGAGGTGAACCAAAACAATAGTTTGCACTGGTATAACCTCTGGAACTTGATAAACATAGACCTGCCATTGTAGAGTACAGCTCGCAGAAGTCTGAGCTCCTCCCCCAGCCTAAGATGTGGCTGGTGCAAGTGAAAACAACCCCGCTTGAGCTAGACTACCAAACAAGCTCAAGAACTATGCGAGGGCCTCCTGAAGTTCAGGGGTGGCAACAGGCACCAGGCGTGACTGTCCCCCAACTAGAGCAATTGGTGGCGCCTCTGTCGCAGCTCGGGAAGGTACTCTAGCTGTACCACGTGCCCCTCCTCGGCCTCCGCCCCGGACCCAGCCTCTCGCGCCTCTAGCAGGGGGTGCAGGTGTCTATTCATCGGAGCAAGCAGTGCATGTCCTCACCATCTATGAGAGAATAGAAAGTCAAAGATTTAGATTTCCAAGGCAACAATTCGCACGATAAGGAATCAAAGAAGTGGAGTTTTCCTAATAGTTTTGTAGCCTCTCAAAGATGAGTATAGATGTCTCCGTACCAATCCGCAAGACTCTACTAAACCTGCTTATGGCTCGTAGCACCTATGAACCTAGAGCTCTGATACCAACTTGTCACGACCCCAATTTTCCACCGTAGGATGTTGTGATGGCACATAGTCTCTATAACTAGGTAAGCCTAACATGCATAGATAAATAGCAAAATACTACTAAAACTTCAAATTAAACCTTCACACTATTATCATAAACTCAACAGTACAATAGCCAACACTTTCCCTAAAGGTGGAATGGAGTTATAAGCTGTACAAAATACTACTAATAGTCTCGAGATACAATATTGTTTGAAACAAGAAATAAATAGTAGAATGTCTAAAACAGAAGGTGATGCAGACGCCTGCGGACGTCGAACAGGTATACCTTGAAGTTTTCAAAAGCAGATACTTAATCAACCTCTAACGCCTGGCACGGGCAGACATACCTGGATTTGCAAAAAAAGATGTTCTAAAGCATAGTATGAGTACACCACAACGGTACCCAGTAAGTATCAAGCCTAACCTCAGTATAGTAGTGACGAAACCAGGTCAGACACCTACTAGGACATAATAAACAAAACGAAACATAATAACGATAAGTAATGGAAGGCGGAGAAATAACATAGACTAATACCAGAATTGTAAGCATAAAGAATCATAAGGGAAGCAATTAAAGAGAACCACCGTAGTCAAATACGGATCCAAACTGATAAGGCAAGGAAGAACGGAAGCAACAAGAAGTGTTTGACCAATAACTCTGTACAACATGAGATAAACAACAAGAATCACCAACGAGGTACTACTTGGTACACAACAAAGATCACAACCGAGGTATCGCCTTGTATACAACAAGAATCACAATCGAGGTACCGCTTCGCATTCATATTTCTCAATTTCAATCACAATCCTTCCTTATACCGCCGCGTGAGCCGTACATATAAATAGCTTTGAAAATATTTTTCCCAAAATAGCTACACACAATTTATCCCACCTTATGATGTCGTGTGGCTTCAAGTAATTCCCTTACAAGCAACACCCACAAAAGTCCCACCTTATGCCGCCACATGCACATTAACCCCTATCCTTATATTGTTGCATGTGCATCAATAACACATCCCAATAACAACTCGCACCAGAAGTGCCCACATTCCACAACATGCAATTAATCAACAATATCAATATTTTTACAATAATAGCCTATGGCTCAACCACAATGTGTACAAAAATGTCAACAATAATAATGAATGTAATTTATCAACAAGAAGAATATCTCAACAATAAACAACTTCGCCTCAACATGATAATGGCTTTCACAACTTCAACACCAATAACTCAACAATAATAGAGATAATGTGTAACTACTATATCAACTAAGAACAACTCACAAGGGAAGAGATAACACGTAACAATGACTTCAAATACTGATAAATCAACAATGGAAGAGATAACATGTAACAATGGCTTCAAATAATGATAAATCAACAATGGAAGAGATAACATGTAATACTGAAAGAGGTAAAAACTTCAACTAATAAGAGCAAAATATCGAGTAAGATGTAGAACAAGTGTTAACAAAGTCATTTAAGGCATGTAAGGATAGACTAACACAACTAAGATTAGATTGACTATGAGAATTTAGAACATGATATGACAATTCAATTAAAGCAGGAAAAGAGTCTAAGTAGCCTAAACTAGACAAAAACCATATATAACCCATGTACCCACTCGTCACCTTGCTTACACGGCATTCACATAGCACAAATGACACGATCAATCCCAAATCCTAAGGGGTAGTTCCCCCACACAAAGTTAGTAAGATACTTACTTCAATTAGGCCAACTCAACCCTCAGAAATAGTTTCCCCCCTAAAATTTGCCTCCAAACGGCTCAAATCTAACCAAAATTGACTTAGTACAATTAAACAATGCAAGGGAAAACAATTACAATAGATAGCTATGATCTTTATACTTTCTCAAAAAGTCAACTAAAGTCAACACGGGGCTCGCCCGGTCGAAACTCAGGTCTAAGGTTTGATTTAGACTACCCATAACCCCATGAGTCCATATATGTGATTAGTTTCAAAATCCAAGTCCAAATCAACTCTCAAAACTCAATTTCTTATTTTTCAAAAACATGAAAATGTTTCACAAATTTTCACTTTGATTCACATGATTTTGATGTTAAATCTAAGATATATTGATGAAATATAGTTCAAAATAGATTAGAATCACTTACCAAAGGTTTGTAGATAAAAATCCTCTCTCCAAATCGCCTCCTACCGAGTCTAGGGTTCTAAAATAAAAGAATATGAGATGAAATCCTGACTCCCATCCCCTTTGATCAGCTGCAAATGTTGCCATCGCAATATGGGTTCGCAATTGTGAACCCTCGCAATTGCAAAGAAAAGCTCACAGTTGCGGCACTGACAGGCTTAGGGAAATTCAAGCAAATACGAAGATGGGTTCACAAATGTGAACCCTGCTCCCCTCGCAAAAGCGACAAAGTTTTCACAAATGCGAACCTAGCCCATCCCAAATCACCTTTGTAATTGCGACCCAAGAATCGCAATTGCGATACCTCTGATTCCCTGCTAAGGTGGCAATTGCGACCCTGGTGTGTGCAAATGCGACACCAGAGGCTGATGCACACCATGTTTCTAGCTTTTAGTCCAAAACACTCTGATACATGTCTGAAGCTCATCCGAGCCCTCGGGGCTCCAAACCAAACATCCACACACAAGTTTAAAAACATCATACGAACTCACTCGTGCGATCAAAACAAAAAGATATCATCTCGAACTATGACTTGAACACTAAAACGCATGAATTTTCAAAGTAAAGTTCAAGAACTACTAGACTTGCAACTAAGCGTCTGAATCCTATCAATTCAACTCCAAATGATACCAAATTTTGCAGACAAGTTCTAAATAGCATAATAGACCTATTCCATGTCCCAAAATCACATTCCTTGATTCATAGCGAAAAGTCAACATACGGCCAAACTTTTCAACCTCAAATTGTTAAATTTTGGCAAAACAACACAAATCAACCTGTGGACTTCCGAATTCAATTTTGTGCATATGCCCAAGTCAAAAATCACGATACGAAGCTATCAGAGCCATCAAAACATCATTCCAGGTTCATTTTCACAAAAGTCAAAGCTTGATCAATATTTCTAACTTAAGCTTCTAATTCAAGAATCAAAGGGTCCAAATCAACCCAAAATCTTCCCGGAACGAAACTAATCAACCCTGTAAGGCATAAAACCATAGACACGCATGTGTGAAACATCAAAAGGGGAAACGGGGTGAAATTACACAAAATAACCAGTCGGGTCGTCACATTCTCCGCCGCTTAAAACAAACGTTCATCCTCGAACGTGCATAAGGGCAAACCTGAAGTGATGAATAGATGAGGATAATGACTTTGCATCTCGTTCTCGGTCTCCCAAGTCGCCTCCTCGACCGGATGACCATTCTATTGAACCTTCACTGAAGTGATGTTCTTTGATCTCAACTTTCGGACCTGTCTGTCCAAGATAGCCACCGACTCCTCAATATAAGTCAAATCCTTGTCCAACTAGATTGTGCTGAAGACTAAAAATGAGATGGATCACCATAATACTTCTGGAGCATGGAAACACGGAACACCGGAAGAACTACAAACAAGCTAGGTGGCAGTGCAAGCTTGTAGGCCACCTCACCAATCCTCTAAAGGATATCAAAAGGTCCAATATACCTAGGGCTCAACATGCCCTTTTTTTCGAACCTCATCACGCCCAGTTGTAGCCCGTCATGGTAGAGGCTATGTGAGCCGTCCAGTTCATTCATCACTTCCAGCTTATAGTGGTACTTCGACTACTCACAGGTCTCAGGTTACCCATTATGCATCGCTCCGTCTAGTGCACCTCCTACACGGGGTGCTTTCAGCGGTCAGTCCAGCCGACCTGGCCCGAGCCTGTTTCAGCAGTCGCGTCCTCCGAGAGCTTGCTTTGAGTGTGGTGAGGGACTGTCCCAGACTCAGGAGGGGTGCACCTCTACAGACTACTCAAGCTCCACGTATTCCACAAGGTCCCCAGACTTCTCAGGCCGTGGTTACTGCACCAGTTGCCGCTCCACCTGCACAGCCAGCTAGGGGTGGAGGTCAGGTGGGTAGGGGTTTCCCTAGAGAGGGAGGCCAGGCCAGATGTTATGCTTTTCCAGGTAGGACAGAGGCGGTTGCATCAGATGCAGTTATCACAGGTATACTTCTAGTTTGTCATAGAGATGCATCAGTCTTATTTGATCGAGGCTCCGCTTATTCATATGTATCATCTTACTTTGCTCCGTATTTGGGTATATTTCGTGATTCTTTGAGTTTTTCTATTTATGTGTCCACGCCTGTGAGAGATTCTATTGTTGTTGATCGTGGGTATCGGTCGTGTTTAGTTGTTATTGGTGGTTTCGAGACCAGGGTTAATCTATTATTGCTCAGTATGGTAGTCTTTGATTTTATTTTTGGCATGGACTAGATGTCGCCTTATCATGCTATTTTTGATTGTTACGCCAAGATGGTAACTTTGGCTATGTCAAGTTTACCGTGGTTGGAGTGAAGTGGTACTTTGGATTATGTTCCTAGCAAGGTTTTTGTCCTTCCTTAACGCACATCGGATGGTGAGGAAGGGGTGTAATGCATATCTAGCCTTTGTGTGAGATGTCAGTGTTGATACTCTTACTGTTGAGTCAGTTCTGATAGTGAGAGACTATCCAGATGTATTTCCAGTAGATCTTCTGGGCATGTCGCCCAATAGGGATATTGATTTTGGTATTGACGAGCACTCAATCCATTTCTATTCCACCATATCGTGTGGCCCTAGCGGAGTTGAAGGAGTTAAAGGAGCAGTTGCAAGAGTTGCTTGATAAGGGTTTCATTTGGCCTAATATGTCACCTTAGGGTGCTCCGGTCATGTTTGTGAAGAAGAAGGATGGTCCTATGCGCATGTGTATTGACTATCGGCAGTTGAACAATGTTACAATGAAGAACATATATCCATTGCCACACATTGATGACTTATTTGATCAGCTACAAGGTGTCAGAGTGTTCTCAAAGATCGATTTGCGATCTGGGTATCATTAGCTGAAGATTCGGGATCTGAATAGTTCGAAGACTGCCTTTAGGACTCGGTATGGTCACTACGCGTTCCTTGTAATGTCATTTGGGCTGACCAACGCCCCAGCAGCATTCATGCACCTGATGAACAATGTAATCCAGCCCTATCTTGATTAATTCGTCATTGTGTTTATTGACAACATCTTGGTGTACTCCCGCAGCCGGGAGGATCATGAGCAGTATTTGAGGATTGTGCTCCAGACCTTGAGAGAAAAGAAGTTGTATGCAAAATTTTCAATGTGTGAATTCTGGCTTGATTCGGTGGCCTTTTTGGGTAATGTGGTGTCATGTGAGGGGATCAAGGTAGATCCCAAGAATATTGAAGTAGTGCAGAGTTTGACCAGACCGTCTTCAACTACTGAAATCCGGAGTTTTCTTGGTTTGGCTGGGTATTACCGTCGTTTTGTAGCATCTATTGCTACACCTATGACCAGATTGACCCAGAAGTGTGCTCTGTTCAGATGGATCGAGGAGTGTGCGGAGAGCGTTCAAAAGCTCAAGACTACTTTGACTTCAGCCCTAGTGTTGGTGTTACCTACGGGTTTGGGGTCTTACACTGTGTATTGTGATTCATTCACGTGTTGGCCTTGGCGCGGTGTTGATGCAAGACTGTAGGGTGATTTCCTAAGCATCTAGATAGCTAAAGGTTCATGAGAAGAATTATCTAGTCCATGACCTGGAATTAGCTACTATTGTTCATGCCTTGAAGATTAGGCGGCACTATTTGTACGATGTCCCTTGTGAGGTCTATACCGACCACCAGAGCCGACAACATTTATTCAAACAGAAGGACCTTAACTTGCGGAAGTGGAGATGGTTAGAATTGCTTAAAGACTATGAAATCACTATTCTATATCATCCCGGAAAGGCCAACATGGTGGCCGATGCCATGATTCGAAAGGCGGAGTGTTTGGGCAGTTTAACTTATCTACCGGCAGCAGAGAGGACGTTAGCATTGGATGTTCAGGCCTTGATCAACCAGTTTGTTAGATTGGATGTTTCATAGCCGAGTCGAGTTCTAGCTTGCGTGGTTTCTCTCTCTTCTTTATATAATCGCATCAGAGAGCGCCAGTATGACGATCACCATTTGCTTTTCCTTAAGGACACGGTACATCACTGCGATGCGAAGGAGGTGTCTATCGGAGATGACAGTATGTTATAGATGCAGGGCTGATTATGTGCGCCCAATGTGGATGGGTTATCTGAGTCGATTCTTCAGGAGGCCCATAGTTTGCGGTACTCCATTCATCCGGGTGCCGCTAAGATGTATCAGGATTTGAGGCAGCACTATTAGTGGAGGAGAATGAAGAAGGACATAAGGGAGTATGTAGCTCGATGTCTAAATTGTTAGCAGGTGAAGTATGACCACCAGAGGCCAGGTGGGTTGCTTCAGAAACTTGAGATCCCAGAGTGAAAATGGGAGCGAGTTACCATGGATTTCATTGTTGGGCTCCCACGGACTCAGAAGAAATTTGACGCAGTATGGGTGATTATAGATAGGTTGACCAAGTCAGTTCATTTCATTCCGATGGTGACTACCCATTATTCAAAGCAGCTGGCTTAGGTCTATATTCACAAGATTGTCCGACTTCATGGCGTATCGGTATCCATCATCTCTGACCAAGGTACGCAGTTTACATCGCGCTTCTGGAGATCCATACAGCATGAGTTAGGCATACAGGTTGAGCTGAGTATAGCTTTCCGCCGCCAGATAGACGGACAGTCCGAGCGGAACATTCAGATATTGGAGGATATGTTTCGTGCATGTGTTGTGGAGTTCGGGGGTTCTTGGTATCAGTTCTTACCGCTTGCAGAGTTTTTCTACAACAACAACTACCAATCGAGTGGTCAGATGGCTCCTTATGAGGCCCTATATGGGAAACGGTGTCGTTCCCCAGTTGGCTGGTTTGAGCCAGGAAAGGCTAAGTTATTAGGTACGGATTTGGTTCAAGATGCCTTGGAGAAGGTCAAATTGATCCAGGATCGGCTTCGTACAGCCCAATCTTGACAGAAGAGTTATGCAGATCAGAAGGTTTGTGATGTTGCATTAATAGTTGGAGAGGGGTCTTGCTCCGGGTGTCGCCCTTGAAGGGTGTTATGAGGTTTGGGAAGAAGGGCAAGTTGAGCCCTAGGTATATCGAACCTTTTGAGATTCTTGAGAGGATTGGGGAGGTGGCTACAAGCTTGCCTTGCCACCTAGTCTAGCTGCAGTTCATCTAGTATTCTATGTTTCTATGCTCCAGAAGTGTCACGGTGATCCGTCCCATGTGTTAGATTTCAGCTCCGTCCAATTGGACAAGGATTTGTCTTATGTTGAGGAGCCAGTGGCCATCTTGGATAGGCAGGTCCGAAAGTTGAGGTCAAAGAAACTTGCTTCACTGAATGTTCAGTGGAGGGGTCAACCAATCGAGACGGCGACTTCGGAGAACGAGCATGATATGCTTAGTCATTATCCTCATCTTTTCATCACTTCAGGCATGTCTCTATACTTGTTCAAGGACGAACTTTTGTTTTAAGAGGGAGAGGATGTAACAACTCGGTCGGTCGTTTTGAGTATTTTAGCCCCGTTTCCCTATTTATTTCCTCCTTTAGGTTGTATTGTAGTTATGTGACTTGACAGGGTGTTTGGGTTTGGTTTGGGTGAGTTTCGGAGTGAAATGGGACACTTAGTCCCGAAGTTCGACGTTTAAGTTGAAAGAGTTGACCGTAGTTTGGCTTTAGTGTAGACGACTCCGGAATGGAGTTTTGACGGTTCCATTAGCTCCGTATGGTGATTTTGGACTTAGGAGCGTGTCCGCATATTGATTTTGAGGTCCGCAGTTCATTTCAGCTTGAATTGGCAAAAGTTGAAAAGTTGAAGGTTTGGAAGGTTGAGAAGTTTAACCGAGAGTTGACTTTATTGATATCGGGTTGGGATTTCTATTCCGAAAGTTGGAATAGGTCCGTTGTGTCAATTATGACTTGTGTGCAACATTTGAGGTTAATTAGAGTTGGTTTGGTATGTTTCAACATTAGTTTTAGAAGTTAGAAGTTCACAAGTTCATTAGGCTTGAATCGATATGTGATTCGTGGTTTTAGTATTATTTGATGTGATTTCAGGCTTCGAGCGAGTTGTATCATATTTTTGTACTTGTTGGTATGTTCGGGCGAGGTCCCGGGGGCCCTGTGTGTGTTTCGGATTAAGTTCGGACCAATTGTTCTTAAAATGGAATTATTGGTTTTTCTGAGTTTGGTTTCTTTCATCGCATTCGCGGAGGACGTGCCGCGATCGCCTAGATTAGGTTGTGGCAGATGGAATTTTACTCTTCGCATTCGCGAAGAATGAGACACGATCGTTGTGTTTGAGGAGATTGTGAATCGCGAACGTGTGAGGTGGATGGAGTTCGCGTATAAGGAAGGTAAGGCTGGGGCTGAGGCACGTGGTGTTCTTCGCCTTCGCGTGGCTTGGAGCACGATCGCGTACGCAAATAGAACTTCTCTTAAGTTCAAGAACATTTAAACTTCAAACGAAGCGTCCGATTCAAGCCTAACTAATCCAGAATGAATCCAAAATTTGCACACTAGTCTCATATGACAAAATAAACTTATTCCAACTTTCGGAACCAAAATTCAAATCCGATAACATCAAAGTCAACTTCCGGTCAAATCTATGAGCTTTCTAAACCCTCCAATTTCTAACTTTAGCCAATTCAAGAGAAAACAACCTAGGAACCTCCGAATCTAAATTTGGACATGCGCCTAAGTACAAAATAACCATGTGAACCTATTGAAATCATCAAAACACCATTTTGGGGTCGTCTACAAAATGTCAAACATTGGTCAACTCTTACAACTTAAGCTTCCAATAATGGAACTAAGTGTTCCAATTCACTCCAAAACCTTTCCGAACCCAAAACAACCATCCCCGCAAGTCACATGAGCAAAATACATATGCGGGAAACATCAAACAAGAAAACGAGAATAAAATACACGAAACGACCGGCCAAATCGTTACCTCAAGTCCTTAAATTAGATTTGATTCGCCCTTAGCACTTCTTACAAGTCAAATTGACAAATAGAGCAATTTTTTGTGAACGCTCATTAGTAAAACTAAGTTTAAACAGAATACTCAAAGTAATGAACAATGACTAAGATTTCTGTCGATACAGTTAGCATGTAATTTGATTTGTGAAATGAATTTTATTTTTAAGTATCAGCGAAATTGGTGAATAAAATTGTTCATTGATAATGAAATAAGATTAACTTTTCTAGATGTATAAAGAAACTTTTACCTATCTATACTACTTTTGAAATTTATTTACTCTCACTATTAAAATTTTAACTTAATTACAAGTTGATATACAATTTACCAATTATATACAAATTAGTATTAAATGAGTATCCCTTTATAATAGAAATTGATTAGGAATAGCAGTTATTCTATCTTTGCTCTCTCTCTCTCTCTCTCTCTCTCACACACACACACCCTTTCTCTGTTCTTTCCCAGCCTTATTTTTTTCCTTCAATTTCTCTGTTTTTCTCTTCTCTCATCTACTTTGTCCTTATTTTTCCAGGGAATTCATCGTTGAATTTTAATCGTTTTACTATAGAGTTTTAACTTAGCAATTTTCTTTCATGTTGCACAATTGGTGTTCGAATTGAAATTGTCAATCAATAAACTTTAAAGGTGTTTAACTCTCCACCATCGACAGCCATAAAAAAACTTTGAAATTGAATTTGGGTTTTCAGAAAATATTATTTATTTGGATTGGGTGTTGTTACAAATAATTCGGAATATTCTTTGGACTTTATATCTCAATTTTGAGGGCATTTAGTGAAGATCTTAGAGTTGATTTTGGCTGGATTTCAGATTGAAATTCGAAGAAGACATGACACACAATATACATAAAAAATTGCATTAAAGTTATATTAAAGTTTGTATTATAGTTGTATGTACATTGTATTTAAGTTGTATTCCGTTGTAGTTATACTTTTTTTATTTCAATGTTGTATGAAAGTTAAAAATAGTTATATAATATATGAATCGTTGTATAAAATTTGTATTTAAGTTATAAATACTATCTTTTTATATAAAGTTGTTGATATGTATCAAAATTGTATTAAGAGAGGAAGTTTTGATTGGAACTTCAGAGACGAAAAAGAACACAATACATACAAAATATATACAAATCATATACAAAATATATACAAAAGACATATTATATAAAATTTGTATGAAAATTGTATGAAAATTGTATGATGTTGTAGTTGTATTTAACTAAGTAAAAATGATGTATGAAAGTTATAGATAAGTTATAAATAAGTTGTATATTGCATAATTAGTTGTATAAAATTTATTTTTAGTTTATGAGGTTGTAGATATATCAAATTTATATCATGGGCTGCTTGTCGGAGATGAAAGAGGAGAAGGGCGACAGATAAGATATGTAATTTCATGAGGTGTTTGGGAATGAGATGAAATGGGGTAATTTGCGGAGAAGCGAAAGAGATGAAATGGAGAAGATAGTTAAAGGGTATAATTGTAGTTTATAGTGGTTTATTTTTCAATAAAAATAATGACACGTATCACAGCTTTACTTAAAAACTGGTCAAAAAGAAAGTGGTATGTCTTATGCACATTCTGGAAAGGTTGAGCGTGCAAGTTAATTTTCGTCCGCAAAAAATTTGTAACAGAAATTTAGTTCATAGTTCAAGGTAACTTATATATTTAGAAAAAAAAAAAAAAAAAAAAAAAAAAAAAAAAAAAGAAGAAAAATACACGTCATTGTATATAAGCATGTGAGAAATAGTTGTTGAAACAAAAAGCCACGTTAATTTACATTTTCACTTTGCTTTCACGCGACAAAATGGAGGTGAAACTGCTACACTAGTTTTTGTATGCTAAAGTATCGTTACTCTCGCTAGTGTGGTGTATTTGCAAGGCCTTAACTTTGGCCAGACGCGATCAGAGTTATTGCAGTTGTAACCTGATAAGTTTCAATCAACACATTTAAATTATTGTGTGAGATTGCTATATCAAAGGTTTCTGGACAAGTTGAAGAATCTCAAAGAATATTACCCCAATCTAATTTCGTGTTCCGGAACACATGATTTCGCTTGTTCACTGAAACTTCCCTCTTCTTTTCTAATGTCAATTGCTCCATAACCCTGAGAAAAGAAAAAAAACTAGTTAACTTTAATTTCTGGTGCACTGATATGAAGTAGACATCTCTGTTTTCTTTATAACAGAAATCTGTACCTTCTTATGAAGTTGTCTATTTTCATGTTGGACGAGAGTGACCTTCTTAGACAGTTCTATATTTTCATGATGAATAAGAGCTCTCTGCACGATATTAGAGGTGGTAAGTAATTACAAGTGCAAATCAGTGATTTATATACTGTGATTAAAAAACCTTTTGATGTAATTCTTCTATCTCATCAGTTAGCATTTTTTCCTGCAAAAACGTGAAAGCTTGTGAAACATTAAACATTAATTTCATTAGTTAAATTATATGTTATGCCATATAAAAATTGGATAAGGAAGAGATTTTCTTGCCTTTCTATTGCGGATATTGTTCAATCTCATTTCCAGTTGGTTTTCCAGAGCGTGGAGATCGCCGATTCTCATGCCTGAAAGTTCTTCACCCTTTAGTCTCCTGCAATATTTTACTTTGATAGTTGTTGACATTCTATAACTTTGCTGATAATCAAAGACAGCAGCATAATACGTGTCAGATTGGTCTTGCTTTCGTTTTACTAGTAAGTAATTGATTGGATATAAATTTTTCATTCTTAAACGTGATTAGAATAAGATCATGCATCCTCAGTCCTGATTTAAATCAAGCATAAGCGTGGAAATTTATATTAAACAAAGACAGAGGTCCCAAATTATTTTCTGAATGTGATGATCTTGATATGTAGTTATTCAGCTCCTGCAAAATATATGTGGACATCTCTCCCTTGCTCCCCAAATCATTGTCTATAATTGAGGCAAAGTACAAAATCTTTGTATTGAAATTCAATCTCTGGTAGATAGCTTTATCTTTTCTATTTCCCTTAGGTATCCTTCTGGTTTGGTCGATTGATTCAACATCAACAGCTGTTCAAGTAGAGTACACCAACTTCATCAGTATGAGAGGACCTTTCACACTAAAATACACCTCTACTGTGGAGTGTTTTTGACATTTGTTACTACAATCAATGTTGATATATATGAGGAATAGCCATAATGTCATGCTATAGTCACTACAAATGCTTATAAGAATTCATTTTGTAGTGTATATATATTCCCTTCAAATATTTTTTAGCTAATATATGTGCATCGACATTAGAATACCTTCAATAGACATTGCTTAATTGTACAAAATATATTCATCGGCTAGGCGAAGGGGATATTACGCATGCGCTTGGAAAAAGTAATATGTGAACCTGTAGTTCTCTTGCAGATCGTCCATTTGCTGTCTCAGCCTTTCTGCCTCTGTCCGCCACAACTGGCAGTTAAGAAACGTAGCTGTTTTAATGATGTTAAAATGGAAACCAGCAATAATATTGTTGAGTGAAGCATTGCTTGGTCTTTGAAACTTTTTCTTTTTTGTATTAGTTTTTTGGTTGGTTACAAGGACTTCATTTACATTTACCAGATATCTTTAGCAAGATACACATCCTTTCTAGGCATTTTCACATACTGAAGAGGAAAATCAGATGCTGCACCGCAACAACAGATCAATATTTTGGAAGATCTCAAAGTGTATTCACTTTTTGGTTCTCAACATACAAGGTAGTGGTCAATACCAAAGCCCCCGCCACCACAATGCGGCTTTAATTAAAACGCAAAAGGCATATTCTAACTCAGAAACCTTGTTGTTTGCCAATAGTTTTATTTTTACAGAGGGTCCGATGCAATTGAACATTCATGGCTAGATTAAAATTTAAATTGAATTGAGCTAATTAAGTTCTGTTTAGACAATTATTAATGTTAGTGAAGTCGTGGATCTGTAAGGAGTAAAATGAGTAGAAGATTACCTTGGCCTCTGTAGAGGGTGTCAACAATTGATGGTGTTCCTTCTCTTCATTATATCTGTCAAATATTGATTTCATGCTGATAACGAAAAGCTAAGATATTAGTCAATTGGAAGGTCTACATAGCCAAGATATTAAAAGTGGAAATTATGCTATTTGGTGATGAGGAGATTAAGAACATTATAGCATGCGAACGTGTGATTACACACATGAGCAAATCAAGGAGCTTTGCCTCCTCTAATCTTATAGGAAGAATGAGAGTAACCGTTCTTTTACTGCACTATTGCACTGATAGACGACGAACTTATACATGAGATTTTTGCTAGTCTAAAACTGAAAGAAAAGTGATCAAGAGATATAAAACAACCAAGATATTCCTACATGAGTTCATACTATTAACTTGTAATGTTGCTACCAAAACACAAAGAACATCTGTTTTGTAATTTTCCTTCCTCTTAAACAACAAAAGATGAAAAATTATAGCGCTGGAAAACAAGTGGAGGAAATATTCTTCTTCAAGTCTCTCAGCTTGCCTTAAATAACTAAAAATGTCTATATATAGTGCCTTGATATTTATAAAATTTCTTCGAACTTTTACCTAGACCAGCAGAGGTGAATCTAGGTATGAATTTAATGTGCTCAAGCATCCATTGACTCCAACGTTCTCTTGTAGTTATATAGAAAATAGTAAGAGAACTAAAATAGAATAGTCAATACCCGGTAAATAAAAATATCCCTTGGTGCTTTGGATCAAGGGCGAAAGTTAACGCTTGAGGTGTTTGTATGGGTACGATTCTTAAGCAAAGTATTCGCTACTTTTCCACAACACATTGACTCTCTCTTCTTTCCCCAATTCCAAATCTAGTCTTATTCTTTCAATTGTTGATGTTTCCTTTTTGTTCTTTTCTATGTACCCTTTTTAATTTATTTGTCTCATTGTGGTACATAAAAGCGAAAAAGTAAGAAATAAGATTTGATTAAAGCTAGAGAAATTGAAAAAGAAAAGAATGTGTCTCTCTTAATATTTTTTATGGCTCACTTAATAATTTTTGTGGCTCAAAAGAAAAAAGTTCGAATACAATAAAAGTGAAAAACAGAAAAGCAAAAAGCTTTCACAATTATAAGAAATCATGCTATTATATATAGTTTTCAATATATGAAAAGTCGTCGAACACAATTGTAATTTCTGACTAACTTTTTTTAATAATGATATTATTATTAGTAGTTCATTGTGACTTGTATCTAGAATTCTTTTTCATAACGATAATATTATTAACCGTAATTTTTTTATTACTTATATTTTTACTGTGACAAATAGTTATGCACTTATATTATACGATTGGTAGCAACATTACGTTAAAGGAAGTGAGCACCCACGACCTTTAAATCATGGGCCACTATGTACCTTATTTAACTCTAGACTTCTCCCTTTCTCAAATACATGTACATACAAAACTATCATTGTTACAACAATTTCTTAAACATGAACTAAGTAACTTCATGTGCTAATTTGGATGAATCTAATTTAATTATCCCGCATCTTCCTTTAAAATGATTGATTCATTACAATAGGCAATTTGGGACACATCAATCTTTAATGGCTTGCTAAAGATATCCATAACTTATTCTTGTGACTTTACAACCTTGACTTCAACTTCTTTTTTGGATCTTCCTCGCTACCTTGTTCACAACCTATTTCATGAGAATCAAATGTTTCATATTTCTCCTTTTAACAAGCATTTGCTTGCAAAGCTTGTCTAGCTGATTCTTAATTAGGTTTTTCATGGACTTGCAAAAGTTTGGACAAGTTTATCAATGGTCGTGATCTCCAAATCCCTGAACTCTTCTATAGTGACAATAATGCTAAATCATGAATCACGGATCGTCGAAGTTTTGCAGCTATAGCATCATCCATCAATTCTTCTCCGTCTCTCTCGTCATCATTGTCATTGTCATGATAATCTTTTTTCTGTCTTCATATATAGAAAGTACTGTTCTTGAATGTCTCATCATCCCATCTATGATGAATGAGATTGAGGTTATCCATCTTTCTCATGGCAGCGACATTATTTGCTACCTATCTATTCAACATTCTTCCTCATACATCTACTCCCTAGGGCTGGGGATATATCGGATAGCACCGATAGCCTGAACAGAAAAAAGCTTATTGGATTATCGATATTGAGTTATTGGATTAACCATTTGTTAACGGTTTAGTGCTCTTTTATTATTGGGTTGTCGGTTCGGGGCCTCGATTTGTTTATTTTATTAACGGATTAATCGATAACCCAATAAAATTTATATAAAATTATGATTTTACCCTAAAGTATATAAATACATCTAGGGCAGCCATCAGTTCATTCTCGCTTTTGTCCGAACTTTTCTCAGCCGCAAGTCTTCACTCTACATTCCATAAATTGTAGCAGTGAGATGTACTCTTGAAATTTAATTTTGATCTTCTCGAATGATTTGATGTAGGATATAACCTCCTTAACATTCACTATTCTTCCTTTACTCACTGGCCGAAATAGAAGTGGATTTGTTGAATCTAATCAAATAATATGATTTTATTTTTCAGATTTCTTTTTTTAGTGAATTTTTATTGTTCAATCTCTAAGCAGTAATAACAATAATGATTTTCATAAAAGCTACTGCTGTATACGGTCGAAATCGGGCTCGACTATCGCATGACAGATCGGCTCTGAACGCGAAAAGAGTTGAAGATCGACCCCGAGTTTTATTGAAGCAGAACATGAGGTCAGAATATCCCTCCTCGAGAACACTGAGCCCGTGATCCCGGAACCAACCTTGACCCCGAACATGCTCGAGGGAAGATCGTTGAACTGAAATAATGGAAGGCCAAAATATCTGTAATAGGTCTGGCATCACGGCAGGAATCTCGGCACGTATCAATGGAACCGCTTAATAAGCAAATCAGGAGATTTTTTACCTTATACAAAATTATATTTTAAGTAGGATTCCTCTACTATATAAAGGGGAGGGTCTGATTATTTGTAGAAGGGGGGAGGATTGTCATTTTAAAAGCTATATACTTGATCTCTTTAATAATTATTGTCTTATTATTCTATTTCTGACTCCGATTGCAATGTTTTTTGGCCCGAGGGCGATCAACCTACAAGGCCAACGCTGCCAACTTGTGTGGTTTGCATTCATCTTTTATCATTAATTTTAATTTCAATTTGATTTCTCTTTTTTGTATCAAATTAGATAACGTATCCTCAAAACTGTATATAAATTCAATTGTTATCCGATTTTGAGGGTAAACAGTTTGGCGCCATCGTGGGGCTGAGGATAATAGTGGTTATTTGATACAAATCTCCATAACACACACTGCTTCACACTTGCTCTTTGAAGGGTCTTTGATTCCAGGCTATAATATAAAAATGTCAAACTCTCAATCGGCACCTCTGCATGTTGACTTCGAATTCGGTCACCAAGGTGAAAATAACAACGTAGCGCCCGGTAACAAGATTCTGATTGCAGATCAGATTGACGCTAATTCGCATATGGTTGTTGATGCGAACCTGCCTACCGACCCCCGAAAATAGCTTTCATAAAGGAGTCCGATCGACAACTCGAAACACCCAAAACATTGAAGGGGTCGGGATCAGCCTACGAGTGATCTTCGAAACGTTGCAGGCTCAACAAGCGGCGATAGCTCAGTTACAAAATCAAAGCCGTGCACCGAATAGGGTTGAGCCCGACTTCCCGAGAAATTGACTGTAGGGACGAGTCGGTCGTAGAAAGGTCGAATCAACATGAATCGGGGACTAACCCCGAGATTATAAAGATGGTTGAGGAGCTGACAAAATGGATAGAATCAGGGGAGAAAAAGATCGAGGCAAATGACAAAAAGGTGGAAACTTACAATTCTAAGGTAGACCAAATCCCAGGAGCATCTCCGGTATTGAAGGGCCTGGATTCCAGGAAGTTCGTGCAAAAATCTTTTCCGCCAAGCGCGGCTCCAAAGCTGATCCCCAAGAAATTCCATATGCCCGAAATACCCAAGTATAACGGAAAGACCGATCCAAACGAACATGTAACCTCGTATACATGTGCTATGAAAGGGAACGATCTGGAGGACGATGAGATCGAGTCTGTTCTGTTGAAGAAATTTGGGGAGACCCTGTCAAAGGAAGCTATGATATGATAGCACAATTTACCTCCTAATTCTATTGACTTATTTGCTATGCTTGCAAATTCTTTCGTAAAGGCGCACACAGGTGCCATCAAGGTCGTGACCATGAAATCGGACCTTTTCAAAGTCAAACAAAAGGATAACGAGATGCTCAGAGAGTTTGTGTCCCGGTTTCAAACAAAACGGATGGATCTGCCACCGTTCGCTAATGATTGGGTTGTTCAAGTTTTCACTCAGGGACTTAATTTCGGAGCTCGGTGGCTTCACAGCAGCTATTGCAGAACTTAATAGAATACCCGGCTGTTACATGGGCTGACATATATAACCGGTATCAATCGAAAACTAGAGTCGAAGATGATCAGCTCGGGGCCCCTTCGGAGTCTGTCTATCCCATTAGAACCCTCGATAGAGTCAAAAGAGATATCAATCGCGGACCAAGACCAAACAGGGATCGATATCAGTCATATAATGGAGATAAAAGAAGCAGTGGGTCAGGGCGGAAGTCTATAAGAAATGAAAGGAGAAATAATCGAGGCTAGAGCAACCGAGGACTCATGACCAAAAACAGCTTCGATAGGTCCATCGGGCCTAAAGAAGCACGTAGGCCATGAATACGAACCGGGAGCTATTAGATGAAAGGCCCGAAGCCGCCCTTGTTCGGTTGGCTGCCCAAAAAGCAATGAATCAAGAGGTATTACAACAGAAGGACCAACCTTCGATACTTCAATGCCGGGGACATGGTACTAAGAAAGGTCACACCGAACACACGGAATCCGAACTAGGGAAAGCTAGGACCGAACTGGGAAAGACCTTATCATATTATCGAAATCACCGGAAAGGGATCTTACAAGCTCGGAATGATGAACTGGTACAACTAGAATATAACTCACTTGAAGCGATATTACTGGTAAGGTACAACCCCTTTCTTTATTTTATTTATATTTTAAACTAACGCTTGTAGGTAGCAAACAAGGGGCAATATGAGATGTTGGGTCTGAAAGCACGTGCTGCACTCTTTTTCCCTTGGACCGGTTTTGTCCCAAATGGGTTTTACGCAAGGTTTTTAACGAGGCAACAAGTAAATCATCCTAACTTAAAATCGAAGGTCGGTAATGAATCGATGATAATGATCACGACAACATTCGAGGGCTTCCTTCGATTAACCCCGAGTACTGGGGGGGCGTTACCCTCTGATATCGATTTTAGCATGGAAAGAGACTTCAGGATTGAAGGGGCTCGATCAATAGGATTCAATGAAAGGGCCAAACGGTCCAATGAACCGTGCTCACATAGACTGCTCGAACGCTGACACAAAGCTTGTACACATACATTACGATTATGCACAAGAATAAAGAGAAATCTCTTCTTTGCAAACGTCTTGTATTTTAAAACTTTTCCTTTACATTTCTCAATGAATTTCCTGCTTCTGATCCCCTAAAGAAAACGAGCCTAAGGGCCGCCTTAACCTAAGTTCAAATAATCACTCTCTCACTCTGGGACTGTCGTCTGAAAAACAAACTCAGACGGTCCAAGTTATTAGATCTCGGGGGCATAAGACCTATTAGGCAACCCCTGAGCTTTATAGGCTAAGGCCGTTCCAAGTTAACAACACTCGAGGGCACGAAGCTTATTCGGTAACGCTCGAATTAAAAGGTTAAGGTCGTTCCGAGTTAACAACATTCGAGGGCATGAAGCTTATTCGGCAATGCCCGAATTAAAAGGCTAAGGCCGTTTCAAGTTAACAACACTCGAGGGCATGAAGCTTATTCCAAAAATCCCGAATTAAAAGGCTAAGGCCGTTCCGAGTTAACAGCACTCGAAGGCACGAAGCTTATTCGGCAATGCCTGAATTAAAAGGCTAAGGCCGTTCCGAGTTAACAACACTCGAGGGCACGAAACTTATTCGGCAACGCCCGAATTAAAAGGTTAAGGCCATTCCGAATTAACAACACTTGAGGGCATGAAGCTTATTCGACAATGCCCGAATTAAAAGGCTAAGGCCATTCCGAGTTAACAGCACTCGAGGGCACGAAGCTTATTCGGCAATGCCCGAATTAAAAGGTTAAGGTTGTTCCGAGTTAACAACACTCGAGGGCATAAAGCTTATTTGGCAATGCCCGAAATAAAGGGCTAAGGCCATTCCGAGTTAAGAAACCTGAGGGCACAAAGCTTATTTGGCATTGCCTGAACTATAAAGGCTATGGCCACATAAACACGGCTCGGAGACGTCTGAAGCCCGTAGCAAAAACAACAAGGCATTAAAATTTTTTAACCGGTTCTAAAGGCTACCCTCGGAAAATTATAAACCTAAACTAATTTGGGGAAGAAATTTTTCGGTAACACCGAATCCCCACAAAGCCTCGAAACAAAATAACGTTAAAGTTAAGGTCATTCAGGCCTTCGAACACAACCTAACTATTTCATGCTAAGGCATATCGATCTTTGCAAATACAAATAAAAAAAATGCAAGCCTCTTATATATATATCAAAAATCATTTCTACAAGGACTGAATAGTCTCGATACAAAATTTTTACAAATGCCGAATAGCCTCGATACACAGTATTAAGCACAGAAAGGGATAAAATCGAACAAAAGCGACTTGATCTAGACTGGATCCCGCCTCGTCATCAGGATTTTCGGGGTCCTCTCATTCTTCGGACCTGACTGAACCCTCGGAATCATCCTCTTCAGGATAGGCTAATTTTTTTGCCTCGGCTTCAGACACCTTGATATCCTCAATCTCCGTAGATAAGTCAAAACCTCGAACGTGGACTTTCTCGAGCGCTTGCCTACGGGAGTGGTACTTCATATGCTCGATCATATTTTTTTATTGGTCTTGAGCCGCTTCGACATCAGCCTTGTACTAAGCCACCATTTTATTAGCTTCGGCTTTAATCACAACGGCTTCCGACTTGGCCATTTTAAGCTCCTTGGCCAGATTATCTCGATATGAGATAACCGAACCGACCCGAGATTGAAGCTCCTTGGCCCTTTTAGTCTGGATCTCGGCTTTTTCCTTTCCCGCTCTTAGATGGGTCTCTACTGAGGTTAGTTGTGTCCGAGCTGCCTCTTTTTTCGAGGCCAGGCGATCAGTCTTGCCTCTCCACTCATCGGTCGCAGCTTTAACCACATCCATCTCAGTTCGAAGCTCATCGATCTGGTCGAGTTTTTGCTGGACCTGCGGGTTTTGACCATCAGTCATTGAATCAAATTCGTATCACTTACCTCATGAGTCTATCGTCAGTTATCAGAGTAAGAATCGGAAGCTCGTATAGTGAGAATCTAAGGCTCATATAGTTTCTCGTCATTACTCTCCGAAAAATGAGGGGACTATCTGTATACAGTCGAAATCGGGCTCGACTATCGCACAACAAATCGGGCTCGGAACACGAAGGGTTGAAGATCGACCCCGAGTTTCATGGAAGCTGAACACGAGGTCAGAATGTCCGTACTCGAGAACACTGAGCCCGTGATCCTGGAACCAACCCTGACCTCGAACATGCTCGAGGGAAGATCGTCGAACCAAAATATGAAAAGCCAAAATATCCGTAATAGGTCGCGCATCACGGCGGGAATCTCGGCACGTATCAATGGAACCGCTTAATTAGCAAATCAGGAGATTGTTTACCTTATATAGAATTATATTTAAAGTAGGATTCCTCTATTATATAAAGGGGAGGTATGATTATTTGTAGAAGG
>MCJB01022935.1:8054-48424 GCA_002018475.1 Nicotiana obtusifolia | reverse complement strand
CCCCCCCAATTTTTTTTAAAAACCTCCATTAGAGCCTACTTTTGATCCCCGAAATCTCTTGTCATTACTATATTATTCATAAAAGACACGATTCAAGGCTGCCTCGTGGAGTTTAAAACACTCTTTTAAGATAAGTTGTATATATACATTAATTAGTTCGTAGTAATCTATTCCATGATTTGGTGTGTGTTTGTGTTTATTTTTTTTAGCCGAATTTATGTTATTTATTGCAAATGTTTTTGAAAATTATTTATTATGCTATTGTATTAAAATTGTTGAATATTTTTATAATTGTAAAACAATTATTATGTGCCTTTAGTGTCCATTAGTGTGCTTTAGTGTTGTCCTTTAGTATAGAACAATAAATACATTATATTTTAAGTTAGTTATTGAGTATTTTTACAGTAGTAGAATAATAAATATGTTCCTTTAGTATTCTTTAGTGTCATTTTGCGTGGAACAATAAATGTGCGCCGTCATTAACGTAGTTGATTAGAGTAATCAATTACGGATCATGTACTAATTAATTAATAATCGTATAGTAAAAGTATTATTGATAAGAATCAATTTAAACACGATAAGTTAGATATTCTAAATATTTAATATTTTTTAGCTGAGGAATAAACTAATTAGTTGTCAGTTTAAAAAAGACCTTGCCGGGTTTCTGCCGTAAAAGATAACGAGTTAAAATATAAGTCGTTACGATAGGAGTAAATAATTAATAATACTTTGTATAAATAATTAATAAAAATATTTAAAATTATATCGATAAGTTAAACAAATTAAATATTTAGTATTCTTTTAATGACGATTAAATATGAGAAAAAGTTGTCAGTACAAATAAGACTCTGTCGAATTTGAGTCGTAAAATTCTAAAAACTAACATATAAATAAATACTTTATATCAAAATAATTAATAATATAAAAATATCGCAAGATATTTCGAGACCTTAAATGAGTAAAGAGAATAATATTTTAATTATTATTATTCAATTTACAGACATCATTATGGATTGCCCGACTGTTCATCCTGGACCTGTTTCTCATGAGCTAGTTACGCTCCAGGCGGGCCATAGGTCTTTACATTTCTGGGAAGGAGAGTTGCTTAGCCAAAACTTCCACCCCAGGCGCATTGATGACTTCTAGGAGTTTGTTGAGGTCAGCCGATTGCAGTTCGATTAGCCCTTGATCACGACTCTAATTGAGCGTTCCAGGTCTCAGACACATACATTTCATTTGCCTACCGACGAGGCAACCATCACGCTACAGGACATGGAGGTATTATTTGTGTTGCCCGTTGACGGTCTCGCTATCCGCTACCCGCCTGCGGTTAGGGAGTATAGGAGGTATGACTATCTAGAGATGTTGTAGAGGCTCACGGGATTCCTGCTGGCTGAGCAAACTGCAATTAGTGGAGTTAGTCGATTACATCTATCACCTCTTAGGCAGCACCTGGAGGCGCTAATTTTGATGATATTTGGTGGAATTCTTTTCCTGAACACTTCGAGAACCTTGTGAGCCTATGTTTCTTGCCTCATCTGGAGCTAGATGACTTACCCATGTATGGTAGGGGTGGTTTCGTTCTAGCATACCTTTAAGATAGTTGTGTAGGGCGTCAATTGGTAGCATATCAATTCTTTTCATGATTATGATAGATATAGTACAAAATACTCAATTTTACGTCAACAATCAATATTTGGTTGGGGCTCGGGAGAGATTCTAGCAGATGCAGCCCCTTCCTCGACCGCTAGCTCTAGATGCACCACCTCTGCCATTCTACCACGTGCTAGGATGTGGGTAGATAGGAGAGCCGTTCCCGTGACGTCAAGGCTCGACATCATCTCACTCTTTACAAGGATATATTGGATCTACTGGATGCTGCTCCAGTAAATATTTGACTAATGATGTTTGTTAATGCTTAATTTTCCTTGCAATTACTTACTATTCTTGCGTTTAATAAATAGTTCATATGGAGCCTATGTAGCGACGAGCTCATCACTAGTTTGCCAGACTATTGCTCATGAGGTCGAGTTGTGTGGCTATCTGAGGTCCCATTTATATGTCTCAATATAGTCAAGCATCATCTGTCCGGGAGAGTCTTGCAACAGTTTGGTCGGCGACAACATATACCTGCTCATCCTAGTTGGCATGCCACACATTACGAGTAGGATGAACGCAGTAGAGTTGACCAGGCATACTTGATCTAGCTAGAGGTCCAAATACAGGACTGGGATCAGAGACAGTTCAGGACTCTGCCAGACCCTCCACATGACGGTATTGACGATGAGCATGAGTATGTTGCTTGGTATCGTGGTGTTACTCGCACTTTGATAGGTAATCCCGATCATCGGGAGGGTCGTCAGTACATTCCACATGCCGGGAGGTATGAGGCACTAGTATGTTATTTGATATACTCACGTACAGTTTTAGAATTTTTTATCTTCTTTAATTAATATATTACATAATATGCAGGCTATTGGCTTACACCGTTTCACTATATGGATTTGGTGATGCAGCAGCATGTAGGCGTCAAAGCGGCATTATTGCACCATTGGAGACGTTAGGTTTCCGTGCTTTCTACTGGCACATTGGTAGTTTCACGAGCGAATGCACAATTAGGTTTTGATGCATCGTATGTGCTGCCTGAGGATTACCATCATGGGCCAGTCGTGCTCCCAGCACGTGGTAGACGTACCAGGCATGTCCAGAGAGGAAGGGGTGGCCCGCGTGGTCGGGATGGTCGGCGCGAACAGGGTGGCCAGCAACGGGGCGTTGAGGCACACGTGGAGGATATTAAAATTAATGTCATCAAAGAAATATCATATTTGACTCTTTCATACCAAATGGGAAAAAGAAACCAACAGTAACACTTGAGAGGAAAAAAGAAAAGAAAAGTGAAGAAGAAACAGAAAATATACAATAACAGAAAAAAAGAAAAAGAAAAAAAATTGAATTAGATACAGAAGGAAAGTAAGTGAAACTGTTTTGAACTGGAAATACTGGAAAGAGAAAATAGATGAGGAAGAAGAAAATGTATATAAAAGGACACTCTTCTCTAATCTCGACGACAACAATATATAAGAGTTAATCCTCCAAAGAATAAACTATTAGCACAATTCACACAAATTTACATACTATTGTTAATTGAACATATATTGTCGTATACATTTTCTAATGATCTCATTACAAATAATTAAGATGTTATTTTCTTTATCTCGGCCTTCAATCGTTTAGTTAGTATCAACAGGCGGGAAGCAAATAACCAGATAGGTAATGTCAGTTGTTATTGACAGCGTTCAAAGAAGGATATATATTATCTCGTGGTTACAATTCACAAAAATCAAGAAGTACATACATCTAAAAATAAGCTAGAAATCTCAACTGGTTACGTTGGAGGAAACAGGAAGGAGATTAGGAGAAGGTAAAATATGACAATTATAAAAGTCAATTCTGAAAGAAAGATACTCATATATATATATTAGGATTTCATAAGGATTTACTTTGTAAAACGCCTGCAGAGATTTTAAATGTACACTTAATATCATCACCTATTCCCGTTCACTGGTGTAGGTTTTATTCTTGTTCAATTTGTAGCCTCAATAGTCAGTTGAACTAAGTTACTAACTGACAAGGAAAATAAAAACGAAAGTAAAATGGGAATTGAAAGTCAAGGAAGAATTCTTTCTTATCAACTACCAGTAGAGTATTGTATATCTGTTGCAAAAGCTGGCAGCAATACACCAAGCAATGGAGTTTGTTAAGGGAGAAAAGAAATAATATATGATTTGACATAAATAAAAATAAGTGAAAAAATGAAAGCTAAAGTGTAGATCACTTCACTGGTGCACTCTATAGAATCTAAGAGAGGATATCATGAAAAGATTAAATAACGGCTGGAAGCTAAAAAGAGGAAAAATAAATATGGGTGAAATGGTTAGTTCGTAAATTAAACGTTTTATCTGTGCAGATCAATAGGCAGATGAAAGACTTTTAAATTAATTGAATTTTACTCATCTAGCATGAAAGTAATTTATTAGGTACAAGGAGAAAATGGTCAATTAACTTCTGAAGGATACTTTTGTAAATTAAATTTTGACTTAGGGTGTTTCCGCTTTAAAACAATCTTGCCACACAGGAATCGTCCAACACCTTTATGCAATATCAATGTGTGGATTCTGTATTTATTTGAGTAGCTCAATGAGTTAACTTGTATCACATTGTTCACAAACATAATTCTGTCCTTCTATGGCCTATGAGGAAATTAAACACCCTTTTAATGTAAGCTTATGCTCAAGATTGCCTAATTTTAAGAAGATAAACTAATATTTACTACTTTATTAAGATGGCTTGTGTGAATTCCTTTTCATGAATTTTATAGTAACAAATGTTTGTCACAATATTCTCTCTCCGTTATTATTCCCAGAGAAGCTGAAAGATCAAACACATGCCTTAATAGATATACAAAGATCAAAAGTCAATTAGATATTTAAAAAAGAAAAATTTGTGTCCTGTAATTTATAAGATAAAGATCATACCAATTTCATAAAATCAAACCAAAGAGCATCGTTACTAATATTAGAGCAGAATAATCACTTAAGTAAAATAGATAAATAATAATTAAAGCGATTCAGAATACCGGACAAATTAAAGTCATGCAAGGTTATTATGCATTATGCATGTTAAAAGAAAAACATGTAAACTCACCTAACATTTTCCTAGTATTGGGTGAGATTATGTAGATGTCTCTGGAATTGCTTCACGTCTTTTCTCTTCACCTGTTTGTGTATATATCTACCTTAAGTATTGTTCTTGTTTGCATAAAAGCAAAGCAGACCAATAAATATAAAATAAAAAGACATAACTCTCATTCCTTTGTGTCCATTTGTATACCAAAATAATTCATTAGTTTAATTGGGAACATAATAAGAATCATTATTATTTAGGGAATACTAAGAGTACCCCATGCTAAAGAATTCCAAACGCATTGCATATTATAATTTACTGTTTTTATATTTCTATAACATTAATTTTGAAGAGATAATGTATTTTTAGAGGGTAAAATCATCATTCATCTTTTAATGGGTAAATTAGTAAATTAATTTTAACTTATTATTATTCACGCTTATAATATAGTATGATATTTCAAAAAATTAATGTTTTAATTTTTTTAGTTACTCTCAATAGGTTAACAATTTGAAAAGTTATAGAGCAGAATCATAAGCAGGCATAAATTTATAATTTCTAATTCAATGCATTTATTTCCTTAGTTAATCTCATAATGTTAGGATCGATTCACTCAAACACTCTGAACTGATGAAGAAGATGAAGAAATCTTGAAGAGAGAAAAAAGTTGAGGTAGAGAGAGAAAAACGTGAGAGACTTATTTCGTGGTAACACCCCGTTAGGATAAATTTCCACGACGGCGGACTATATATATTAATAATTAAGGGTATTTACAATTACGAGAATAAAAGAAGAATAAACAACACATCACATATTAATCAGGCTCCACACCTAACACATAAGATAGATAAGTTATTTGAAAAGTTATATTTAATCTACGATTATAGACCAGGTTCATATGCAAAAATAAAATGTGTAGTATTTGAACAGTCATTCCTATGGCTATTTAGGAGCTAACGCCGATAATGCAATGAAGTCATGGAGATTTGATAGGAGTTAGCGGGAAAAAGTTGAGTTACCTTGACCCATCTATTTCACTTTATATGTTATTTTTCCTCTTTTCTATAGTGTTGATTCTCATATTAATGTCTTAATAACGTTATTTTATGTGTTATATATGTGTATTGGGTCAAGTGCGATCGACTGATCGAGAAGGGTCGGGCCCGAATACGATACGAGATCGGGTTGTCTCGACCCGAGGTCAGCAAGTCGAGCACATATTTGGAGCAGTCGAGACGGGCCGACCGATATTGACCGATAGCACATCTCGTAGCGGAAGGTTAATTTCAACCGAATATTTCGTGGATTCCTGATATCTCACAAGGAGTAAATATCTCAACCGTTATAGACGTTGAAGCACCATTTTAGGATATTTTATCCCGTAATTAAAGGTATTTACTCTGTAATTAGACTTTTACCATGTTTAGGGCTCTTCTAGCTACCTATAAGAAGGACATTCGATCTCCTCTGTAAGGCACAACACATTCTGAGAGAAAATATTATAATTATTACTATTCATCGCTATTAACACTGTTCATCAAGTTTTGTCTATTTTTTGTATTTCATCGCCAGCTATCCAATCTCCGTGGTTTGGTTATTTCCTTTACCTATTGTCTTTTAATCATTTTACATTATATCTTGCATTGTATCAAAGTGATTCACGGATCCTTAGCACTACGAACAAATTCAATTTTTATCCGGATTTAAGGGTAAACAGTTTGGCGCCCACCTTGGGGCTAAGGATATTAGTGAATTTTTGATACATTCCTCTTTCAAACACAATTTTATGCTTGCTCTTTGCAGAATCCTTTGTTTTTCAGATTACAGATTGATCATGTCGCACTCACTCCCCATCAGCAACGAGCTCAACCGCCAAGGTGAAAACGATGCTATGCCGGGATATAAAGTCCCAATCGACGCCAATTCTCAAATGGCAATCGATGCTAACCAGGTGCCCGACCCATCGCACAGTGTTCGAGGGGAGAACCACTCGGGTATGCAACAAAGTGGGGAAAACGAAATTAGCCTCAAAATGATATTTGATATGCTACAAGCTCAGCAAGCGGCCATAGCCCAATTACAAAGCTGTAGCCAGAACCCGGGCAGAGCAGAAACCGTTCCTCCTCAGGTGGCAACCGAGCCAAATGAGCAAAATACAGCACAACCGGATGACAACTCTTCAGGAATCAACTCCGGGATTATCAAAATGCTCGAGGAGTTGACTAAGCGTGTCGAGACAAGGGAAAAAAAGATCGAAGCCAACGATAAAAAAGTTGAAACATACAATTCGAGGGTAGACCAGATACCGGGAGCGCCTCCAGTGTTGAAAGGGTTGGACGCTAAAAAGTTCGTGCAGAAGCCGTTCTCGGCCAGTGCCTCTCCAAAGCCGATTCCAAAGAAATTCCGCATGTCCGAAATTCCTAAATACAACGGAACTTCGGATCCAAATGAGCACGTGACAGCCTACACCTGTGCCATCAAGGGGAACGATCTCGAGGACGACGAAATCGAGTCCGTCCTCTTGAAAAAATTCGGGGAAACCCTGTCCAAAGGAGCAATGACGTGGTATCATAATTTACCACCAAATTCCATCGACTCTTTCGCCATGCTCGCTGATATCTTCGTCAAAGCCCATGCAGGCGCCATTAAGGTCGAGACGAGGAAGTCAGACCTATTCAAAGTCAGGCAACGGGACAGCGAAACATTAAGGGAGTTCGTATCTCGATTTCAAATGGAGCGGATGGACCTGCTACCGGTTACAGACGACTCGGCCGTGCAAGCTTTCACCCAAGGGCTTAATACCGGCAGTTCTGCGGCATCTAGGCAACTCAAACAGAGTTTGATTGAATACCCGGCCATCACCTGGGCAGACATCCACAACCGATATCAGTCGAAGATTAGGATCGAGGATGACCAAGTCGGGGTTGCATCGAGCTCTACTTTTACGGTTAAAACTTTTGATCGACCTCGAAGGGATAGCTTTCGAGAGCCAAGGACGAACCGCGACAGACATCGGCCGTATCCAGAGGATCGAAGGATTGCATCGAGGGGACATAATACCCCGAGACAGGAACACAGGTACGACACCAATCAAAGGAACAAGAGGCCGTTGCCAAAAGGCAACTTCGAGAAAACCAGCGATCGCCAAGAGGCACCCCGGTTGTCTGAATATAATTTTAATGTCGACTCAGCAACCCTCGTTTCAGCAATTGGTCGCGTCAAGGACACCAGATGGCCAAGACCATTACAAACAGACCCCGCCAAGAGGGACCCTAACCTTGTATGCAAATATCACGGCACTCACGGGCATAGAACGGAAGATTGCCGACAGTTGAGAGAAGAGGTAGCCCGGTTGCTCGAGAACGGGCATCTTCGGGAGTTTCTGAGTGACTGAGCAAAGAATCACTATGAAAATAGGGACAGGCCGGTAGATCAAAGAGAGCCAAAACATACAATCAATATGATAATTGGAGGAACAGATGCGCCTCAGGTACCGGTACTGAAGCGTACCAAAATATCCATTACCCGAGAAAAATGAACTCGGGACTATGCAACGGAAGGGACTCTATATTTCAGCGACAAAGATATCGAGGGCCTCACACAACCTCACAACGATGCACTGGTAATATCGATGATGGTATACGACACTCGAGTGAAGCGCGTACTTATTGACCCCGGGAGTTCAGCCAACATAGTCCGGTCTTGGGTCGTTGAACAGCTGGGACTAACAAGTCAGATCATTTCCGAGGTCCGGGTGCTCAACGGTTTTAACATGGAATTGGAGACAACCAAAGGAGAAATAACTCTGATGGTAAACGTCGCTAGAACTACCAGGGCGACGAAATTCTATGTGATCGAGGGCGATATGAGGTACAACGCCCTGGCCGGAAGACCCTGGATACACGATATTAAGGCCGTACGATCGACCTTGCATCAGATGTTAAAATTTCCATCAGCCGAAGGGGTCATCACCGTTTACGGAGAGCAACATGCAGCAAGGGAAATGTTCGCAGTGGAAGAAGCGACGCCAAAATCTACCATTCTCCAACAGAAGGCCAAATAGCAATCATAAAAGCCGCCTTCGACTGATGAAGGTGAGCAGGATCAGATTGATGAAGATAGCTTCAGGATACCCCGATCTTTTGTCGTCCCGGATGAGACCGACGCAACCAAGTCAACAATCGAGGAGCTGGAGCAGATCTCGATCCGACATGACGTGCCCGATCGGAAGGTATACCTGGGCTCGGGTTTAAATTCCGAGCTCAGGAACAGATTACTTTCTTTTCTTTCAGCTAATGAAAACTCTTTTGCTTGGTCCCATTTAGACGTGACAGGCGTACCACCGGAGATTGCGACGCACAAGCTGAGTGTCAATCCAAAATTCCGACCGGTCAAACAAAAAAGGCGACCTCAGTCCGAAGTCAAGCAGGCCTTCATCCAGGATGAGGTAACAAAACTCTTGAATATAGGGTCCATTTGGGAGGTAAAGTACCCCGAATGGTTAGCTAACATAGTTGTAGTACCGAAAAAGGGGAATAAACTTAGGATGTGTATAGACTATAAGGATCTAAATAAAGCATGCCCCAAAGATTCTTTCCCCTTGCCCAACATCGATCGAATGATCGATGCCACTGCTGGCCACGAGACTCTTAGTTTTCTCGACGCCTATTCTGGATATAACCAGATACAAATGGATAAGGATGATCAAGAGAAAACATCCTTCATCACTAAATATGGCACTTACTGCTATAATGTGATGCCATTCGGGCTTAAGAATGCGAGAGCTACATATCAGCGTCTGGTAAATAAAATGTTCGAAAACCAACTAGGTAAAACCATGGAAGTTTATATTGATGACATGTTGGTCAAGTCCCTGCAAGCAGAGGGCCATCTTTGTCATTTGCAGGAAACATTCGACATTTTGAAAAAGTACAACATGAAGCTGAACCCGAAAAAATGCGCGTTCGGGGTAGGCTCCGGGAAATTTCTCGGGTTCATGGTCTCGAACAGATGAATAGAGATCAACCCGGACAAAATGTAAGGCTATCGAAGATATAAAAGTCGTCGACAGCGTTAAGGCCGTTCAAAAACTGACAGGCCGAGTTGCAGCATTAGGGCGCTTCATATCTAGATCGTCAGATAGAAGCCACCAGTTCTTCAATTTGTTAAAAAAGAAGAACGAGTTCTCATGGGGACCGAAGTGCCAGCATGCCTTAGAGGAACTGAAAAGGTACCTTTCAAGACCGCCCCTATTACATATGCCAAAGACCGGCGAGCTATTGTATCTTTACCTCGCCGTGTCGGAAATAGCGGTAAGCGGAGTTCTGGTTCGAGAGGAACAAGGTACGCAATTTCCCATTTATTATGTTAGTAGGACGTTAGGAGAAGCCGAAACCAGGTACCCGCACTTAGAAAAATTAGCACTCTCCTTATTGAGTGCCTCTAGGAAATTGAAACCATACTTCCAAAGTCACCCAATATGCGTGGTGACAACTTACCCACTTAGAAATGTCATGCATAAGCCCGAATTATCAGGCCGACTAGCTAAATGGGCTATCGAGATCAGCGAGTACGATATCCAATATCGACCTCGAACCTCGATAAAATCTCAAGTACTGGCCGATTTTATCGCCGACTTCACGCTGTCGCTCATTCCCCAAGTCGAAAAGGAACTCATGACTAAATTGGGGACTCCTTCGGGAGTGTGGACTCTGTTCACAGACGGAGCCTCAAATTCGAAAGGGTCGGGGTTAGGCATCGTACTCAAGCCTCCGACCGGAAACACGATTAGACAGTCCATCAAAACTATAAAACTAACTAACAATGAAGCCGAATATGAGGCTATGATTGCAGGTGTAGAATTGGCCAAGAATCTTGGGGCAGAAATAATCGAGGCTAAGTGTGATTCTCTCCTTATAGTCAACCAAGTGAATAAGACGTTTGAAGTTAGAGAGGGACGCATGCAAAGATATGTGGATAAACTGCAGGTCACTTTACATAAGTTCAAGGAATGGACCCTGCAGCACATACCTCGGGAACAGAACAGCGAGGCCGACGCCCTCGCTAATCTAGGCTCATCGGTCGATGATGAAGAAATCGAATCCGAAAAGGTCGTGCAGTTGCTGAGATCGGTGATGGAAGAAGGTCATGCCGAGGTCAACTCGACAAGTCTGACTTGGGACTGGAGAAACAAATACATAGAATATCTAAGCTCAGGTAAGCTGTCACCTGACCCCAAAGAGTCGAGAGCATTGCATGCAAAGGCGGCCCGATTTTGTTTGGCCGATAACGGAGCTCTATACAGAAGAACCTTCGGAGGACCCCTAGCTATATGTCTCGGCCCCGGGGATACCGAGTATATTTTGAAAGAGTACACGAAGGAGCCTGTGGCAACCATTCAGGCTCCGATTTGTTAGTTCGGAAGGTAATCTGAGCTGGCTATTACTGGATCGACATGGAGAAGGACGCAAAGAAATTTGTACGCAAATGCGGTAGGTGTCAAAGACACACACCGATCATCCACCAACCTGCTAAAATACTGCATTCGGTTATATCGCCATGACCGTTTATAAAGTGGGGAATGGATATAGTTGGTCCACTCCCTCGAGCCCCAGGTAAAGCTCAGTTTATCCTTTTTATGACTGACTATTTTTCTAAGTGGGTGGAAGCACAGGCTTACGAGAAGGTCAGAGAAAAAGAGGTGATCGACTTCATATGGGACCACATCATCTGCCGGTTCGGGATGCCTTCTGAGATCGTATGCGATAATGGAAAGCAGTTCATCGGTAGTAAAGTGACCAAATTCTTCGAGGACAACAAAATCAAAAGGATATTGTCAACTCTGTACCACCCCAGCGACAACGGTCAAGCAGAATCGACCAACAAAACTATAATTCAAAACCTGAAGAAAAGGTTAGTTGACGCTAAAGGAAGATGGAGGGAAATGTTACCCGAAGTCCTATGGGCGTATCGAACGACTGAAAAGACCAGTACCGGAGCCACTCCATTTTCTTTAGTNCGAAGCATTGATACCGGTCGAGGTAGGCGAACCGAGCATCAGATTTCAGCATGCAACCGAAGGGTCCAACAAAGAGGCTATGAATATTAGCCTGGAGCTCTTAGATGAAAGAAGAGAAGCCGCTTTGGTCCGAATGGCAGCTCAGAAACAGAAAATCGAGAGGTATTATAATCGAAGACCTGACTTCGATACTTCAATACAGGGGACTTGGTACTCAGAAGAATCACGCTTAATACTCGAGACCCTAACGAAGGGAAACTGGGACCGAATTGGGAAGGTCCTTATACTATACTAAAGGTCACCGGGAAGGGCTCATACAAGTTCGGAACTTCGGATGGTAAGCCGTTTCCAAATAACTGAATTGTGAGCTACTTGAAAAGATACTACTGCTAAGGTAATCGACCTCACCTTTTTACTTTCTTTTTATTTTTTATCTATTGGTACTGACGTATGCAGGGCAAATCGATGTCAAGCAAGTATTAGGACAGGGTAGATTGTTATCAAGCAAGTATTAGGACTGAAAGCACGCGTTGCACTCTTTTTCCCTTCGACCGGTTTTGTCCCAAATTGGATTTTACGGCAAGGTTTTTAATGAGGCAACCATATGTCGTGCTAACATAGATTAACCATTTACTGGAATTCACGAGTTCTTAAGCCCAGGGGCTAATTGCTTCGATATCAAGGGGGCTAAACTAAGATTGTTAGGATTTCATGTAAGGGTCAAACGGTCAAAAGAGCCGTACCCGGGTAGATCAATCTTGTTCCCCTCCGACAAATGAAGATGTACAAGTATATGAATATTAACAAAGTCATTTGATGCCTACATTGTGTTCTCAAGCCTAAGGGCTTTTTATTTAATTATCTTCACATTATCAGTAATTGATATTAGTGAAAGACGCGCTTCGAGACCGGGGGGGAAGGGGGATAAGACCTAACCAGGCAAACTCCGAAACCGGCAAATCAGGCTAAGGCCTTATTAAAGTCAATAAAGCGCAAAGGGAATTAAGACCGATCTTGGCAATCCCGATCTACGGCCAAGGCCGAATCAAATTGAAAACTCATATCTAATCGAAGCTTGAATGAACAAGACTTTGAAACAAGTTAAGATCGAACCTATTTGGTAAGGGTCTAATTTTTGCTAAGGCATGACCCCGATACCTATAAGCTGAATGGTTGAAAGCAGAGCAAATAAGAGCTCGTTTAAATCGTTTTGGACAAGGCTAAGGCCAAACTAGTTATCGCTTTGAACAAGGCTAAGGCCAAACTAGTTATCGCTTTGAACAAGGCTAAGGCCAAACTGGTTATTAATGTGCTCGGAACTTGCTTCGAGGCTAAGGCTGGGCTAACTAGTAATTAGTCGGTCACAATTTATAATCCTAGCTAAGGCAGGATATTTCAATGCATGAAAATCAAGGATTCAACTTGAAATATATTAGAAAATGTCTTTGTAAAAAGTGGGATCTTTACATGATTCAGGCTACAAAATATTAGCACTACATCAATCCGAGCCGTCCTCATACTCCTCAGGAAAGGTCTTTCTTCTCATTTCATCTTCGACCTTCGATGCCTCTGCCACGTCGGAAGACAAATCGAGGCCGCGGGCCTGGAGCTCCTCGAGAACAGAAAGGCGAGCTTGGCATTGAGTATACTCGATCAGCGCCTTCGATTGCTCGTGAGCTACCTCGGCGTCAGCTTTATACTGAGCTATCAAGTCGTCAGCTTTGGCCTTGGTAGCAGCATTCTCCGTTTGTGCTTCCTGAAGTCGATTGGTTAGAGCCGCCCGGTCAAGGTTGAGTGACTCGACTTGGAGCCGTTGGAACTCGTTGTCCTTAAGCAAGGCTTCGATTCTTTCTTGCGCTGCCAAGGCCTGTTCTTGGAGAGCCATTTTCTCTGCAGCTAGAAGCTCAACCTTGGTTCTCCAACCGCTCGCTTCAGCCTTTGCCTCGCTCAGCTTGAACCCGAGTTGATCCAACCTATCATCCATTTGCCCTATTCGATCAACGCAAGAGGCATGCTCTTTCCTTACGGAGTTCAGCTCGGCCCGGAGACTTGATAACTGATTTTCAAGCCGCCGACGTCGATCCCTTTCCAGTTCCACTCCTTCTTTGATTCGAAGGAACATTTCATGATACAACACCTAAGACTGGGGGAAATGCAAATTAGAAACTGTCAGTACAGGCTCGAAGTCAAAACACTAAGCATGGTACAAAACAAATAAGAAACCATACCCTGTTCAATGCTTGTTGAGCTTCATTGAATAGGCAAGCCCAATCCACAGCATTCATTGAAGCCCAGTCTTCCTCAGTCACCAAGCTGTGGAGATAGCTTGCTATGCCTACCGGTGGGCCCAGTGCTCGGGCGTCCTCAGGGACAGTAAAAGTTATCACCCTCCTTCGTTCAGGGTTTGATCTCGGTGCGGGGAACTTGTCCACTAATTTGATACTAGCCGATACTCCACTTGTCTCGGCTGGGGGACTCCTTCTGGGGACTTCGAGGCCAAAAGTATCAGCCGACGGCACCCCGTCGAAAGATTCCTCGAAGATTCCTGCTGTGACCGGCACCTTGCTCGGCGTGTGTATTCTAGCATCTTGGGCATCTTTCAGAGTTGTCTCAGAGAAGGAGGGTGAATGCGCCATCTCGGGGATGTCCGAGGATCTTTGTGCAGTCGCCTGCACATTGGCTCGGTTCCCGGTCCTCGCTCCCATTTCAATACTCTCTCCTTGGGAGGCACCGGTTTCCTGTACGCTCTGCTCAGGGGCTTCCCGAGGGGGTTTGTCATGTGCAACTTACGAGCAGGATCAGTGACTGTGACTTTACGAGCTATCATTTTCCTCCTGCCCTTCTTCTTTTCGGGCTCAGCCTGGTCAGGAGTCCTTTTCCTTTTTCTTCCCCCCTCTTTCTCCGATGTGGGAGGAGGACATTGAACTGCCCCACCGGTAACTGCCGACCTCAGTTCGGCATCCTCCGAGAGACCTGCAAAATAAGTTTTCAAAAGGTTAAGTGTTGGTGTTAATCGTTTTTAGAAGATATAGATTTTGATGAAGCTCACCATGGTTCTTGGCCTCCCAAAGGCCTTTTGATATCTCTCTCCAGGCCCGCTCGGAATAGGACCTCTGGGCCACGACTTTCCTGACCCACTCCATCAAGTCCTCGATTGCGGCCGGTGCCTGAGAAACGGCTGCACATCATAACACATCGGTTATACATTCAAAGACAGTATAGAAAACGGATAAATAGAGAAGCACTTACGTTTCATGTTCCACTTCTCGGGGAACGGCATACTATCGGCAGGGATCAGGTCAGAAGTTTTAATTTGAACATATCGGCTCATCCAGCCCCGATCCCTATCTTCGTCAATGCTCGAGAACGGAGCCTTGCTGGCCCGGCGAGCTAGTTTAATCAGCCCCCCTCGGAACATCCGGGGACTGTATAATCGAAGCAAATGGTCGAGGGTAAAAGGATGCCCCCCCTTGACCTTATCTACGAAAAAATGGACAAGGTAAACTATACGCCACACAGAAGGGTGGACTTGACCTAGAGTGACCTCGTATCTCCTACAAAATCGATGATTAGAGGGTCTATAGGTCCTAGTGTGAACGGATAAGTATATACATTAAGGTATCCCTCCACATATGTGGTAATGGCTTCGTCCTGAGAAGGGATTATTACCTCCTTGTCAGCCCAATGACACTCAGCCTTCACCCTGTTTTGGGGTGATCGAACTGACGTATTCAGAAACCGGTTCGCCTCGACCAGGCACCGGAGAAGGCTTCTCGACCTTGAAGTCGGAGCCTATGAAGCATCCCACTGGTATGAAAGCCTTCAATGGAAGCTCCATAGAGGGTTCCTCAGTACGGGAGGGCTCAACCTCTTCAACAGACTGGGCAGATGAAGTTTTTTTTGGGGGAACTGATTTTGAAGTTTTGGCCATTGAAGTAGCGGAAGCAAGAAACAAAGGTAAAGAGGAATTTTCTGGTAAAGAAGACTAAAAGTTGTCTTTCTCTGGTGGAAAAAGCTTAAGGAAGTAATTGGGTAATCAGCGTGAAAGTAAAGCAGTAAAACGCAAAGAGGGAAAGAAGTATTTATACTTTCTCAAAAAGCGGCGGTTCAGAACACGAGGTATACAAACATTAAATGCACGCATTAAATGCACAGGGCTCTGCAGACGAGACAGATAATGATGTCTCGTGTCAATGATCATGTGCGTCACGGCATTACTGTCATGCAAAAGGTCCTTTTAGGGTTAAACGGTTTGATGGCTTTGACTGCGTGGCATGTTTAAAGGATATGTCGACTACTTAATCAAAGTATTTGAAGAATGATGGTTCATATCGTTTTTTGTCTTTACTCTCCAATAAACGAGGGGACTATCTGTATTGGGTCAAGTGCGATCGACTGATCGAGAAGGGTCGGGCCCGAATACGATACGAGACTGGGTTGTCTCGACCCGAGGTCAGCAAGTCGAGCACATATTTGGAGCAGCCGAGACGCGCCGACCGATATTGACCGATAGCACATCTCGTAGCGAAAGGTTAATTTCAACCAAATATTTCGTGGATTCCTGATATCTCCCCAGGAGTAAATATCTCAACCGTTATAGACGTTGAGGCACCATTTTAGGATATTTTATCCCGTAATTAAAGGGATTTACTCTGTAATTAGACTTTTACCATGTTTAGGGCTCTTTTAGCTACCTATAAGAAGGACATTCGATCTCCTCTATAAGGCACAACACATTCTGAGAGAAAATATTATAATTATTACTATTCATCGCTATTAACACTGTTCATCAAGTTTTGTCTATTTCTTGTATTTCATCGCCAGCTATCCAATCTCCATGGTTTGGTTATTTCCTTTACCTATTGTCTTTTAATCATTTTACATTATATTTTGTATTGTATCAAAGTGATTCACGGATTCTTAGCATTACGAACAAATTCAATTGTTATCCGGATTTAAGGTTAAACAATATGTTTTTGTGCGGTGAGTACTGTATATCCACCTTCCTAATAAGGGGCTGAAGTGTTGTATAAATCGATGGCCTCGTGGTATTTCTATAAACACTGACTTTGTTTGTCTGATTATTTACCTCGATAAAAGATCAAAATGTTTGTGGGAAAAATAACTTAAATTTTTTTATATTTATTTTGTGGATTAAATCATCTTTGTAACAAGATCCAAGCTCTTGATAGCATGGAAAGAAAGATCATGATATTTAAAACATTATACTTATTGGCTAACATGTTGCTCCAAAACGCACACGCAAGTATACGTGGTCATACAAGTAATAAAATGATAGGTCTGAGTGTCAAACCCACAGAGACTTATATTAACTACCCACTAAATTCACCAAGATTGTTATTCAATCGAGCCAATTCGAGTTCAAAAGTGTGATTATACTAAACAATAATTCTAACTAGTAACTAAATTATCAAGCAGCAAAATAATTGTTGTGTATTCAGTAGAGACAAATATTCCAGAGTTGTGATCGATTCACCAATCCTATTGTGTTTTAGTTAACTCTCCCTTTCATACAATTCACTCATGGTTGCTAATTAATCGAACAATTGCTCTCGTAGCCTTCTCCCGAAGTACTACTCGTCTATCCGATATAGATTAACGCATATATTCATATGAAACCAATCTATTAATAACGCATTAAGATTATGATATTTAATTAAGTACGGTGACTAGGTATATTCCTATCCTAACCACAAATCCGCCCCCCTCCACCCTGAGAGTTAAGATCGCGCTCTCTTCAATTCTTCTCTAATCTAAACATGGCTTTCACAAGCATAACATAGTTAGTAAATAGAACCTAACTGCTGGCCAGACAATTAAGCAATTAATCACAGAATTGAAGAAACAATCATATATTAGTGAATCATAATTAAGGTTAAGTCAACGTTAAACAACAATATTCATGGTTAAATCAAAATCCCAGAACTTTAGGTTTTAGCCACTCATGCTAATATCAATCAATTTCATAAGTGTTAGATAATTGAAAATGCTAAGAAGAAGATGAAGAAAACTGAGATATCCTTGCTCCCGAATGTTTCCCGTATGTATTCTCTCTCTAAAGTAGCGTCCCCCTCTCTCAAAATAGGCTTAGTTTTGCTTTTATACGAGCTGGGTAGGTCTAGGGCCGAAATAACCTTGTCCTGGGTAAAGTTGGAGAAATTCCTGTCACCAGCGTCCAGGGCAGCGTGGGATGCTGGACCTGGCGCTGGCCTGCTGATTATTATGTACAGGGCACCACAGATGGCGTGGGGCACTGCCTGTGGCGCTGGAATTCAACATTTTTCTATTTTTCTCCGTTTTGGCTCTAATCTCCCACCTTTCGCCCCCAATTGCTTCCGGATGATTCCTACACAATCAAAACACCACGAATTAATATAAATCAATACAACTTACATTCGAAATCTACGAAACACGAGTAAAATATGATGCAATATACATATAAATATATATACTTTAAGTTAATATCATTAAACCCTTCAGTTGTTGTTCAATTAACTGAATTATATGTATATGTAATCAGTGTTTTAAAAGGATTTTCTGGGACTCGCCTCGAGGCTTGCCCCGGGGCGTGGCACTATCAAAACGCCTTGAGGCTCATGTGTGGGGCTTAGTTCTGTAAGGCTTATGCCTCTAAGCACCCGACTGTGCGCCCTAAACACGCCTAACGCTCAACGCTCAAGACTCAGCCAATAGTTCCTATGGAAATCATGTGTTGAATTCACTAATTAGCATTGTTGACTCTCGAACTTCTTTAATAAATGAATGATTAAATTTCTATTTTATCTATAGGAATATAAAGTGTGAATAACTCAAATAATGAACCATAATACTGCATATTTACTGATCGAGAACATCGTGAAGGTAAATATCATTTGAATATTTCTTCTGAAAAAGATAACCAACATTTATATCTTTACTTGATAGATCTTCATGTCTTAATTCTATGTCTCTCAAAATTATCATACATTTATTATTTTACTATTTAAATAATTTATATTACTCATGAAGAAGTAATAATTTAAATTACAGTGTTGATAAAATTTATTAAATATTTACTTTTAAGGAAGTAAAATATACAACTTGATAATATTTTATAAGAAATTATGATTTTTAACTGTTTGAAAGTTAAGACGTTATAGTTAATTTATATTTCATAGTAATTTTAACAGAATTGCATATTTATACTTGTAAAACATGCTAGATATTTTATTTTATATGAGTTTTTTTAGTTCTTTTTAATTTTTTAAACTTTTAATGTATCTTTTATATTTTTTTTTGTGTGTTATAATGTTATATTTTTAATTCATAAATTTAAAAAAATTAAAGATCCGTGGGGCTTACGCCCCATGTCTCAAGGCTTTCGTCTCATCCCGTATTAAGTAAACGCCCCGCCTCGTGCCCTCACTTTTATCGTATGTAATATAAATATTGAGCAAGATCTAAATAGGCTAATGTTCTTAAATTGGTACTCCATTACCTCACTCTTCACATATCTCATACATACACGTTTTAAGACATTAGAACACCAAAATTCTTAAATACTTCTATGATTTATTAAGAATGCAAGTATTTGATTTCTTGTTGGAATAGGAGTACTGTGGCTATTAGTGTTCTTGAATAGTAAGTTTTTAATAATCCCAAGTCCGCAAGAAACATGAATAATTTGACTGTGTGCGCAGTTGAGGACTACATCATGTATATTAATTTCATTGAGTTTTTGGTGCATGCTTAACAAAGAATCTGATGATCCGATGAAGTGCATAAGCTTGTGTTTTCCATGTGTGATGATTTATTATCCTTTTGAATATTTCTTTCGTTATATATAGCAGATAGAAGAGTAAGTTGTTTTTTTATTGGCTTTCAAGGCAAGCAAGAAGCCAAGGATCATATTATATGGTTTTTGTAATGTGTAGTTACATATTATTCTTTAGTTTTATAACGAGCCGGCCGGTCGTTTTGAGAATTTACGTGCCGTTCGGCAGCTTAAGGTCTCAAGCAGCTTCGTATTATGTGTTATGACTTGCGTGTGTGGCCGAGTTCAGTTTTTGGATGATTCAAGGTCAATTTGGAAGAAAGATTCTTGTTTTAGAAGTTTAAGCGGTAAGAGTTAATCGAAATTTGACTTTTGTGTAGACTACTCCGAAACGGTATTTTGATGATTCCAACATCTTTGTATGGTGATTTTGAACTTAGACATGCGCCCGTATTTGGATTTGGAGGTCCGGAGGATAATTTAAAGCATTTCAGCGAAAATTGAAAAGTTGAAGTTTTGGAAGGTGGAGAGGTTTGACCGGGGAGTTGACTTTGGTGATATCGGGGTCGGAAGGCGATTTTGAGAGTTGGATTAGCTCCGTTGTATCAATTGGGACTTGCATGCAAAATTTGACGTTATTCCGGATTGGTTTGACATGTTTCAGCACGAGTTTTTGGAGTTAAAAGATTTGAAAATTCATAAGTTCGATTCATCGAGCGATTCGTAGTTTCAACGTTGTTTGATGTGATTTGGGGCCTCGAGTAGGTCCTATTGTGTTATAGGACTGGATGGTAAATTCGGACGGGGTCCCGAGAGGCTCGGATGAGTTTTGGACGAGCTTCGGACCATTTCCTCATGTTTTGAAATGCTGATTCTGTCTTCATCGCGTTCGCATCAGAGGAGTCGCGTTCGCGTAATGCAATTGGGAGGCAGGCAACAATTGCTCTTCGCGTTCGTGAACAGGAGGTCGCGTTCGCGAAGGTGGGAAGGCTTTTGCCTTCGCGTTCGCATACAGATGTTCGCGATCGCGTAGAGGTGGAGCTAGAAGGGGGCATCAGGGATTTGTTCTTCGCATTCGCGTCTATGGGTACGCGTAAGCTAAGGTCACAGTTATTCGCGTTCGCGTAGCACGTTTTGGGCAGCCTTCATTTTTCTTCTTCGCGATCGCGAGGATTGTTCCACGATCGCGATGTATTAATCAATTGGCATAATATAAAAGTACTTTATTTCGCCGGTCAGCCATTTTTATCATTTTTGGAGTTGTAGCCCACGAATTTGAATAATTTTTCGTGGGTTTTTCAAGCGAATCATTGGGGTAAGTGTTCTTCACCCGAAATTTATTGTGTTCCACGATTCTATCTTTGTTTTCATCTTATAATTAGTGTTTTGGGTGGAGGAAAATGGGAACTTTTGAAGAAATCTTTCAAAATGTAAAATGATGATTTGAGGGACGAATTGGTATTGGAATTTGATAATTTTGGTATGGTTGAACCCGTATCGGAATGGGTGTGAGTTTTGTAAATTTTATCGGGTTCCGAGGCTTGGGCCGGGGAGTTGACTTTTGGTTTGACTTTTTAGTTTTAATTAAAGATCGAAGCTTTAGTATCCGGAATTTTTTCTATGAGTTTTATTTATGGATTGAAGTTATTTTGGCTAGATTTGAACCGTCCAGAGGTTGTTTCACTTGATAGGGCCATTTTAGAGTATCGTCCTAGCTTCTTTGAGGTAAGTATCTTATCTAACTTTGCGTGGGGGAACTACCCCTTAGGATTTGAGGCTTTGGTGCTAATTTGGTCATGTGAAGTCCGTGTACGCGAGGTGATGAGTACGTGCTCAGGCTTATTTGTGGAAAGTTGACCTTTTAAGGCTCTTAGGTTCTTGTGTTCATTAGATATGAAGTTGTTTTGTGATGTTGAGTTCCTCATTTATTAGTTTCACCTCTACGTGTAATTGAAATTAATTGCTTCATGTTCCACTCTTATCGCCTATTTGACTCTTGTGTGCTTAACTGAAGTTGTTGCCTCTTCGATTGCCATGCTATCCTTTCCTAATTGCTTATCCTTAATTGAAATTATTATTATCTCTTCTGTAATTGTCTATCCTTAATTGAGGTCGTGATTATCATTTCCGTTGCTTATCCTTAATTGAATTTGTTGTATCTCTTCGTTATTGCTCAACCGTAAAAGAAGTTTAGTTATCCTTCATCGTAGTTTCCTCATCCTTATTTGGAATTATTGACTCATGTTATCTCCCTTGTTGTTGTATTGTACTTTTGTGGAATCAATTGTTACATATTATTTCTCCATTGTTGAGATATTCTTATTAAGACTAGTATTCCCTATTGTGTTTATTCTTTGTGAGCTCGTTCTACCGCTTCCTTGTGATCCAAAGCTCTTGAGTTGATTTACTTTCCGTATCCTCGTGTTATTGTTGTTGTTGATGCTGTTATACTTAGTTTGTTGAGCTGAGGGCTATGCGCGATTGTGGTATTGACACTGTTTAGAGGAAATGTTGTGGAATATGGGCACTAGTTGTGAAAGTCATTCTATTGTGATGTTGTGTTTTTGGCACGTGATATTGTAGGGAGGTTTTGTTCGGGTGTTTGCACGAGGTTTCTGCCGTGCTATTATTTCTATTGATGATGCACATGCGGCATGACAAGGCGGGTTATATCTCTATGTTTGTGCATGTGGTGAGACAAGGTGTGAACATTTACATGCGTGTACAGCGAGATAAGACGGGCATTACTTATTTATTGCACATGTGGTTAGACAAGGTGGGCTATGTCGGGGATTGATTTGTGACGACTTGGGATGGCCTGAGGGCATTGTTGTTGTTGATATTTGTGTAGTGGAATGCCTAACTTGTGTGAGTTTTATCTTATACAAATTGTGGGGATCATTTCTTATGTGCCGTTCATTTTTCTCTACTCTTATTCGTTGACCCAAACTGTGATAGAACACTTGCACAAGCGTATACGTACTTTATTACCCTATAGGTTTAAGAAGATGAACACTGATGTTAGTGACCATTTATGCGTAATCCGTCTACCTGTCTCGTATGCGAGAATTATTCTATTGGCGCGTGAGTCATCCGTGAAGTTATCAGTTGTAATGAGGGCACAAGATGCCAAGTGATTAAGATTCACAAATTGGGACCCGAAAATTGTGAGTTTTGAGGTTTGGCACCTCGTGGAGATTATTGGATAAACTTGTGTGAGAGCGGTTATTCTTATTGAGTTGCAACTTGCTTTTCCCTTATTTGGTTCCATCGGATTTAAACTGTGTCCAACTTACTCTACAGTATTATTCCTTGTTGTGTCCAGTTGCTAATTATTGCTTCTAGTTCCTCTTGCAAGCATCGTATTATTGTTGTTAACATGCCCAACTTTTTAGAGATATGGCACCCTGCTAGTTCTACACCTATACTTGTCTAGGTTATTTAGTCCACTAGGTGTCTTGATTGTCCCTCGTCACTACTCCACGGGGGTTAGTCTTGATACTTACTGGGTACCGTTGTGGTGTTTCACGCCCGGAACTCGGGGAGCGCGACCGACGCTCAACCGAGTAAACCCAGTCGAGCAAGCCTATTTTACATTAACCTCTCATCGTTACTCATATATGATTTATCAAAACATCATTAGTGTCATGACTTTTAAATTGAATACATTTGGCTCAACGGCCTACAATCTTTCACATGATAGGTGCGTAGCCTCATAAATAATGTGAACATAAATACATGACAAAACTCAAATCTTTAATTACATGACCCACAGTGTACATGGAGCTTCTATGACAATAGATACCTAAATACATAAAATGAACTAGACCAAAACACCCACTAGAAGTGTAGTAGGCTCACCATAAGCTGAGTAGTGAAGAAGATCCCTATCAAAGATCCATATCATCCTGTAGAAGTATACCTGCATCCATTAAAAGATGCACCGCCCCGGCAAAAGGGACATGAGTACATGTGGAATAGTACTCGTATGTAAAGCAGACAAAACAACATATGAAAATATGGTAACTCAAATAAGAGACAACTAAAGTACATCAAGAACTACGAAACATCCCATAGAATCACATTCCAAGTCTTAGCATATTTGCATCATTCTAAACTTCTTTTAGGATCAACTAAGCCATATGAACCATATGAGGAATACATAATATAATGTAATTGAAATAACATGTACAAACAAGGCCAATGAAAGTGGCACCTATTGTCTGCGTTAACAATGCGTCTCACTAGAACGTCCACATCCCTCTATTATTTTACACTTATACATTTCATATACCGTCCTTAGTGTTCACATATCATATTATACACCATGCGTCTCATAGACCGTCCATAGTATTTATTCATACTGCACACCTATACATTTCATACAAAATGTACTTATGCGTTTCATAGACCGTCCATAAGATTCCGTAGACAATATACCTATGCGTTTCATAGACCATCCATAGGATTCCATACACAATACAAATATGCATTTCATAGACCGTCCATAGGATTCCATACACAATACACCTATGCATTCATAGACCGTTCATACGGTTCGCATATGTTACACCTATGCGTTTCATATCCCGTCCATAGGATCACATATGCAATACACCTATGCGTTTCATAGACCGTCCATAGCATTCCATACACAATATACCTATGCATTTCATAGACCGTCAATAGGGTTCCACACACAATATACCTATGCGTTTCATAGACCATCCATAGGGTTCACATATTTTACACCTATGCGTTTCATAGCCCGTCCATAGGATCACATATACAATACACCTATGCGTTTCATAGACTGTCCATAGGGTTCCATACACAATATACCTATGCGTTTCATAGACCTTCCATAGGGTTCCATACACAATATACCTATGCATTTCATAGACCGTCCATAGGGTTCACATATTTTATACCTATGCGTTTCATAGTCCATCCATAGGATCACATATACGATACACCTATGGGTTTCATAGACCGACCATAGGTTTCATTCACATTATATTATACACCTATGCATTTCATAGCCCGCCCATAGGGTTCATAACACATCATTTATGCACTTAACCATATATAAACTCAAAGAGACATGATTAACATTACATTTAAGGTCGTAAGTTCCTGGACTATTGTAACACTTCATGTTCATGCTCATCATGGAGAAACATAGCTCATTACATTAGCACATGTATGGTGAATCAATATGTCAATTTCAATGGCACATGGCCCAAATTCGTTTTCATAAGATTCATTATCATTTAGCATAGGACATCTCCTTTTCACCTCGTTATTCACTCACTTGTCATCTTGAGGTCATTAGCTAAGTTCATGATTCTTTAGGACTTAACATCAAAGTTATTTACACTTCTTATTTTAGAAGCATGCATACTATGATTGAAACCATTGGGACATACAACATCTCATAATTCTCATTTTGGCAAACGGTCGTAGTTCATCTTCATACTATCAGTTACCTGTACTTGCCATGGGTGATCTAGGACATTAAGAACATTTAAAACATTTAGGAACAACATAGCCTCTACTCATAAGAACGTAGGAACTTATATCACATTCGAAACATAAGTACGAATACGTTCATCTCATAACTTTTCCCACCATATATCACTTCATTAGTACTTTCAACTACTTACAACATCATTATTTCATTGGCTCTCTTGGCCATACATATGATTTTCTTTCATGGCACAATGGCCGTATTTCATATTTCACACTTTCATATCTTTCCGTTCCAGGATCATCATCATACATATCAACATATAGAATATTCCTCAAATCACAACTTTAGGTTCATTCATAATGGAGGCTTTAAACACCATAGGTTTCTTTCCAAAAAATAGAGTAAAATGATTGGCAATCGAAGCACAAGATAAAATCATAACGAGTAACACATCATTTATTCTTGAAATACTTTCCCCCTTAAGGAAAATTCACAATTTAAACTCACAAATATATAAGAGCTCAAAACACGTTAGAAATACTTACAAAGCATAACATTAGTTGAAACAACCACATTTTGGCACGACTTGAGTATATAGGCTTTTAGGCAAATCTATTTTCGAAGTCAAATTGGGAACAATTGAATCAAGGCTCATTTCTTAACCTTTCTAACATCATTTCATTTCATTGGCACTATTATCCACAAGTATAACTTTCATTATCGGTATGGTGGCCGCACTTTACCTCCTCAACCCACTCCTTTCACTTTCAAGCATCTTTATAGATTATCAACAATAAGGCATTTCAAATTAAGACTTTAGGTACATATATGAGCAATTAAGAGTCTTAAGCACATCGAGTTTTTCTTACACAATTTGGCATAATAGCCTTCGTTTGAACTCTACTTAAAGTCGAAACATTTCTAATGCACGAATAGATTCTCAAATGATAACACTACATAATAAGAACATTTGGGATACATATTGAACATATATCTTTCAACACACGCTTATTCGGAATAGCCAATTTTATAATGAACAATTCGGGACTTACATAAATTACATGAATACCGTGGGATTTAATTCTAAGAGTGGGGTTTAGCCAACATACCTTGCTTGAGCTTTACTTAGATTACTATAATGTTCCAGAAATCCTAGCAACTTCAATCTATTTAGAAACATAACAAAAGTGAACCATAATTAGGAACATATTCATGGGTTCACCTTATTTAAGCATTTCATCAAACACTTGGTGTGCAAATTTGACTACAATGTTCTTCTACAAGATTTTCTTCACCCCACAACCAATTCAATACCAAGAGTTTACTCTTTTTAGTTAAATGACCTCCTTACCACCCTTATGGTTACATTCATGTACAAAGAGCAACTCCTACACCTAAGAATCATACTTCTCATGACCTACCTTCAGTCCAAATCCCGAATTTAGGACTAGGGAGTAGAACCTTACCTCTTAGATGAAGATCTTGTGGTTGGCTTCCTTGATTCTTGAAGATTGGGGCAAGAATGAATGATTAGCATGCTAGGTCTTCTCTCTCTCTCTCTCTCTCTCTCTCTCTCTCTCTCTCTCTAAAATAGCTCTCTCATCTATCTAAAATATCATATCTTACCTTGTAAAATGACTCCCTAAGTCCTTATATCAAAAAAGGGTCGGATAAGAAAATTTCCAAAAATGATCCCCGAAGTCAATTATGTGGTGCAATTATGTGGTAACAGAATAGATTATGTGGTAGCATAATCGATTATGTGGGTAGCAGAATCAATTATATGGTAGCAGAATCGGTTATGTGGGCAGCATAATCAATTATGTGATAGCATAATGTGTTTTTTGAAATTTTCCCGTCTCTGCTCCATTTTGCGATGCTTATGCGGCCGCGGAACCCTTCTGCGGTCGCGAAATTGACCGCAGAATCACATTCTACCAGCCTTGGGAATTTGGTCATAACGTCTTGTAGGAATGTCCAAATGACGAACATCTTTCATTTGACAGGTTGTCCATCACATAACGTCTTATATATATATATATATATATATATATATATATATATATATGCTCATCCAAAGTTTGGTCTTGTGCGTACTCATTTGGAACTTTAGTCTATCATGTAATTTCCAACTTGACTTAGACTTAGGGCTCTCCTTAGACCCCACGTCACTTATAATATGCCCCATACAATTATTATCATGTCCAATTGATATCCATCATATTAATTGTCCTCGTCTTCACACAAAATAATATAATTAGCACACATCAACTTTCTTAATAGCGCTTAAATACTTTAAAATTTTCTGAGGTGCTACAGGTGTACTCATACTACGTTTCTGCACATTTTGTGCAGATCCAGGAAATTCAGAGTTGGTCGATCGCTAGCTAGTTGTACAGATATTGCTGTGGAGACTCAAGGTAAACCTGCTGTTGCGTTGACAGGCCTCGGAGTCACCTTCTGTTATTGTACTTGCACTTTTTTTATCTCTATTTCAAAACAGTTGTATTTAGAGGTTTTTGTAGCAAACGCAGTAGAGCTTATGACTTATACTACTGGTATTGAAATTATGTATATGATTTTTATCTCATATTCTTCGTTTGATGGTTGATTTCTTCTATTAATTTAGTAAGTGTTAGCCTTACTTAGTCTTAGAGACTAGGTGCTGTCATGACATCCTACGGAGAGAAACTGGGGTCGTGACAAGTTTTTACTTTATTGCTCAAAAACATGTATTAATAATCTTATATGATGTTTTTTGAAAAATATTGTACTAAATGACTTGTGGTTTCCTTAAAATTTTGTACTAAATGACTCGTGGGTTTTTAAATACTTTGTACAAAATAACTTGAGATCAAAGGCGGATCCAAGATTTAAATTCTATGGATTCAAGCTTTAAGATTTTAGCATTCAATCCATTCACTTGTGGGATTACACTAGATTGTTGTAGTTTGTTTGTTTGTTTTATTGAGCCCATTACGTTTTAAATATTACTATTTATTATAATTTTAATGAATTTTCACACATAAATTATGCTCAACATCTTACGTGAATCCTATACCATAACACTGGATTTGTCCCTTCGCGGGATACACGTGCAACGCACGTGACGAGAGACTAGTCTCTAAAACTAGGTAAGCTGATCACTTGTCAAATTTTAAATCAACGAAACATGATATAATTAAACAGAGCATAATATAAAAGTGAAAAAAAAATATCAATACAAGCCAAAGTGGCAATACTCAAAATGCCTTCCCAGAACTAGGTAGTACATAGTCACGAGCTCTAACTGAATACATAAGAATCTCTCAAGTAAAATACTGTTCGGATATAAATATGACAATATAAATATAAGGATAGGAATCCAAGGGAATATGATGATCAATGCAGCTCTACCTTGAATCCCCGCAGTCAATATAATCTCTCACTGCCTAGATTCGCTGCCTCCAACATTGTGGATCTGCATAAAAGTTTGCAAAAGTATAGTATGAGTACACCACAGTCGATACCCAGTAAGTATCAAGACTAACCTCCGTGAAGTAGTGACGAGGTTCAAGTCTTGTGATACTCACTAGTCAAATAACCTGTGCAATATATCAAAGACTAGCAATAGGAAGTGCAGCAAAAAAACAATCATAGTAATCTCATCAGAGCAAGTGATAATAATTCAATGCAAATAAAGGCTCTGCTTCAACAACAAGTCATCAAATAGAAACACACACATATGGCACCCCGTGCCCATATTTTTATCACAACAACAATAGCCACCTGTATCACTCTGCCCTGACAAAATCACAATAGCCACCCGTATCACTACGCCCTGACAATATCACACTAGCCATTTGTATCGCTCCGCCCTGAAAATATCACAATAGCCGCCCGTATCGCTCAGCCCAACATGTCCACATGTTCCACAACAATCTCAAAATGATAATGCCAAAGTTTTATCACAGATATGAGTTCATAATTTATCAACAAGGTGCACAAGGACATGTCAAGTAAAATGTAGATGGGTATTTAACAAGTAAAGCATTACTACGGCTAAAACAAGTGCAGTGATCATGTTCACATAGCCACAAAGTGATTGAGCATGTTTCATATAAAATACATCCAAAAATTAAGGTATATTAATAGCCTAAGGTCTAATCCGGTAATAAGCCACACATAACACCCGTGTATATGCTCGTCACATCGTGCACACATCGCTTTTCCACATAACACAAATAGGAAATTATGGCCAAATCTTAAGGAGTATTCCCCCACATAAGGTTAGGCAAAACACATACCTCAAACAAGCTAAATTAATACTCTAACAAGCCCTTATCTCTCAAATAAACCTCCGAACGGGTCAAATCTAGCAAAAAATAACTCCATAATATAAAAAATGACTATAAAATCAATTCCAAGTAATAAAGTTCCAATATTTATCAAATAATAAAAGGTCAACCCGGGCTCGGCCCCGAAACCCTACAACAGCCAACAATCTTGAACACCATTTGAATACGTGTCCAACATACAAGCTTCATCCATATCCGACTCCGTATGCCTTGCCTACATTAAGATTTAAAACTTGTCGTGGGGTTCGAATCCCCTTTTTTTTATTTATAAATGTTTTGCCAAAACCTCAAATTTTCCTCACTTAGATCCGTCAATCAATGCAAAAATCAAAGATGGAGTCATGAATAATAATACATCCGAGCCAAACACACTTATCCCAATCCAAGTAGTAAAAATCCTCTAAAAATTGCTCAAATCCGAGCTCCCAATCTAATTATATGATAAAATGAGCTCAAACAACCAAAATGATATCTTATAACACTGCCCAGTGATACCCTTCGCTATCACGGGGCCTACTTCGTGATTGCTAAGTACAAATCAACACTGGCCTAAAAATTACCCTTCGCGAATATGTTTCGGCACACGGGAATGCGATGCATAACCTCTACTGTCCTACATGAACGCGCTCCCCCGCCTGCAAACGCGAAGACCAAAAGGTTGGAAACCCCATCCGCCCTTCCCTCTAAGCGACCGTGACGCCCATGTTGCGAACACGAAGGACATTGCCTACCATTCTCTGTGAACGTGACACCCCCATCGCGAACGTGAAGAGCAAAAATGACAGCCACCAAAACACACTCCGCGATTACCTGACTCCTTATCACGACCCAAAATCCACAAATCATGACGGCATCTAACCCAACCTGCAAGGTAATACAATAATCCCATAATAATAATGAATTCATTAAACATGGTCTAATAACTCAACATCGGAAGAATGTCATATAGTATCTGAGAATAAAATCATAATGCTGCTACAACCAACCCCAAAACCTGATGTCAACGAGTACAGGAGAACTACTGGATAAGAAGATACAAGAAAAATCATCTAATACAACCGTCCGAATAAAAGAACAGTAAAGATAGAGATCACAGGAAGAGAACTCTAAGGACTGCGGGCGATATGGAAACTACCTCGTAGTCTCCCAAAAGCTAGCAACAACTCAAGTCTGAAAATCACCTCGATTGGGTGCATCTGGATCTGCACACAACGGGCAGAGTGTAGTGTGAATACAACCAACCCAACGTACTCAATAAGTAGCAACATTAACCTTGGGTTGAAAGTAGTGACGAGCTCAGCTCAATAGTAAATGCCAATACCAACAACCAATAGCAGTTCATAATATGAAGGACCGTAGAAACAGTAGCTTAATGATATCAAGTTTAGCTTTTTCACATTTCAGAAACTTAGGCATGCTTTCAAGTATAACAGTTAAAGCCCAACACAGATAAAGTAGGTCAATTATCAGTTAGCATGAGGAAAGTACATCTCTATGCCTACATGTCAAGTATACATGTCAATGAACAGTATCACAGTGGATCCATCAAAAATATTTACACTTATCACTGTACGGGTGCCTGGCATAACTGCCCATCACCAAGCATGTATATGAAATACTTTGCCTACGCCCACTGCTAGCATGTCAGACTCCAAAGAGGTAGATCCTGCCCAAGAGCTAATCATACTCATTTAGGCCATTACTGAGGCCTGGTTCACGCATCGCCCCAAAACAATAACACTTAGCTCAATATGGGCCTGGCGTACGCATTACCTCAAAATTAGTACCAAACCAGATCTAAGGCCCAAACTCAGTCATTTGCCGTTCAACTCTCAGATAAAGACATCTCAAATACTCAGTTTAACATTATTACCCTTAAGCGGTATCAACAGCATGTGAGGAATCAAATAAGAAGTATTGGGACAGAGATATCATACACGGATATAATATCATGACAGATAACATGTGTGCAAATAAGGTATATAACTCAGAAAGAATAAGAATAGACCTATCCAGTATCAAACAGTTAGCACATAGCCTAGACATCATGTCTAACATGAATCACAATTCAAATAATCAAGCAAGTAGAGGAAAAGCGGGGATAACATGATATGATAGCAAAACAAGCTCGGTAATAGCTTAAAGGCCTCCCCAAACCATGAATACACCGGTGCACGCACACACGCCCGTCACCTAGTGCGTACGTTACCCCAATATGTTTCATATAACGTAGTTTTCAAGGTTAAATACCTTCAAATCCAAGTTTAGAGGGTTACTTACCTCAAAATGTGCAAATAAAAAGTTCAACAAGCCCTTCCCACGCATATCGGCCTCCAAACAGCTCGAATCTATTCACAAACAACTCAATATCAACAATTAATGCCTTAGGAAACAACTTTAAAAAATAAAGTTTCGATCTTTATCAAAGTCAAAAAACCAACCCCGGGCTCGCACCTCGAAACCGAAAAACTCACAAATTCCGGACACCCATTCGGTTAACAGTCCAACTATAAAAAATCATTCAATTCCGACTTCAAATCGACCTTCAAACCTCCATTTTTTTATTTTTGAAAAGTTTACACAAAATTTCCCATTTCTTCACTTTAATTCACTAATTTAATGCTAAAAACAAAGATGGAATCATGAAATAATAAAACACTTACGCAGCAAATCTTGAAAGTCCCCTCCAAAATCGCCCCAAACTGAACTCTATAACTCAAAATATGAAATAATACTCTAACCCTCAAAATGGGATTTTAAATCTGCTACCTAGGTGTTCCTCTTCGCGAATACGGAAAATGCCTCGCGTTCACGAAACACAAAAGATACCGGTTAAAAAAACCTCCTACACAATGTGACAGCCTAGTCGTGAACGCAATGGCCAAACTTGCTAAAACATCGCAATCAAGGTCCATGTCTCGCGACCACAAAGAACAAATGCTTGCCACCCAGAGCCTTACCTCCAAGGCATCCTGAAGGCCTAGGATCACAATGGGAACTCTTGGTGCCTGAACTGCTCCTACCGGCCCAACAACATCTCATACCTGCTCCTAGCTAGAGCAACACCTCGACCTCTACTATGACCCAGCTTCTCGCGGCCCTAGCTGGTAGTACTGGTGGCTGTCCGCCTGATCTAGTCGCACGTGTCCTCACCATCTGTGAGAGAATAGAAGAGTCAAGGTTCAATCTTCGGAAATAACAAATTCGCACGATAAGAATGCAAGAAAGTGAAGTATCCTAATAGTTTGATAGCCTCTTGAAGATAAGTACAGACATCTCCGTACAGATCTGCAAGACTCAACTAAACTTGCTCATGGCTCAAGAGACCTAAGCAACCTTGTGTTCTGATACCAACTTGTCACGACCTAAAATCCACAAGTCATGATGGCACCTAACCCAACCCGCTAGAAAAGTCAACAATCACATAATAATAATGAAATCATTAAACATAGTCTAATAACTCAACAACAGAAGAATGTCATAAAGTATTAGAGAATAAAACCATAATGTTGCTACAACCCACCACAAAACCTAGTGTCAACAAGTACAAGAGCACAAATGAATAACAAGATATAAGTAAAATCCTCCAATACAACTATTTGGATAAAAGAACAGTAAAGAGAGAGATAACAGAAAGAGAACTCCAAAGACTGCGGACAATATGGCAGCTACCTCGTAGTCTCTCAAAAGCTGGCAACAACTCAAGTCTGAAAATTACCTCGACCAGATGCACCTGTAATATGAGTAGAACCGGCACAACTTACTCAATAAGTAATAGCACTAACCTTGGGTTGAAAGTAGTGACAAGCTCATCTTAATAGTCAAATGCCAATACCAATAATCGATAACAGTTCATAACATGAAGTATAAACCGTAGAAACAATAACTCAATGATATCAAGTTCAGCTTGTTCACATTTCAGAAATTTAGGCATGTTTTCAAGTACAACAATTAAAGCGCAACACAGATAAAGTAGGTTAACTATCAGTTAACATGAGGAAAGTAGATGTCAAGTATACATGTCAATCAACAATATCACAGTGGATCCGTCATGAATATTTACACTTAGCACTGTACGGTTGCCTTGTATAACAGCTCATCATCAAGCACGTATATGAAATACTATGCCTGTGCCCACTGCTAGCATGTCAGACTTCCGAGGGGCGGATCATGCCTAAGCGCTAATCATAATCATTTAGCCCAATAGTGAGGCCTGGTGCACTCGTCACCCTAAAATAATAACACTTAACCCACTATGGTCCTGGCGTACGCGTCACCTCAAAATTAGTACCAAATCGGCTTTAAGGCCCAAACTTAGTCATTTGCCGTTCAAGTCTCAGATAAACACATCTCAAATACTCAGGTTAGCAGTATTATCCTTAAGCGGTGTCAATAGCATATGAGGAATTAAATAAGAAGTACTGAGATAGAGATCATAAACAGATATAATATCATGACTAAGAACATGTGTGCAAATAAGGTATTAAACTCAAAAACAACATGAATAACCCTATCAAGTCTAAAACAGTTAGCACATAGCCTAGACATCATGTCTAACATGAATCACAGTTAAAATAATCAAGCAAGTAGAGGAAACGCGGGGATAACATGATATGATAACATAACAAGCTCGATAAGAGCCTAAAGGCCTCCTCAAACCATGAACACACCAGTGCACGCACACACGCCTGTCACCTAGCATGTACGTCACTCCAATATCTTTCATATAACATAGTTCTCAAGGTTAAATACCCTCAAATCAAAGTTTAGATGTGTTACTTACCTCAAAACGTGCAAATCAAAAATCTAAGAAGCCCTTCCCGTGCGTATCTGTCACGCACCAAACCTGGGGAGGTGTGGCTGCACCCGGTGCTATTCCCGACCCGAGCATACCACTCTATAACTGTGATCTCTGGAGGGGTAACCCTCAACTTAGGCCGAGGCCTACCTGTAAATAGACAATACGAATCAAGGCCAATGAGGCCATATTCTGATTCATCTGAAAATAATGTCCCTCTCATTTGAGGGGTAAACATACCCAAAAGCTCATATAAATAAATGTGCAGGCCGACGAGGCTGCCATGAATGTCTCCAATCAGCAATATCAGACTGGACATATACACAGGGCTTGCAAGGCCACAATATTGATATATAAAATACACAAGACTTGTCTACAAGCCTCTAGAGATAAATGAATTGTACCATGGTTGGGATAAGGCCTCGACCTTCCCATCAAACCTGTATATATAAAATAGACTCCAAGGTCTAGACCTGGTAACTCCGAGCAAGTGGAGCTTACCAACCAAGATGATGTTTGAGTCTGTCTATTGGGAAGGTCTATCCTACTATCTATCAAGACCTACAGGCATGAATTGCAACGACTCCAGCAAAAGAGACGTCAGTACGTAATAATGTACCGAGTATAAGCAACAGAATAACTGAAAGATGAAACTGAACTGATAATATAATAACTGAAAGTAACTAGGAGTCAAAGATAAACAGAAAGTATGCTTACCTGCTGATACTGACTCTACTCTCTCAATATAGTAAGTAAAATAGCCCTCCAATCCTATAAGGTTCGGTACGTGTAACTGCTCTGTCTTAGTAGGCTCGCTCATATGCGCTCGGCCATACTACGTTTTGTATTTTGGACATTCTGGGCTCGCTCATATGTGCTTGGCCATACTAGGTTCTATATCTTGGACATTCTGGGCTCGCTCATAGGCGCTCGACCATAGTAGGCTCGGTATATTATATATTATCTAATCAAAGGTTGCTTAATAGGGGTCTGTCCTCTAATTATAGCTCAATGGTGGTGAAAATACAGTAATACCGCCTAATAGGGGCCTGCCCACCAATTATAGCTCGATTGTGGTGAAAATACTGTAATACTGTATATATGTATATAGACCCTCTACTCTCTTTACTAGAAGAATGCAACACTTAACTGAATATAAAGTCCCGATAAGGGAGGATAGTGTAACTTATGAAACTAGGATAATGTAAATAAATTCAGGAGTATGAACTTCTCTTTATGTCTCGTTATCAAACGCATGTACTTATGAGATCATGCCAAAATGAAGGAAGGGTTTAGCCTTAACATACCTTTGTTGATAACGACTCAATATACACTGCCCGTAGTACTTCAAACTACATCAAGGTATGAACTATTGTTAATACCATGGAAGAACTCAAAACACATTTCTAAGCTATTAGCTCTCTTACGGAGAATGGGCAGCACTTCCCCTATATTTCCTCACTTCTACGAATACAAAACAACACAAAACAACAACATCTTTAATATCAACAGCTAATCCTATCCATTAAACCCTCAACAGTGTAGGAACAATTCAAACAATAGTACTACGAGCAATATTTGTAACATCAACGGTAACATGGTTAACTTACTTTATATACTTTTAAAGATGATCTCATTTTTGAGCTTACATCAATTAACTAACGACGTACTCTCACGTATGAAAACATGGGGTGTAACATCATTCCCCCCTTTGGAACATTCGTGCTCGAATGTTGACTGATACACTTATCAATCTCATAACTTATATCTCCTACGAATACCTTAATACTGTCCTTTCCATCTTGGAAACTGTCTGTGAATAAATCCAATGGCCAGGGCATTCCCTCCTTTAGGCCTCTTTCTCACACCATGACCTGTGGTCAGAATTCTTCCAATCTCATAACTCTTTCTACCTTCTATCATGCAGCCTGCACGACTTTGTCCTTGTATGTGCGCCTATGCGACTCTTCTCTCCTATTTCCTCCAGCTTTTAGCCAATCTCTAGGCCTCACTTTGTGAATATATACAGAACTATGGAAAGCTATCCCTTTAGGCATTTATAGGTGTATTGAAGTTCTTCGCTTGGTATTCTGTCGAACTTATGACTATTGCTATATTTTGTTTCATAGCCTCGCTTATCTATCCTTATGGCTTTACTATATCTTGGTAGGTAATACTATACCATAACATTTACTTCTGTTTTACTATTACCGAGATTTGCTACCCAACTCCAAGTTACTCTCTTGCCGCTTTTCCTATATGTATAAACCTAATCCCTTTGGTGCTTCCTCATTACTGTTCATCTTAAATATGACAGTCTAATCTCATCTCATACTTTGGAACTTTTATCGCCTATTATTGATTCACCTTAATGTTGATCTATAATCTACCATTGATATCTTGACACCTCTTACATATACATTGTCACTAAGGCTCACGTCTCGTAGGGGAACATCTGAAGTTATTTGCTTGTTCCACTAAGGGACGATACTATACTTCAATAACTATATTTCATAGCATTCTAGCGTGATTCATCTGATAGGGGTATTCTAATCCCATGCAATTCATGAAATATCTTCTCTTTGAATCATTACTCAATCAAAGGCCTAAATGTCATCCTCTTATCATTTATCACAATTACACCCTTATTCTACTACCAGGGCAGCATTCCATCTCTTCTATATTCTCCTAGTCTTAGACTTATCCAAGTTCGTTCAGGCTATAATGAGCTTTCTATAACTTAAGAAAATTATCAGCTCTCTTGTTTTGATGTGCTTAATCCTAAGGCCTTACCTATTCTTGTCACCTTCTCAGCCAACTTTTCTTATCCATACTCCTGTGTACCTCAAACCTTGTCTCTCTACCATATCTTGCGACCTTCACATATCTATTTATACTACTCGCAACCTTTCTTTAACTTGCTAGCTCCATAGACTTCCTTATGTTATTCTAAAACCTTAAGCGAGACATCATGTCGTCTCTAACTTTTTTTTACTCTCTTTTCTAGACCTCTCGGTACCTGGAAACCATAGGCTAGAAGATGTGCTACTGATGATACTACTATCATTTCTGGATACTGAATCACAACGCTTCTGGCCCTCTGTATGAAGTCTGGACTATTCACAACCTTCTGCACTTGAGTATCTCGTACCTCCTTTACCTTTACCTTTCTTACCTTTGAATCTCACATCATATCTTCTGTCTCTTTCATAACCTCCTTTCCACCAAGGTGGAATTCACATCCACACCTTAAATCTTTACTATAATACTTGCACCTCTGGTGCATACACAATCTGGCGGGAGCTTCATACTGACTTCTTATGAGGCTGGAACTCATCTAATTGGCTTTATCGTAGAGCTGTTATGGAGTATGGCCATTGTACTATCTCTCTTGCACCTATGGTATTAAGAGTTATTCTGCAATATTTTGAGTCATAATTTCTATAATCATCTAGGTCTAATAATCAGACTCCTGATTTACTTAGTTATCGTAATTCTCAAGCTTCCTCTTGTAGGCTTAAGCTATCTTCCGATCTGCGGCTCAGGGTATTAGTTATTACTTTAGCCTTTTATCGGTGCTATGGAACATCCATGTTATAATCTTCTAATGTTTCAAGCCTTTATCTGTGATGCGGACTCAATTCTTCCTTTTAACTTAGACCAAAGTCTCCTATAACTGTAAGAATGTCAACCTATATGTTGCATGGATAATACTCTGAAATCTTTAGTGCGGTCGTAATGTAACTAACTCTGGGTCATAGATCGATTAATTCCTTTCGCGCCTTCTCAGTTGTCTTTAAATGTAAACAATTACTTTTCCTGGTCGTTCTGCCACTTGTTGCATGAATACTTGGCTTATCTTAGTGCCCAAACATATGAGAATTTTGTGTAGCTCATATGATCTCGAATATTACCTTTGATTTTACTTCCCATTCCTTAGTCACGATAGGTTCTAGTTTCTCATGGAGTGCATATGATGTTGTAGTGACACTGTTGTTCCAAGATCATTGTGCATATGATGTTGTAGTGAGACTGTTGTTCCAAGATCATTTCTTCTTCAGGTCGCTATGCTTAGGTTGGAGCCTTCTTCGTTACTTCCTCAGCTAGTCTTTCGTTGTAGTACTTAGGAAGACCTTATGACTCTTGTAAATCTACGAGCTTATTACATCGTAACCTGAAGGAATTTTTGATGGTCTTACTCACCTATAATTATCCTTAGTTACTTACTCCGCGTCCTTGTGCTTGTAGGGTTGCTTCTGAACTGGAATTTTGACTGCCTCCCCAGTGACACTCTCTTTTATTTCCGTAACACTTATATGGTACCTTTAACTATCCTAACTCCTATATAAACTTTTCTCTAGGATTACGATCTCATATCTGCGAGACTAAATTTCTTGTGCTGGGTTTCATTATGTTTATCTTGCATGATCTGCTGATTTGTCTATATGCTCTTGTCTAGCCATAACTAGGCTCTTCCGGAATCAGCTACTAACTAATCATTGGTCCATTCTCACCTCTATATTCCGCGTAATCTCTTTTTGATTATGTACTGTGTCTTAACTTACCTCTCGCACTGGTTCCTTGTGTATCAAGTGTTCATTCATACTTATTTATCAATAACATCCTGGGCAGGAACCCTTACTGTCTCTCCCTGGCGTCATGCTTGCATAATGTTCTTAAGTCGTAGCATATCTGTAACATATGAATAAAGGAAATCTCATTCCTTTCACCTTTTTACCGCATTTCACCATATAACACCATAGTTATATGGTGAATAAATGCAATTTCCTTTCTGAATAAATGCAATTTAACCATAGTTAGCTGAACCACATAATTCCGACTTAATGCCATATAAAACCATCTTCTCCCCTTTAGGGGAGTACTAACATTTAATGCTATGAAGATTTACCCATAAATATTTTACCTCTTCATCTTCGGCGTCATTTCACATCTTCACTGACTCTTACTCGCCTTGCAGTAACCCTTTTGTTCTAGGATAACTGAATTTGTTACGCACGGGGGTGATGTGTAACTGGCACACTTAGTCCATTAAGCATAACTTGCTCGCAGTGCTTGCTTTACAGAAGCATCTTCCTGAATTACCTTTAAAGGTTATTCTTTTGTTGTCAATTATGTTATTATCGGGATGCGATCTTTGAAACTCTCACGATGCCAACTATTATCAAATATTTTGGTCCCTAATTCATGTTCAGTTTATCTTGTTCACTAGCCTATATTGATTTCTATTACTCTTGTGTCTTATGGTAATCATATTGGAGTCACCAACTCATTTCTCGAGATGAAGATATGAACTTTTTGGCTTATACTCTTTTATTGTCTCAAGGCTTGTCTCCTCTTGTCTTTTACTACACTTGACAATAGACTCTATCATCCTATCATATTTTGATTTGCTTTTATCACCCATTTATCAATGCTTCAATGGCTCTCTTCTTATTCTCCTGCTAGTATTTTTGTCTATTACCTTATTTTTAAAACATCAACGAAACATTCTTTCACTTTAGCTCCCGTTGCTCCATCTCATTGGCTCTTTGGGGTGCCTAACATTCTCTCTTTACTAGGGATACGAGTCATACTAAAGTAAATGCTTATCCCTTCTAGGATGACAATGCCTACCTTCTCAAATTTCTAAACATTCTCGTATTCATATCTAACTGTACTATTCTAGAGTGCACCATCTGGGTGTCTCACAAGGAAATCCATTACCACGTTTGCAGTATACTTCGGAAATGTCAGCTAACATTAGCAATCCATCCACCATTTTTGGTTACTCTAACACCAGTTGGATCCTGATATCCCATCCTTCTCTTAAACTATATTTGTTAGCTCCATAGGGCACAACTGAGATGAGTGTAGCAAATTGTACAGACCTCTATTACTGTTGATGGTAACTCAAAATGCTTATATTTCTCTGCCTGAATTGTAAATAGTAATAATCTTCACTAACTGGTACCTCGTACCCTTCTTTATCTTGTTTTTGTTACCTGTTGAAACTTATACTTTGACCTTCTGATAGTTCCATGGCATGCTATTCATGGGGTACGTTAGATACTCCCGTCTTAGGGTCTTAAGCAGGAAATTTGCACATCTAGTATGCACGATCTAGTAGGGCCTCAAACAGGGCCACGTCGCTAAGAACTCTTTCTCTATTAGTGCCTTTACCTATTGTTGTATTATCCATCCAGCTAGCTGTAATCTTCTAATTGCAAGTATCTCTGTGTCATAAATATTATATATATATATATATATATATATATATATATATATAT
>MCJB01022924.1:0-76192 GCA_002018475.1 Nicotiana obtusifolia | reverse complement strand
ATAAGTGAGTTTTATTTGGCATAAATTGATTGTTCTTAATTGCAACTCTTTTATATTTGGAAAAATCATAAAGAGGACATACTACCTAACTATTGGAAAATAACCAAAAGTACTATTTTCACTTTGAAATCTGACCAGTCCCCTCTGCACATAACCCTAGAGAGGCTATTTATAGAGGCCCAAAAACCGAGACGAACTGAATTAACTTCTGGCTGACTTTGCCACCTGCAATCGCATTCTTGTCGCATAACAGGAATGCGGTTCGCAGAATTGTTCTCTTGTATCGCAGACTGCACCAGTACTTCTCCGTCCCATCGCATTTCAGAATGCGGTCCGCAGATTGATTCTGCGATCGCAGAATACGATCGCAATTCCCTTCGATTTTTCACCTCAAACTCTGTCCGCATCTGCGATGAGAATGCGATTAGCATTGACCTTCTGCGATCGCATTGTTGACAACTTTCTTCCTTTTACTTCAGCTTGAAGTTCTGCCCGACTTTGCGATCAAAGTTCCAATTCTGCGACTCGCATATCCACTTTGCGGTCGCAGAATTACTTATGTTGTATTGTTGGCCTCTAATCTTGCCTTTGAACGGCTTTTGGCCTTCTTTTCACGCTTTTGGGTTTCTTTCATCCATGTACTGAAACTACACGAAAACTAAGTAAATATCATGATAATTATCAAGTGGAACAAGCAATTTCTAATCAAATAGTATCAATATGTGCCGAAATTTCCCGGCACATCATAACCCAACAAGGTTGGGCTCGAATCCCACAGGGAATAGATGTGAAAAGGTTACTTGACCAGTGTGTTACTCGACTAATGTCGTAATTTTATCCAGTTAATCGTAACAAGAGTATGTATTGAGTTTGATTTTAGGTAAAGGCTAATTGAAATGTTGAGAATGTAAATAATTTGATTAAAGAAACCAAGGTTGTGTCCCCGTTAATGAATTGTAATGCTATCGGTGTTAATATGATATATTTCTAATGGAAGGTCCTTTTTGATATGCAAATGATGTCTAAGTGACTACCCTAGGTAGTATTTCCTCTTTATGATTTTTCCAAATATAAAAGAGTTGCAATTAAGAACAATCAGTTTATGCCAAATAAAACCCACTTATTCCTAAGCGATTTTATTAAACAAGGTTTAAAGCCTTGAGTCTTTGATATTTACTTCTACCAAATTCTACCCCACTTTCCCAAGCAAAGCTAGAATTTAATGGCGCTTATTAATATTTGCAACCACCAATAATAAATGAAGATGAGAAGTAAATAAATATCAACCAACCATTATATATATATTCAATGTTAAACACCCATTAACATAACACCCATTTAGGGTCCACAACCTTAGTATTTAAAGTTAGCTAATCATACTAAAATACAAAAACAAGAGAATAATAAATGCCATAAATCTTACAAAGTGAAAGATTCTTGACCCAAAAGCTTCCAAAAGAAAGGAATTATCATGCCTTGTATTGTAGCTTCAAAGTCAGACCAGATAGAGCCCACAAAACCCCAATAAATCTATTTATAGAGGGCCAAAAATCAGACAAAATCTGCCCTTTCAGGTTGAATATGCGACCGCATTTTTGTCACATAACAGACATGCGGTCCGCATTTTTGACACGGCCATCGCAGATTGTAATCCTAGTTTCTCCTCCACTGCATTCATGGTTTGCGGTCCTCATTGCAAAAATGCGACCGCATCTTGCATCGCATTTTCTTCATTCAGTAGACTTCATGTTTGGTTTGCGGTTACTTATGCAGATCGCAAACAAGTTATGCGATCGCATATGAGACCGCATTTTTGACGTTGAACTTTGCCCAGAATTCTGTTTTGGTCTGCGATCTCGGTGTGCAATATGCGGCTCGCAAACAGGTTATGCGATCGCAGATGAGACCGCATTTTTGACGTTGAACTTTGCCCACAAGTCTGTTTTGATCTGCGATCTTGGTGTGAAATATGCCGCTTGCATATGGGTTTTGCGATAGCATATCCACATCTGCGATGCTTTTTTGCTCTTTTCTTGTCTTTTTGTGGCTTTTTGAACTCTTTTCAATGCTCTTAGGTCCTTACACCTCATAAACTGCAAAAATACTAAAATTACATAAGTACCGAGGCAAATTGCATTTAAAACAAGCTAAAATCTAAGCAATTAGTATCAAAATGTGCCGAAATTCTTCGGCACATCACCAGTGCCAAGTTAAGTTTATGATATTTACCTCGATTTGGTCTAGTGATGAGTTGAGGAGAAGGACTACACTTTTATCTTCGGTCGTGATGCTTTTGGTAGCTACGGCCAGTTTGGCGGGGCCATCTGCTTTGGCATTCTGTGCCCAGTTGGATCTGATCGAGCTGGCATTCGTCGAACTTGGGCAATAGCTTGCAAATTTTGGTATGGTATTTTTGCAACCTTTGTTACTTGATTTGAAAAGTCCATGTGACTTGGTTGACTACGAGCTGAGAGTCACAGCAGAGTTTCAACTGTTTCGCCCTATACTTAAGTGCTAGAAAAAGAAGAGATGAGGAACCCTTAACTGAAATAAATAATTGTTCCGATGGAACCTAGCCTTACTAGGCCTCATTTTAAGTCATATCCGGACACCTTATGGACTGGCGAATTACTTTGCCTGTAGGGACCTCGAGTACGAGTCCTAGGACCCTGATGCGTTGGATGCGCCATCGATGTATAGGACCCGGAGGTCTTGTGTTTGGAGGGAGGCTTGCATGGCTTCCCTTTCGTCTTCAGGCATTATTTTTGCACTGAAGTCGGCCACGAAGTCGGCGAGCACCTACGACTTTATCGCTGTTCGCGGCTGATAAGTGTGGATTTTGACCACTTATTAGTACCTTTTTACTTTTGTTTTAGTCCGAAAGTATTGATTTATGTTCCCAAAACTAATGAAAGTGTGCAAATTGCAAGAATGTTTGAAATTTGGGCTCGTATGAAGACATCTGATTCAAAAAGGAGTGTTCTGACTCACAAGGCAAGAAGGGGCGCAGCATATTAGAAGTGCGGTTCACAGAAGTATTTCTGCAGCTGCAGAAGCAAGTACGGACTATAGAATTCTCTCTGCGGGCGCAGAATTGATGAAGAATCCTTGAAGTACTTGAAGCAGAAGTGCGGACAATTTGCGTGGCCGCAGAACATGGTCCGCACTGAAAAGAATTCAAAAAGTTCATAGCATGTGCAAATGAACAAGACAGAAGCCTTGCCTGAAGTACGGACTGCAAAAGATTGTGCAGCCGCAAAAGCTGAATTGCAGCTGCAAACCAAATTGTGCGACTGCAGAATCTAGTTCCCTGCATATTCAAGCAATGTGCGGACCACACAAGGAATTATGCAGCCGCATAACCTCCCGAGGGACATTTTTGTCAACTAATTTTGAGCCACTATAAATAGACAGGAATCATATTTTAGGTCAAGTTTTGAAGTTCTAGCAGCTGTAGCCGTTGTAGTTTTCCATTTTAGGAAATTTGTTTTCATTTTGGGATAAACACATCATAATTTATCATTTAATTTTATATTATGAGTTTAATTAGTATTTCTTCTTTGTTTTCTTTATTTTCTGCTATGAGTAGCTGAATAATTACTAGGGTTGTGACCCAACCCTAGTGTGTAAACCTTATGGGTATTTAATTTAATGCTTACTTATTATTGGGTGTTTTTTATTTAGCCTTGTTCATGCTTTAATTTTCGAATTAACGGTTGCAAACATTGATTCATGCCTTTTTTACTTGGCCTTTGCTTGAGAAAGAGGGACCTAATCTAGGAAAACTTGGCTAACAAGAAATTGGGCTAGTTGAGGATTTGACTAGCCTGATTAAAGGGTTTGAACTAGAGATAGGGAAAACCCGACTTGAGTTCATATCAACTTTTAGCTTGATACCCATTTGGGCTTGAGAAAGCTAAATTGGGCAAAATCACTCTATGACTGAGAGATATTGAGTGAGTAACTTAGAGTTGAGAGCTATAATACACCTCGGTCAATAAAACAAGTGTTAACGTACTTAACCCATTAGGCGAACACATAGGTGAAGGTCACATTTGTAGGCCTTTTACACATTTGATAAAAATAACAAAAACAATCACTCGCTGTCTAGTTTCTTCTCATTAGTTACTAATTATTAGTGTTAATTAGAACAAGAAAACAAAATCCCTTGTTTGGAAGCGCAATTGAGTTATTTCATTTACTCTCATAAAGCGTACACCCTAATACCCATATTAAACTCCGTGTGGAAATCGACTCCGACTCTTCTTGGGTACTATTCTTCCAACGACCATTTCCACTCACTATTGAGTGCGGATTGGACGTGGATCAGCGGCTGGTATGTGATATCGTGCTCGCTTAACTTGATGGCCCATTTGGCCAGCCTCTCTGATAGCTCAGGTTTATGCAAAATGCTCCTCAAGGAAAAGGTTGTGACAACCAAAATTGGGTGACATTGGAAATAGGGTCTAAGCTTTCGTGAAGCTACGACCAAGGCCAAAGCTAATTTTTTGAGGTGCGGATACCTCTCAGCGTCGATGAGCATTTTGCTAATGTAATAGATGGAAGATTGCGTACCTTTATTTTCATGGATCAATACTGCATTTACCGCTACCTCGGAGACGGCTAGATAGACGAGGAGTTGCTCTCAAGGTTCGGGTTTTGAAAGCAGGGATGGTGATAGGTATACCTTCAGTTCCCGCAGAGCCTGGACGCACTTGGGAGTCCACTCGAGGCCTTTATCCTTTTTGAGTACGCTAAAAAATTTATGACATCTATCCCACGACCGCGAGAAGAATATTGATAGGGCGGCGATTCGATCAGTCAACCTTTGGACTTGCTTTTTGGTGGTTAAGAGTTCTGGCATTCCCTCGATAGCTTTGAATTGGTCTGGGTTGATCTCGATCCCTCGCTACGACACCAAGAAACCCAAAAACTTTCCTGAGGCTACGCCAAACGTGCATTTCTCCGAGTTCAACTTCGTTCTGTACCGTTTGAGTATGTCGAAAGTTTCTTTTATTTGATCGATGTGGTCCTTTTCCCTTTCGGACTTGACCAACATGTCGTCTATATATACCTCTATGGTCTAACAGAGTTGGTCCTTACACATCTTCGTTACCAATCGTTGATATGTAGCCCCCCACCCCCTTCTTCAGCCCAAACACCATGACCCTGTAACAATAAGTTCCTTGGTGGGTGATGAACGTGGTCTTCTCCTGATCTTCTTCTTCCATAAGAATTTGATTATAGCCCGAGTAAGCGTCCAAGACACTTAATAGTTCATGCATGGTTGTTGGGTCGATGAGTTGGTCGATATGGGTTAACGGGAACGAATCCTTCGGACATGCTTTGCTCAAGTCTGTGAAATCCACGCACATTCACCATTTCCTGTTTTTTTTTTTGACCATCACTATGTTGGCGATCCACTTGGGGTACTTCGACTCCCTAATGGAGCCGTTCTCTAGCAGTTTTTCCACCTCCTCACGGACTGCATCATTGATAACGGAGTTGAATTTACACCTAACCTATCTTAGTGGGGGATGGAAGGGGTCGACGTTTAATTTGTGTGTGGCAATTTCCTTTGGGATGCTTGGCATATGTGCATGGCTGAAGGCAAAAAAATCTGCATTAGATATTAAGAATTGACTAAATTTACCTGGTTCCCGGAGTTTGCAGCCGATATAGGCCTTTCTGTTACGGTAGTTGAGATCTAATTGAACAAGGTCGAGATCTTCTATGGTCGAACCTGCAGCCTCGACTGTGTCGGAATCCATGATGGCGTCCCCGGTCTCTTCTTGTGTCGACTTCGACCCTGTTGATTGCTATGCCTCTTTTTGCTTATCATTAGTTTTTTGGGTTGTCATTTTGTCTAAGGCAACGTAATAGCATTCCTGGGATGTGCGCTGTTCTCCGCGTATGCTAAATATTCCCCATAGCGTTGGGAATTTAATTACTTGGTATAGGCTAGAGGGGACAACTCTCAAGGGATGTATCCATTGTCATCCTATGATGGCGTTGTATGGGGTGGCCTGGTTGGGAATGTCATCTCCAGAGTCACGCCGCCGGCCAAGATGAGGAGTGTAATTTCCCCAGACGTCCGTTCAACTGCATTATTAAAGCCAGTTAGCGTAATGTAGCGCGACATTATCTTGTCCTCGAGTCTCATTTGAGTGAGGACTCGGGGATGGATAATGCATGATCCACTTCTACCATCCACCATGATGCATTTTACATCGGTATCTAAAATGCGTAACGTAATAAAGAGGGCATCAATATGAGAAAAAGTCAAATCATCGGCATCCGACTCATTGATGATACTTTCTTCGAGTCCGTCGTGTCGTTCGCATGTCATAGACCGCTTGAGCTTATGAGTGGTGGTGAATTTCACGTCGTTGATAGAGGCGTCATCGCCACCGCCGATGATCGCGTTGATAGTGCGAGCTGGTGATGGCGGCTTCGACGGGACTTGGTGTTCACGTCCTCTGGCGAAGTTGGTTCTCCCTTTGTCGCTTAAAAGCTCTATGAGGTGTCCCTTCCGCAACATGTTTATGACTTCTTGTCTGAGGGCGATGCAATCTTCTATTTTGTGTCCCCATTCATGGTGGAACTCACAGAGGGCATCGGATGTTTTGGTGTTCGGGTCCAATCTCATCTTCGGCGGCCACTTCACCTTTTGTTCCGAGTTTGTCAAGAGCGTAGACTATTTCTGTAGGTGACACACAAAAATTGTAAGCAGATAATAAAGGAGGCATACCTCTTTCATTCCGGTGAGTCCCTGTCCTTGTCCTAGATGGGCCTTCTTCATAGCGGGGGAAAGGTGCGGCAGCCACCCTGACATATGGTTGGTGTCATTCCCTATCGGGTCGCGGAACCGTAATCCCTCCTAATGTTGTCTCTTCGTTCCTTTCTGGATTTGGTTTGCACCGATGCTAGCCGGTGAGTTGGTCCGTTGAGGTCATCTTTGTCTGCTCGGACCTCGGTTCAATAAGCATTATAGATTTCGTCCCAAGTAGTTGGGGGATATTTCATCAATCGGCTCAATAGTTTTCTAGTTGCTCTTAAACCATCCTACTTAGTCCATTCTGGGAAGCGGCGCCCGTCATACCTTCAGACACGTTTAGCAGAGTCATCCTTACTCTGTTGAACGAGGCTAGGAAGTCCCTCTCCCAAGGATTTCTTAATAGCGAATATGTCGATTACTCTTGCTTCATCCTTCTTGGCTCCGGCATGGACGGTTACAAACTTATCGGCCATTTCCTCGAAAGTTTCTATGGAGTGGGCTGGTAGCTGTGAATACCATGTTAATGCCCCACCGAAAAGGGTTTTGCCAAACTTCTTCAGCAAAATAGAGGACACTTGTTCCTTGGCGAGGTCGTTGCCTTTCACGGCAGTGAATGGTGAGTCACATGATCCTCAGGATCGGTCATTCTGTCGTATGTCCTGAGGTAGGGTGGCATATTAAAGGTGTTTGGTATGGCATGCAGGGTTGCATCGTCGCTGTACGGTTGCTCTACGAACCTGCCGGCGTCCCTTTTTGGCAGCAGCTTAAGGGCGCCCGGTATCTTGTCGACTCGTGCTTGGTGTTCTTTCATCTGGTCTCGGAGCACTTTGTTTTCATCCTCCATTTCTTCCATTCTTTCTAGAACGGAAGTGAAAGCACTGTCACCTGCACTATTAGTAATATTGTGAGTTATACCTATTGTTTAAGGGTTTGGTCGGTTGCACTGCTCATCTATTTTTTGTATCGTGCACGCTCTTGCGGATTCTGCAGTCATGCCTGGGGAAAGTTTGTTGAGGACGCTCGCTAGCGTGTCGGTCAACCACGCCTCGAGGAGTTTTTTCACAGCTGGGGGCATCCCTTCTTCTACAAATGTGGAAGCTCTTTTTCCACTAGGTTTTGTTATGTTGCAGTGTAGGGAAGGCGACCTCTTGCACCTAGGGGACGTGTTGGGCATCACATCCTCGCCCACTGTTTTACAGCTTTCATTGATAACATTTATGAGGTTGCTTGGGAAGTCACTTGTCATTTTTGTCCTTTCTCCTTGCTTAACTGCGATGTAACGTTTTGCACGCACAAAGGTTTTCGATGTTAGTGACTTGCTTTAATTGTAGATCTATAGGAAACTAAGAATTCTCCACAAACGGTGCCAAATTGTTTGACCAAAAAATATAGATCTTGGTTCAACTAATTGAATTTATGTAAAGGAGGGTTAATCTTAGTTAACAATAATATCCCAAAGATAAAGTTCTCAGAAGTACAATAAATACTACGTAGGAATATTTAAAGGCAGCGGCAGCACACAATAATATTTAAGAAGTCAAAGGCAACAATGTAGCATTAAATATTGATGAATAGCAATAAATGGAATTTAAATAAATAGAATGAACAAGTCACCCAAGAAAGGATGGATTCAGTGAATGTTCTTTATGAAAATGATGAGTAATGGATAATCCTTCAAATATCTGAGTTATTCTCGGATCTGGTAGAAAAGTGAAGACAAGAATCATCGTAAAAAGGTTGTATTTGTATAGTTGCAATAGAATTCGATTCTCTCTCTAAAGTAAAAGTGTATTTTACAAATGAATATCACATGTCCCCTATCATTGTCTCTCTTTCTATTTATAGGGAACATGTTCCTAAAAACCCTAATAGTACAAGTGCAAAGAATATTCACTAGAATATTCTCTTTAATGTCCTATCTTGAAACTAGCCGTTATAATTCTATCGAGACTACTCGACCTCGGCCTTGATGCTTCTTGACTCCTCGACTTCAGCCCTTATTAACTCTTCGACCACAGACTTCGCCGTTCCTTAGATCATTTTGACAAACGACGACCTGAGAACGTTTCCCCCAGTATTATCTTGGCTTAAATATTCTAAAGAAAAATGTTGACCTATATAATGGTTGTCATTGATCTGGTTATGTTAGAAAAAGACTATGAAATGTGAGAATTTTCTCTGATTGTATTCATCACTAAACTGAGCATATATACAAGTAAATTACTGTAAAAGAAAATCCCCATTTACAGTTGTACTATTCTTATTCACTACTCTATAACTGTATAATAGAATTATTCTTTACTATGTGCACATATGTGCTAAGCACATGCTTGAAGCTTCTAGAATGATTCTCATATATAGTTACTTTTTCTCATATCTAACGGATGAGAAATGAAACTTATTATTCTTCTTCTAAGGCTGAGATTGCACCACGTGTATGAGTCAATTAATCAATAATATTTCAGATATAGGGTTTGAACTTTGTTAACTCCGAACACACTTTACTCATTGTCTCTCATTCCCTTTCGCCCTTTCTTCTTCATCAGAGAGACTATCTTCCTTCTTCATAGAGCAAAATCGATCCACAATCATATGGGGCTTTTCTATGTCAACATCCCCCCTCAAGTTGGAGGGTAGAGAGTGCACCCCCAACTTGTTCATTATAGCATGATGAGAAGCCCCGGATAAGGGTTTGGTAAAAATATCGGCAAGTTGTTATGCCGATGGGACGAAGGATAAAGTGATGATCCAAGAGAGAAATTATTGGCTGACGAAGTGACAATCTAACTCCACGTGCTTAGTTTGTTCATGGAAGACGGGATTTTGTGCGATATGAATAGTCGCTTGGCTACCAGAGTCAATGGGCACCGGTAGAGTCGCCGGTGTTGAGAGGTCAGCAAGGAGACGAACCAACCAGGTTATCTCAGTTGTGACTCATCGCATGGATCTATATTCTACTTCGACGGAGGAAAGAGACATAGAGACCTGCTTCTTAAACTTCCAAGAACTTGGACATCTTTTTCTTCCCTTCACATATACAGCTGCAGGTACAACCTAAGTGAGAGTTGATAGCCAAGTCGGCATCGCATAAAGCTAGCAAATCAAAAGAGGATTTGTTGATAGAAAAAACCCTTTAGAAGGATCTGAACGCAGATATCTCAAAACACGTAGAGCTACTAAGAAATCTGAGAGAGTAGGTTGTTGCATATACTGTCTAAGACATAAGACAGCAAAAGAGAGATCCAGCCTGGTGTTTGTAAGGTAATTCAACTTCCCAACAAGGTGACGATAGATGGTTGGATATTCCATAGGAGGCCCAAGGTCAGCATGAAGCTTTGCATAAGGATCAAGTGGGGAAGGCACAGCTGCCCCTATACAATTAAACTCCTTCAACAAATCCAAGGTAAATTGTCTTTGGCTAATGATAAAACCTTGTTTTTCCCTTAGAATTTCCATGACTAGGAAATAATAAATGTCCCCTAGATGTTTAATTTTGAATTCTGTGTTGAGGAAGGCACTAATATGTGTGATTTCTGTGATATCATTACCTGTTAAGAGTATATCATCTACATAAACAGCAATGATGGATATTAGTGCACCTTCCTGTTTGTAGAACAAGGAGTAGTCATTCAATGAGCTATAATAACCCTTATAACTTAGTGCCCCTGCAAGTCTAGCATACTACTGTCTAGATGCTTCCGTCAAACCATAAAGGGACTTTCTCAAGAGGCAAACTTGGTCAGGTTTAGGAGGGGAAACACCTGCAGGGAATTTCATATAGACTTCCTCCTGCAATTCTCCATGTAGAAATGCATTATTGACATCAAGTTGTGAGACCTTCCACCCCTTCTTGACAGCTACTGTCAACAAACATCGAATAGTTGTCATTTTAACCACAGGGGAGAAAGTCTCATAATAATATATCCTTCTCTTTATATGTCCCCTCCTGACCACTAATCTTGCCTTTAACCTCTCTATAGTGCCATCAGAATTATGTTTCACTTTGTATACCCATTTACAAGGTAGATCTATCTTCTCTTGTGGCAAATCAACCACATCCCAAGTGTGGTTCAATTCAAAGGCTACAATCTCTGCTTTCATGGCCTGTTGCCATCCTGGGTGAGTGGAAGCTTGAGCAAAACTTCTAGGTTCTGATATAGTAGACAATGAATGGTAGATCTTTTGATTGTTTATGGATAATGCTCCAAAAGAAAAGACATTAGGTTGGGCAGGATGGGTGAAACAGGTAGAAGTAAGGTCTGAAAGGATAATGGTATTGCAGCCATAATCCTATAAGTAAGCTATTTTTGACTAATCCTATCAGATTTTTTGATTGCTGGAGGTGGAGTAGGAATTAAAACATCAGGGCCAGGTGAGAAAAGAAGAGGAGAGATAGGACTTGGTGAAGAGTTGGTTGAGGAGTGTGAAGGTTTAGGTGAGAGATAGGAGCTGCAGGGTGTCTGGATGGGTAAGCAATTGGTGTAGTGAGAGTGTTAGCGCTTGATGAAGGAGATCTGTTAAGAGTGGAAGATTGGCTTGAAAAGATAAGTCTGAGGTTATGGGAAGTGTTGCAGGGGCTGGTTGAGAGGTATCAATTTTGATAGGAATAGAAGGAAAATATGACAAATCAGAGGGCATGGTAGATGAGACAAAAGGAAACTGATTCTCATGAAATCTAACATCTCTAGATACAAACACCCTTCTGCTTGCTAAGTCTAAAACTTTATAGTCTTTTTGATGTTCAGCATTTCCCAAGAGCACGCAACTTGTTGCACTAGGAGCAAACTTCCCTCTGTTGTGTCCCAAAGTGGACACATAACACAAACACCCAAAGGATCTAAAGTGTTCATAAGCAGGTGGCTTACCAAATAAAACCTCATAAGGTGTTTTCCCTTTTAAAACTCTAGATAGAAACCTATTGATCAAATAGGTAAAGGTTAAAACACACTCACCCCAGTATTGTAGAGGAACATTAAATTGGAACATCAAGGCTCTTGCAATTTCAAGAAGGTGTCTATGTTTACTTTCAACTACCCCATTTTTCTGGGATGTAGCAACACAAATAGTTTCATGTAAGATTCCCTGTTCAAATAGAAAACTGGATTCTTGTGTACCTTTGCCTAATTCCAATGCATTATCTGATTTTATCTTCTTCACTTTCCTATTCAATTGGCTTTCCACCAAACTCAAAAATGATTTTACTACTGAAAAGGCATTGCTTTTTGAACTTAACAAGAAAGTCCAAGTTCCCCTACTGTAATCATCCACAATGGTTAAAAAATACTTAAAACCATTATATGTTGTCTAGCTTGAGGACAGAATTGCACACATAATCAAAGTTTGAGGGAAAATGAATGAAACTAAATTTCTTCATTACTTGAAAGGGTAAATTCCCAAGCCTTACATGCCAATTCTTTACATCTGAAATAGCATTAGCATACATAGCTTTTGAAAGAGAAACGGGACTAGAAACTAGAGTGGAATTGCTTCCTTTTGGAATTGAAACTATATCTTGATTAGATAGAAAACTAGACTCTATACTAGCTGGCTGGAGCAGGTACAGACCATCCCTTACTTCACCAAAAACTTGCCCATCCTCATTAAAGGGACCTGCATCAGACATGCACTAGAAGTGAGATTTAAAGAACAACTTAATTGAGCACATAACTTATGAACAGACAATAAGTTATATCTGAAAGAAGGAACATAAAGGACTCTGTTAACTGTCATATCAGGCTGGATGCAAACACTTCCTATATGTGTGACATGTAATTGAAAAAGAATTATGCAAGATAATATGTAAAGGGGTGGGAAGTGGTGTCAAACTAAGGAAAGAATTTGAATCAAAACACATATGCTCTGAAGCACCAGAATCAATTATCCAAGTTTTAGTGTTCCTGCATTTTCTGCTCCTCCAATTTGCACCTGTTTTATCAGATTCACTAGTTCTGAAACCTGCTCTTTGCTAAAAAAAAAAAATTGATTCTGATTGCTCCCAGTTACTTCATTGGAAGTGACATCTATTTCCGCTCCTTCCTGACGTCCCATCACAACATTTCCTTTGACAGCTCCTTGGTAATTGCCTGATTTGGTAAACTGGTTATCCTCAGGAAATCCTATCAATCTATAGCAATATGCTCCAACATATCCTGTCCTCATGCAGTGAGTACAGCTTACATTAGAGTTGAATTTTGTCTTCCTTCCCTTGAATTTTTGTTGTTGATTCCCATAATTTTGTGGTGGATTCCATCCTTTCTTATTGTTGTTTCTTTGTGGGATTTTGTTCTGTCCATTTATCATGAATGTTGCTCCATCTGTTGGATAGTGGGGGTTGAGGTATATCTCCCTCTGACCTTTCTGTAGGAGTATTGAGTAAGTATGATCTACGCTAGGGAGTGAGTTCATCATCAGTATGTATCCCCTTGCCTGTGCATAGGAGTAATTTAGACCCATGAGAAATTGAATAATTATTTGATCTTCCAAGAACTTGGCCATCTTTTTCTTCCCTTCACATACACAGTTGCAGGTACAATCTAAGTGAGAGTTGAGAGAATCCAGCTCATCCCACAACCTTTTGAGTGTTGTGAAATATCCTGCTATGCTACTATTTCCTTGAACTGACTTTGCTCTTTCCTTTTGCAGATGATAAAGTTTGGAACCATTTGATTGCCCAAACCTATGTTCAAGGCTGTTCCAAAGGCTTTGTGCAGTTTTTAAGTAAATCACACTGTCTCCTATCACTTTGGAGAGTGAGTTTAGCAACCAAGAGGTGGCCATGTTATTTGTTCTGCTCCACTGAGGTTGATCCTTAGATCCCAGATCTGTCTCAACGCAAACCCCATTGATGAAGCCAATCTTATTCTTGACTGACAAAGCAACCAAAACAGACATTCTCCAACCTAGATATCCTCTTCCATCAAAGGGAGAATTCACCAATGTCATTCCTGGTGCATCAGATGATGCAGAAAATAAGGATGGTTTGTGTCTGTTGTGATTCCACTACTGGATGAACCAGCTAGAAAAAGAGTGAGTGAAGCTTCAGTTCCTGTCATGGCTAAAAGTGAAACAACAGGGAAGAAACAGAAAAAATGATTGATAGCTGATTGTAAATGGATCGAGCTACTGCTGCTCTGATACCATGTAAGAAAAAAGACTGTGAAATGTGAGAATTTTCTCTGATTGTATTCATCACTCAACTAAGCATATATACAAGTAAATTACTGTAAAAGAAAATCCCTATTTACATTTGGAGCTTCTAGAATGATTCTCATATACAGCTGATTCTTCTCATATCTAACGGCTGAGAAATGAAGCTCATTATTCTTCTTCTAAGGCTGAGATTGCACCACATGTATTAGTCAATTAATCAATAATATTTCAAACATAGGGTTTGAACTTTTTTTTTTTAACAAATTACCTCACTGCATTATACCACCGTACACTATTATCCCACCTCCAGAATGAGCATGATAACACACTAATACCACTGGATAGTGTTCTAACAGTGTACAGATTCTAATGCAGTAGGGCTGATTTTCATAAATATAATAATAGAAAATACAATGATGGAGGGGGGCATCGGCCTGACCTCCATATAGGGAAGGTGTACATCCTTGATCACCCACTTTTGGTGACCAACTGTACCTAGATAGCTAAGGTGAGTTAGATCTATAGTGATGTTAGACCTATAGTGATGTAATGGCTGTCGATCTTATAGCATGGATCGACAGTCATATATACAAAAACAGTGAGTGTTGAATCTAGGTCAACTGTACAAAATTTAGATGTTCCTAATTCTATTAAAGCAGTGCTTTGAAGTAGAGTCCATCTTATAAAATTGATTCTACTTCTAACAAATACAAAAGTTTTCCAAAAAATGTGTTATATGACATATGATAGTATTCTTCAATTTTGCTTTGACTATGACTAGGAAAGCAAGATTGAAGATTACTGGTATAGTGCATCCATGTAGTTGTGAAGTGGTGGTGATGTTTCCTGATTTTGATTCTGATTCTGCTCTTGCTGCTCTTCCAGATGTTCCAATTGCTGCTGATGCTGACATTGATCATCGATGAAAGCTGCTTTGCTTCCAGATTTTCCGGTTGGTCAGGTGAGTATTCTGCTCTGTTTGTATTATTGTAACTTGAAGGCCGTCCTGTCAGACTCATTGTCAGAGGGAGATGCCTTATTGCGCAATGTATTGAGTCGTCCAAGATTTATGCAAAACCAACAGAGAAATTATGGGAAAATAGAGGGGAGGGGGGGGTGGTGCAGATGCATTAGCTGTGCCATCTTGCTGTCCATCATGTTGTTCCAGTTGCGCAATGCTAATTGCATTGTTTCCCTGTGTATTCTGCTGCTGATAGCCCTGTGTACCTGTAAATCTAGCATAGTAGTTACATGGGAATAGGGTCTCATATAACAATTGCATTATCAGTGTCATGGTTAGTGTCATGGTTACTGGATAACATCTGTGATGGCCACCTGATTTGCTTGGATTTCCTGTGTCTAAAGGCCGAAATGTCTTGCATATCAAGACATATCTGTCCCCTTAGTTGAACAGGTAATTCTTGTTGGTCATTGTAGTGGGTAGTAGTATTCAGTTCATGACTCAATTTGGCAAGTGTGTCAGTTGGGCAGTTTGCTTCCCTCAAAACATGTGTACATTTGAAATCATGGCATTGTCGAATCAGCTTGACTATGTTTGCTACTAGCATACTGATAGACCAAGGTGGATTTGAGCTGCCAGTTAGCCATTGTATCAGCAATTGTGAATCACTTTCCAGATGGATTTTGTATATCTATTTCCAACACACCAGTGCATACCAATGTAGGTTGCCTCTGTTTCTGCTTGGTTATTGGTAGCTTCTTCTAGTGGGCTTGCAATTGCATGGACAAGGTGTCCATGATGGTTCCTAACTATGATTCCTGCCCCTGCTTTCCCCGGATTTCCTAAGGCACTACCATCAGTGTTGATTTTCACATAACCTTGTGATGGCCTTTGCCAGATCACTTGCCGGGCGGTGAGCTGGTGTTTTAGCTTTTCAATGACAGAGTATGTATCTATTCAGTTTGGTGGCCAGTTTATGTTGGGGTATGATGTTCTAAGTAAAAGGAAGAGATCATCTATGATAGAATACAGTGTTCTAGCCACGGAGGATGTTTTCCTTTCATACTTAGCTGAGCATCTATTCTTCCACAGGTTCCAACATATGATGATTGGTAAGGTATCTATGACTAGGCTATGCACCTCATTTTCCTTTTTCAAGAGCCACCATTTCATTAAGTGCGTTTTCAGTGATTGCCTATGGTCAAGGATACCTACTGGCCCATTGAAGTATTTCCAGATAATTTTAGCAAAATGTCCACTGTGAAAAATATGCTTCACTGTTTCCACACCGGGTCGGATGCAACAAGCACATTTTGTGACAGTGGGGGATCCAAATTTGGCCGTTCTATCATCAGTGGGAAGCTTATTTCTCAAAGCTCTCCACAAGCAGAACGACCATTTGAAAGGAATCTTTTTGTGCCATGTCATCTTGTTTGAAAAGAGGATCTGGTTTCTATCCCTTAGCACTGACCATGCTGACGAGCAAGAGAACTCACCAGAAGTGGATGGTTGTCATATTGGTTTGTCTCTGAGGCAGGGGTTATAATGTATTTTGGTTCGAAGGATGATGGGAATCATGGCCACAGGTGCCATTTGATTGAGTTTTTGAATGTCCCATTGTCCGTCACTCCAAAATTTTGAGACACTGATATTACTTGGCCTGCCTCCTATTTGTCTGTAACCGGCTAAGTGTCCAATACCTAGCCAGTTATCCCACCAGAAGCTGGCGTTTCCTGCATGCAATCTCCATTTGATATGAGAATCAACAGTCTTTTTGGTGATCATCATTCTTTTCCATGACTGCGATCGTCCGGAATGCCATTTTTTGGAACTTTACTCTTTGTCTCTCATTCCCTTTCGTCCTTCTTCTTCATCAGAGAGACTATCTTCCTTCTTTGTAGAGCAAAATCGATCCATAATCATATGGAGCTTTTCTATGTCAACAGGTTAGATTAAGCTCGTATTAGATAAGCCTAATGTATATGTTTCATAGGAAAAAGTTTTGTATTCTTATGATTCGAACATACCCCTAATTAAGGATAATAAAATTTCAATAATTTTATTATTTAAGTAGGTCCAAAGGAGGCGAGGAAAGAAGGGGAACGACACTGGACGAGATCTATCAGCATTGAATTCTCCATAAGACACATATCACAAATATACTTAAGTTGAAGTTTACAGTAACAAAGTTGACATTGAGAAATACCCATAAAATGGAGAAAAATGTAATTTTCTTTCCAAGATTTTAATATTTACATGAGAAAAAAATACTTTCAAGGACGAGATATACAACATTCGAGCTAACGAAATTAAAGTAAATCATTGACTGTTGATGAAGATGTGGAGCTAATCAAGAAAGCAATCAAATAAAGATCTTAAAATTAACGAACGATATACAATTCAAAGAGTTGTGTCAATAGAAAAAGTAAAATAATAAGTAGGTCAAACAAAACGGAATATAAATATGGACAGAGAATACACATCAAACATTCTTTTAATAAATTCTAAGAAGAATTTAATTTTGTAATCACTTTTACATTATCACTTTATCCTACTAAAGAAGATTACTTGCCCTATTTCATAGGTTATTAGCTTCACTTATTATGGATAATTTCGACAATAACCCTTTAGATGAATAAATAGTAAAACTTTTAGGACAAAGTACAAAATTGATCGGTCGGCTAAAACCTAATTGTATTTGTTAGCCTAAAAAGTATATAAAATACGTTTATGATTATATAGTATATTAGGAAAACCTTATAAGAATATACATTTTATCTGCTACTACTATTTCTAAGAGCAGCTAAAAATAAAGTCAAATATCTTTATAACAACCTCGTTTGTTCCAATATTTTTTTGGTTGCAATAGTAAAGGGATGTTATAGAAAACATACATTATAACATAACATAAAAAATTGATTCCAAAAAAAAAAATTAAAGTGCTCTTAAGGAATTGTTATAAAGAGGTCAAACTATATATATATATTCCTCTAAAAATTTCACACTGACAATATATAAAAGTTAACTTTCTAAAAAATTTTAATGTAGTCAATCTTTGTAATGGATAAGCTGTCATAATAACCAGATGTTTCTATACCTCTCTCCCCCACCTTCTTATATTTTTCCGTAACCAGCGGAGTAAAACTGTAAATTATTTGTTTTTGTAAAAATAATTTATATATATATAGTTGGAGTTGAATAAGTTCAAATAAATCTAGTGAACTTACTTTAAATCAGCCTCTAAATCTAGTGAACTTACTTTAAATCAGCCTCTAAATCTAGTGAACTTACTTTAAATCAGTCTCCAACTTTATAATTGGTCATCAATTAATTGTTTGTTTATATATATATATAAACAAACAATCATCAATTAATTGTTTGTTTATATATATATATATATATATATATATGTATGTATGTATTCGAGCTGAATAAGTTCAATTGAATCTAGTGAACTTACTTTAAATCAGTCTCCAAATATATGGTGGGGTTGAAATTTTTTGTGTGCGAGGGGGGAGGGGGGGCATTGTATGATACTATGATGTATCTTCCACCAAACCCTTTTCATAATTATATTGCATATTCCTCATGCAATTAATTATAATCATGCATGTTAAATGCTCCAACTTTATATGGCGTACAAGTAAGTATAGGGTTGAACCAAATCACATGTAATGCACAAAAGACAACAGTGAAGGCATCATGTGTTTTTTATTAAAAACATTTTCAATCTTATCTCTGTTCATCCATTCACTAAACTCTCAAAACATGACATGCTGCCCCCATGTGTGTTTTTTTGTGTATTGCCTTTATCAACTTTGGTTTTAGTTTCCATTTGTTGTTTCTTATGTTCATTGCATGTGCATTACCCACCAAGCAAATTCTGTTGTTTTTGGAAAGTTTTGATTTATAAAAATATCATATTGTATGCATTATTTCAAAGTAAAATCCATTGCTTTCTTCTTCCTTCTTTTCATTTTCTTACTAGCCATTTAATCTACATGAAAAGTAGGACTAAAGTGATATTTAAATAAATTATCATAAATCGTTAGAGTGTCCCATATTAGTGTAGAGAATAAGCTATTGACTTGGTATAAGGTCTTGGTCAATTAGATCTCGCTTCGTGAGCAAACTTTTGGAATTGAATTAAATGGCAAACCATCCATATTTTTTATTTACCTAATGTTGGGTCCTAAAATGTAATATTTTTCATGTTCAAGATGGTGTTCTTTCCTCCGGGGCGTATCAGAAATGTTAGAATATCTGATATTGGTTTAGAAAATGAGTTTTTGTCTTATATGTTTTAGACATTATTCATCTCATGAGCTAGTTTTTGGAGTTATCACAAATCCCACTTTCTTTACCATTAATTTGAAAAAACTATTAAAAGACTAGTTGTCAGTGAAATAGTTGATAAGTTTGTAAAAAGGTCACTTCACGTGTGAAATAATATAAGAATATAATTATATATCATTTTAAATTATTTGAGAAAATTATCATTTTTTGAAAATATTTAAACTTTTAGACAGATTAATATAGAATTAGTCATAGGAAATTAGATGAGTGAAACGCCTTCTCTTACAACACCTCAATTTAATAGCTTGAGCTAGACTTCATAGGCCAAACCTAATGAAACTTGTATTACTATAAAACATATAATTTAGCTAGCATAGGATTTTCTCTGTATAACAATTCCTCTAATAATTCTTTCGATCATTGATATTTTCTACTCAAACACAAAAGCACCATTGGGCGGTGGTTCCTCTCCTTCCTCTTGAACCTCGAACAAAAAATCGATCTCGCCATCGGCTCGACTAAGAGTTCCGAATCGAAAAAGTAAACTGAACTTGACTTAAGACGAAGGAAGCGAGTGCCGAAAAAAAACCGCTTTCTTAAGGCTTCAAACTACTAGTCATTAAGACTACTATGAATGAAAAGCAAGGATCCCCGTAAAAGCTAAGTCCTTACTTTACACAGAGTGAAGCTTCCGGCAATGCTTCAACAAGAGCCAAAGCTACCCGGGCCTGGGAAGAAGAAAAATCGAATAGAGGAAGAAGTGGCCGTGTAACTGGCTCGCTTGAGCTTTGGTACGCTACAAAATTGACAATTTCTCTTTCGATTATAAGTACTACTCAAACACAAATTTCATTATTTCAAGTCCTTAACATTTATTTCAAACCTAAGAAATTTTAATTTATCTATTAGGTACTTGATTAGAACTTAGAAGTTTATAATTAAGAAAAAAAAGCTCTTCATTTATGTCATTAATATTTCCAAGACGGTGTTTACAACACAAAAACATTGAATATGTGCTACTATTTCGCTACTACAATTTCCCTTATATATATATATATATATATATATATATATATATATATATATATATATATATATATTTTGGCGGAAAAAAAAAAGGAAGTTTGGCATGATATTAAACAAGGAAATAATTCCATTAATCCGAATTTCATTTTCTTTACGCAACCAAAGAGAAAGAATCTTCTTAATCAAGTGTAGTTTCTCGATTACTAAACTTTCACGTGTTTTGGTTAAAAAGGTTTACCTTCCATCTTGTTCTTTTCCTCCACTTACAAATTAAAACATTGAATCAAAAAATATATATATATATATATATTTTTTTTTTTTCCTAAGAGTATAAAATTTTCTTAAATATAGTTTATTGAGTGTGATATTTACCGTTCATAAAGCGATTTTTGAAGTAGTTTTTAAATAATTTTGTGTGTCTAATTCTGAAAATTAAGTTTGAAGTTGTGATTCGTGCATCATCCTCAACGGAAGAATGAGTGATGTGTTCCTCTACAAATTATGAACTTATCATTCAATTATGATGGTATAACAAAGGATTCGATATATCAGCTCAGGTTCATTATAGTGAGTGGTTTAATGGATGAATGGGGCCAGGAGAATGCCCGAGTTTTATTTGAACCTCCTTCATTGAAAGATCATACTTTTTATGTATATATAATAAATGTAAAATCTTCTTGGCTCCTTCATCTGTTTACTTTTGTATATTTTGTATTTTCTTAGTGACAATTCTGACTCCGACCCTGATTTGATGATTGAATGCTTTCATTACCCAACACCCCCGTCCGTTTAGGTGATAAAATGCTTTAACGATAGCCTATCTTTTTCCAAAGTTGGCCTATCTTTTTTTCCATTACGATAGCCTTTTTGAGCTTGCTTGAAATGTGCAAAATTTAATACCACTCATGGAACACATTCCTTTTTTCAAGTTCGAAGTAGGACATGGACCTATCTTCACAGCATAAGAAAGTGGAAATAATCCTCTTTGCATATCTAGAATTTATTTTTTAATATTTCGTTTAAATCTCGATCAAAAGACATTGGAGAATGAGACAAAAATTTCAAATTAAGTTGGTTACGAGCTTCATCAACATTTGCTTGAGTAAAATCTTTAGTATGAACATCTTACAACGATTATGCATGACCCAAATTAGGTTGGTTACATTTAACTCTTTGTTGAATTAATTCACGATTTTTCTTAGGAGGAGGACAAAACTTGGTGTTATTAATTCCGAGTAGCCACTTTTGTGGCCATGTATGTTGGCCATTTTTTAAACATTAGATCGGCGGTCTGGATATTGGATATTAGTTTTGAATTATAAACTTCAGACCGGGTGACCACTTTTGAAATTCAGACCACCAGTCTAATTTTAACAAACCAACTTTTAGATACAAGACCACAAAAGTGATTAATTGTGTAAATCAGCCAAAAACAATTTAAAATGGGTAGCAGCCAGAGTCCCAATTTAGATGCTTAACTGAGCCTGTGATTTTCAGTAGGCCTGTATACCAGTTCTTAAGGGATGATCTTGATAAATAGCCACCTTTTAGGTCTGCCATTAGAGTTTAGCCTTAATACCCTAAAACACCGTTAAATTATTATATTTTTACCAGTTTCCTACTTAAATTATTTGGTGTACTCAAATTCCTCTGAACTATATTGCCTTTCATATTAAAACCCCCTCATTGCATTCTTAGAGGTGCGTCTAGTACACGCTCCTAATTGTCTAAAAAACGTGTCATGTAACACTACATGTGGCTACCCGCGTAAACTATCACTTTTTTGTCAATTACCTACTTAAACTATCTTATGTGCCCAAAATCCCCCTGAACTATATTTCTCTTAAATACGGACTCTAGGAACAACTCTAGACTTTAAATATTTATAAGTTCAAAAATTCAGGAATTGTTCCCAGAATTTGAATGACTTGAAGTAGTAGCTCTCGATTTTTGAAGTATAATGTGAATTCAAAATCATAAATCGTTCCTGGATTTTGTACTAGTAAATGTTTAAAATAAGTAATTTTTTCAGATTTGGTATTTAAAGGTAAAAATTACTGAAGTATAATGTGAATTCAAAAACCATGAATTGTTTCTGGATTTTTCTGAATTTGTGCCAATAAAGATTCAACAATCAGTAATTTTTCCTAAAATTTATATTTAAAAGTTATAAAAATTACTGAAGTAATGTGAATTCAAAAATATAAATGGTTCTTGTATTTTTCTGGATTTTGTACTAGTAAAAGTTCAAAAACTAGTAATTTTACATGGATTTTGTTTTTAAAGATTAAAAGATGCTAAATATTATGTGAATTCAAAAGGCATGAATCGTTTTTGAGTTTTCCCCGATTTGAAATAGTGAAGGTTCAAAAACTAGGAATCCTTCATAGAGTTTGGATTTTTGTATTAGTAAAAATTCAAATTTATTAAAATACACTATGAATTCAAAAATTAAGAATTGTTCATGAATTTTACACTAGTAAAAGGTTCAAAAAACAAGAATCGTCCTTGGGTTTTGCACAACTAAAGATTCAAAAAAAATAGGAATCATTCCTAGGTTTGAAAATTCAGCAAATTTTTGAATTCCAGCACAGTTTACTAGGGTTTTACTTATTAAACTTTCGAACTTCAGTACCGATTACTGAAGTTTTGTTTCGTGTTTTAGTTGTGCGCAAACACGTCAAAAATAAACATCAATAATGATTCACCCAATTAGGATGAATCATTTTTGATGTTCATTTTAAATCAGATTAGTGATTATTTTTTCATTACAATTTAAAACAGGACTAAACTCTAATAGCCGTCCCAAAAATATTGGCCAACCTAGCTAACTTTTACGTTCTTAAGAGTGATTACTCAATGAGTTAAAGAGTCTCATAAATTTCCATACACAGACAATAATTGACGTAGACAAAAATTTCGCTAGCTAGAGTGCACGAGTTAATAATTCTAGTGACGTGTAGCAAGAGTCTTATTTGTCTGTTATCGTACTTTCTTTATTATTTTCAATAGTTTAGTTAGTTTCATGAGTATCTTAATTATTATAGACTTGTGACTAATGATACACTTTTTCTGTATTTTTTTAGATGAATTTTAGTATTGTTGTGTTGCAAATTGTTGGTCGATAATAGTTGTGACTTGTTTTGGATGGGTGTTATTTTGTTTACTAGCTTCGGGTGTTTTTCTTTCCTTTTTTCGTTTCTGGCCATTTAGCTTGAAAATTAAATTTTGTTGTAGCGTTCTGGTAGGTTCTAAGCAGGTAGATTTTTCAGTCAAATATTAAATGCTAACCTAATTTTGTATTTTGTAATTAATTTCAGTTTAAGCAATATCAGGTTAGCCTTTAGTCATATTTGATCGAGAAAAAATATCGCATTTAATAAGTATAATGTTTGTGATTAGACGATTGTGCCCTTATATTTTTAATGGCGTATGAGATTGGCGAAATACACCGAAACACTCAATCAATGGAGTTTTACTCATTCCCATCTCTCTACTGGGAATAATCTGACACTAGCATTTAAATAAGTTGGGTGAAATGAATCCAACAAAAAAAAAAACAATCTAAGTTGGGTAAATCAGGAATTATGCAGTTCCTTTTTTTTTTTTGGGAAGGTCTCAGTCTTTAATTTAGGGTGAAAATTATTTACTCCTTCGACTTTGTTTTAAAAATCAAATTCACCCTCAATTATAAATAATTAACATCCCTCTTTTATCATACACAAGCCCTTGTCATTTTCAATTATGTCATCTATGTAATGCTTTTTTTATCTTATTGATTTTTTTTTTTTGATTTTATCTATAATTTAAATTATGTTATACCTAATTAAATTGAAACTCATGATTTATACATTACTATATTTTGATTGGTTACGTGATAGATTCAGCAGCAGTCCAGGATATACAAAAATAATGCAAGATTAATTTGGATCGGCTCTGATTTGTTTAGTATATATGGTTCAAGAGACTATACATATGAAGAAATTTGGTGACACTTACATATATATAGGACCATTTGTGATGGTAAAAATTAAAATAGCAATAAAAACGAGGATTCTATTAAACGAACTCGCTATAAAGCATTAACTAAACAAGAAGCTTCCCCTTTCTAACTTAATATAATGAAGCCTATTAAACATAAAGTTACTATCATTTCTTTTGAAGTATTTGTGTTAAAACATATGATGGATCTAAAGAGAGTAATGTTTACGCAGATTTTACTCACCGGCAGAGAGACAATATGTTATAAGCCCTATGCATCAATTAATATTTAGCATAGCAAAAATAAAGCGTGAAGATTTATTTGGACCCTATGAGAATGACATAACAATGCAAAATCTCCCATTATGATGAGAGACTGCAAAATGGGCAGTTTTGCAAAAAAACTTGCAATTAAAACATAGGAATTAGGAGAGGGCACAGATACTACTCAATCTGCTTATGCTTCTGAGGAAATCAGAAATACTAAATGAGTTTTTTGGAAATGAAGTAATGAACAAAAAGAATGGTCAAACCCTGAAGTAAAATCACTATTTTTGGTGATTTTTGTTTTTTTGGGGGTATTGTTTATGTTATGTCACTTTCATTCTTCTGTCCCATTTAATTAATGGTCAAAATCTTGACAAAATATGAATTTAATGCACACCCCCTCTCTTTCTTCTTTACTTGTAACTTTTTGCCATTTTTGGATTTTGGAGTACAGTTTAATTTCTATATTAAAAAGACCACTGTTTCACTCTTCATTTATTCTTTTTGTCTGTACAAACAATTAATTAAAATTGGTAGTTATGCTCATATTCATCCTTATTTTACACAATTAGCACTAAAACTACGCACTTTAATTTTAAAAAGAAAAAGTGAAATCTTTTTGAAAAAAGTGCAATCAAAATTTGTCTAAGTCAAGTGGTTGCAATTTGAATTATACTGAGTCACTTAGGTATTCCAGTCCATACAGAGATTCTATTTCTACGACTTAATCTTTCTTTTCTTCACTTTTCACGAACCTATTCTGAATTTTAGGAAACAAATTTAAAAAATAGAACTTAATTAGTGAATTGTTTCACGTGGTGCTGGTTTCATCATCCTTAGATTCATATAGCCGATCCTTATTCATTTGAAAATAAAGCGTGATTATTGATTTATTGTTATTGTTTTATTGTGTAAACTAATGCTTAACAATTGTGGCAAAGGCTAAGATGAATGTAATAATGAAAAAGAAGAAAAAAAATAGAGCTTAGCTTGAAGAGCAGTGGTGAAAAATAGAAAGAAAAGTGAAAGGAGGTACAACATTTGTCTAGCTTCTTATAGTGATTGTTGACCCAATTATTTATTAGCATTCACTAATTTGGAAGAAACAACTTTCTTAGTCAACTCCATTCTTTGAACCTTCCAACCTGCATTAAAAAGTTTCACTTCACTTATATCTTGAAAAGATATACTGTTTTAGTCAAGTCGTCTTCTTATGCCTTTGCATTTTATGTAGTGGAAAAGAATTTAAAGTAAGATATTGCCAAATAACACTTAATTTAAACTCCATTTTAATCTTTCCATCCACCGACAAAGCAAAACGATCAGAAAAATAAAATTAAGTTATAAACATAATAATAAATGATAAATATCATACACCGCTATACGATTCAAGAGATAATTGTTGTACTACATGAGTTAAAAACTCATGTTTGAAACTTCTCACAGAGGTATATTACCATCCAACATATGGGTTCGCGTGAACTTACTAGTGTTTTTTTTTTAATTTGTATATATAGAAAAAAGTGCAGCCTGATGCAAAGCTCCCGCTATGCGCGAGATTCAGGAAAAGACCGGACCACAATGATCTATTGTATGCAATCTTACCTTATATTTTTGCGAGAGGCTTTTTTCACGGCTCGAACCCATGACTTCCGGATCATATGACAATAACTTTACCAGTTACGTCATGTCTCTCCTCTTCTTTTTTTTTAATTTCTAGATATTTTTAAGAAAATTCATTAAATATCTATAATGTTTAATTGTGAACCAACTATATGTTTATGTTAATTTGAGTTCTTTTTAAAAACCCATATACATCAAATCCTAAATTCATCTTTACTTCTAAACATATTAATTATAGCCTTGGTATTACTATCCGTTTTGTCATAACTTGAAGAAAGAGCAGAATACGATAAGGTATGTTCTTTTGGTAGAACATTACCTCCTTTTGTCTCTTCTTATACAGAAAATGACACATCAACCACTCATTTAATTGAACGCCAAAGTATACTTTCAACAGCACTTTCTTGTTATCAAAACCAAAGACTCTTTCTGTCTATAAATACCAACTCCACTTTCACATTTCTTATGATACCATCTTCCAATTAACATAAACTGAAAGAGGAGTATGATATTCTTCAAGTTTTCTGCATATTTTGGTTATCTTCTCACATCCATGGCTGTACTGGACCAAGAAGAGCTGGTGCTCGAAGTTATGGTTCATCTATGTGAAAGCGATGAAATGATGCATCAATTATCATCTTAATCCATGCAGCGGTGTTATCCTTCCTGAGCTTATTCTTCTTACATTTGTTTCTCGTCTCTTAGAAAACTGGAGAAATGGCTCGAGTTTTCTTGACCTTGCAAGTCCGAAACCTGTCATATACCCCTAAAGCTTGCAAGGTTACTTACGGTCCTTGTTTCTTTTCTATTCCTCCTGAGCTTCTTTTTGTTTTCCGCATTAACCCTTTTCTAAAGGTTGTGGTTTATCACTTTTATGTTTATATTGTAAAACAAATTCTCTCTCGATGTTTGTTTCTCTGCGTGTAATCTTTGTAAAACAGCATACTGAATGAAAATGCCAATCTTTGTTGTCTTTTTGGCATGTGTCCATTAGCTATACAAAGATCCAACTGTGAAATAAAAGAGTGTATATTTGCTTGTCTGAAGTAGCTCATCTGAAAGTGCTCCAAATGTAAATAAGCCCAAATGATTATTTGTCAAGGAATTAAAGATATGAATTATGATTTCAATGACAAAAGTCATTGCTGTATTAACTCTGCGTCTGTCATTTAAGAGCAGTACATCCTCCTAATTACCAATCCCGACAACCTTTTACATGTTTTAATATGAATACATTGACAAATATGGGGAACCATGCCATCTGATGGTTGTTGAATAGATATCTACAGAAAAAATTGAATGTGAAATCCATTTCTACTAATTAGATTTCAACTGCAGTTCAATCAAGTATTCTTAACTAGCAGCTTTATAATTCAGGCTGCAAGGACTAACACTTTTATAGTTCCCTGGCTGTTAGCAGCTAACATCGTAGGGCTATCACTCTTCCAACATACCGCGCTAATGAAATAAGATCCTGCGTCTTCATCGGCATCATCCACATCTGGGGAACCAAATCTATGCCAAGTAACAGGTTTGGAGATCGCCTATAAATTAACACATTAGTTAGATCAAATACTATCAGCACTTCAACAAAGATTAAAAAATTTCACTGACCTTATGGTACACAAATACTTCATTTGTTTCACTGCCACAAGAGAGGAATTCATTGTTTACTGTGAGACCAACAAAGTTTTTCTCGTTTGTATGTCCTCTGAGCGTGCGAATCTGGAAATTGCTCAAGCAGTGTTAATAGCCGTGAACAACTTTTGCCTTTGGTCAAAGAACAAAGAGAATTGAAGACCAAAAAAGCATCTCACCCACCACATCAAATGGTTGGTGGCAGGAAAAAGTTCTTCAATGAGGGATAGTAAAATTTAAAAAATATCTTACAGGCAGATTTTCTTTTACATCCCACAACCGTAGTGTACTATCTGTTGATGCTGACGCAAGCTCATTGTTGGACAAAAATTTTACGTATGAAACAGCTTTTCTATGGCCACTAAAAATGTGAACCGGCTGGCTGGTGTTCCTTAAGTCATAATAATGGATATGATGATCCGCAGAGCCAACCTACAAAATACCACGAGATGTACACCATGAGGATTTATTATTCTTTTTTTTTTTGGGTTGAAACACGGACTGAGCTATATGAGAAACTGATGCTCCAAATCCAGAAATTTTGAAGGAACATATAATGAAGAATCTAGAATCTCGGACACAAACGAAGTTATCTATCATAATGAAACATGGAGTCCGCATAGCTAAAAGGAACATCAGGAACATTATCCATGTCTAACTGCAAAACAAATTTGACAATGGCATGATCACGGCAAAAACACATCAGGGATATCAAGCCAACAGAGGCAGGAGAGCAAACACATGCATGTATGAGCAGTCGGTTGTTCAGTTATTGCATTATTTTTTTAATCAAGATGCGTTCATTAATTGCATTTTAGCCATAACATCAGTCACGGTCTTTCAAATGAAAGAAATGAATTAGAGTTCCAAGCCAAAAACACATGAAAAATAATCTGAGAATGGTTCCATTATATAACACAGAGCTCATTCACAATGAAGATAGTTCAAGGTGCTTTTTGTAATCTTTGTTCCACTTGATCCAACAGACCAGCTAGCATCTCTTCTCAGATGAAGCAAAACTGTTATAAAAAAAATCAGTAAATAAGTGAACTAGCTTGGAAAGGAGTCTAGTACTGAATACTCCGCAGCTCTTTCACAAAGTCAGGCATACCGCCAGCAACAAAAACTTTTCAAGATACTTCTTCAATGTGAACCCACCTCCCCTAACAGCGGAGGTAGAGAAGAGAAAAGACCACCACATCATAAAAAGGAATTCACCGGCAGTGGAGAACCGGAGATATAAGGAATAGAAGAGACCTCTATATAAAATAAGGAATTTACCGCTATATGCACACCGGATCCAGGATTATATTTTACACAGCATATATTCGCCTTCATGTCAATATTAAGAACACTTGCTTCCTGTTTAGTGCACCAAACTTTGACCTGCAGCAGCATAGAATGATAATGCAAACCTAAGTTAGGGAAATAGAAGCATTAATGTTATAGGCTCGGAAAGTGGAAAACATGACTGTATAATAAACTATCAGAAAGCAATAAGGATAATTTGTACCAAAACATTAAAAAATACTATGAAGGGTTAATATGCCCAGGGATTTTCTTCAATATGAACTAATGGACCAAAACTTAGACACGTGATGAAAAACTGAAAGTTCAATTCTAAAGTCTAAGGTATTTAGATGAGACAAATGTGCCACATTTGATAACATATTTCATGCTTTGTGGCCTCCAATTAGAAGACCAGCAATAAGAACCCTGAGCACCTAAAAAATATCTTTTTCAACGATAATTATACATTTTATATTACTGCAGTAAAGGAGAAAGATGCTGAAGATCCTTTAGCTTAGCTAGCAAGGAAAAGATTTGCTGGTTAGTAAGATTTCAGTGTCTTTTAGAAGTTGCCTATGACGTGGACAAATATCTGCAGTACCTGACTTCATTACAAAGTTAGGAAAGAAGAAAAAAGAAGAGAAGGGAAGGGAGAAAACAAAGACTGGGGCTTAGGAAGCAGGCTTCTGCTGTAGCTGAGATTTCACTAGCAGCGACTTAACAAGAGAAACTCATTGATATGAACCAAGAATTTTGCTTACATCGTTTTACTAGTATAGTGAGTAGTCCCCTATGCAAACAATGTGAATCAAAAGAAGGGAAACAATCACAGATAATTCTGAAGACATATTTGTCCATAATCTTCTTAAAGTTGAAGTACTAATATTTTGTAGAGGAGCAAATAGCTACAGACCAAGCTAACTTACCTACTAGAATCTTGGGGACTGAGAGAAGGTATCTAACTTGCGAACTATGTCCACTGGCAGCCGGCACCATAGACTTCTCGGCAAAGTTCTGACTTGATGCCAAAAAACAATCAGAAGGTATAAAACGATTGACTCTTTGTAATTTTCAGTCTCTAGATCAATGCTTTCATTGCTTAGGCATTTCTAACAATTGCGAAGACCTGATTAATTATCTATATAACATTTTGGGTTATCTATATAAAATACTTAGTTCACTTAACTATTTACAAGCTAAACAATGATACTACTGCGAGAAATAAGAGAAGAGAAATGGCTTATATGACGCCTAATGGGCATAACAAGATATAACTAACTAAAGGTGTGAAGTATGTTAAGAATGTGGACCTTGCGCCTAACTCAACCTTAAATATTAACTCATGAAGTGAGGATTGTCAAAGACCAGAGACTACCTAAGTGCTCGGACTCAGGTGCGGCATTCGATACGGGCACGGATCCGAGTGTCGGATTCGGCAAAATCTAAATTTTAAGATTCGGGGGTGCGGATCCAGGTATGGATACGAGTGCGGGGATTCGGCTAAAAAAATTCGAAATTATAAAAAATGGAGCTATAAGTCCGAACTTAGAACACGACCCCTTGAATTCTTGGTTTTTCTAGAACACAAAGCAGCAAATATGAGACAAAAGTACTACAAAATTGAAGGTATGCCATTTCACATGTCTTGAATCTGTTTTATTTTTAATTTTGAGAAATCAAAATCTCAATTTCCCCCCAAATTTGTCGATGGACTCATGTCAAAGTATCCAAAGTTAGTTGACCGAATCCGGAACGTATCCCACTCCCGTCCCATGTATAGACGGGTGCGGCACCAAAAATGAAGAGTCTGCTCAACTTAGGAGACTACAGTTCACTCCCTTAACCAATGTGGCAATTCTAACCTAAGTTGCTCAGACACGGATACGGGTGTCCGATACGGGTGCGGATCTAGAGGTCGGATCCTTCGAGATGTAAATTCTAAGATTCAGGGATACAGATCCTAGTACGAATACGGGTGCAGGGATCCGGCTAAAAATAATTCAAAAAATACAAAAATACCTCTAAATTATGAAAATATTAGTGGAATATTTACGTATGGCTTGTAAATTGTGGATTTCTTTTTTAATCTCAAGTTGTAGATAAGTAAATGATTGATTTCCTAGATAAGGTATGCAATGTTTTTCAAATTTACCCTAGTTTTGGTTCTAATTTCAGAAATCAAATTGTATCTCGTCGAATTTTTCTGTACGTCGTGGTCAAAGTACCCAAAACTGTTTGACCAGATCCGGTATGGATCCCATACCCACATCCATACTAGTGTCGTGTCGACACGGATGCGGTACCTAAACTGCAATGTCGGAGCAACTTAGATTCTAACACCCCTCTGCCCACTCACAACTAGACATCTGGACACGTGGATTTAACATAACATGGGGGACCAACATTAGGTAACAGTACAACAGGTCTGGCTCAAGCTTTGATATGATTTTAAGAAAGTACCTTGGCCCAACTCAACCTCAACAGCTAACTCATATGGTAAGGGTTTTCCAAAACTATATAAAAGACTACAGCACATTTCTTCAACCAATGTAGGACAAACTAAGATACAATACATATGTTATATTTGTTCATTGTGAAATAATATAACTGAAAAAAGTGACATACTATTTCTCACATTTCATCACGCTCCCTCACACTGGACATGGGAAAACCAACTTGAATTTGCTTATTTGAAAAAACAATAAACTAGTGAATAGTCGCAGAGGTAGTAACAAGGCTGCCTCAGCAGTGCCTCTAGAGTAGTGAATCGTCAAAATCACTAAAAATTGTATGATCAATGTTAATAGCATTTACCAGCGTCTCCACATTGCCCTGGTCTCACAATGTCAATCTGAACAACAGCTTCTCACCTGAATAGTATTGCTTGGAAAGTGACAGTAATAGTGGAAAGTAGAATCACGGATAGAAGAGCTACTGAGATGGTCTAGTATGATGACCCGATAGGTCATCTAGAGTCTTAAACCTTAATTATGTGTTTCGAAGCCTCCAATAGCTTCCTTAAGCCTTCCTATATTTGCATGCACAGACCAGGTGTTTTTTCAGAAGGCTTTCATGTTAAAAATTGACAAAAAATGAAATTTTACCTTAAAAATCCATTTGAGTTGACTTCAGTCAACATTTTGAGCAAATGGACTCGGATCTGTATTTTGACGGTCCCGGTGAGTCCGTATCGTGATTTGGGACCTGGGCGTATGCCTGGAATTAAATTCGGAGGTCCCTAACTCGAGTTATCGCTTTTTGTCGAAAATTAAAAGTTTAAAGGTTCAATAACTTTAAGGATTTGACCAATGTTTGACTTTGTTGATACCGGGTCCGTATTCTGGTTCCGAAACCCGGTATAGGTCAATTACTATATTTATGACTTGTTTGCCAAATTTGGTGAGAAACGGAGTTGGTTTGACATGATTCGGACGTCCGGTTGTTAAAATAGAAATTCTAAAATTTCATTGAAAATTTCATTTGATTTGGTGTCCAATTCATAATTCTAGATGTTATTTTGGTGTTTTGATCGCGCGAGCGACTTCGTATCAGGTTTTTGGACTTGTGTGCATATTTGGTTTGGATCCCCGGGGCTCGGGCGACTTTCGGATAGCCTACGGACCATTTGAACTTAGAAAGTTTGCTGGTTTTTCACTTCTGCTTGTTTCTGGTGCTTTCTTCTTCCGCGGTCGCGAATATACTCCCACGATCGCGAAGGGTAAAATGGGTTGGGGGAGATTTTGTTCTACGCGAACGCAAAACCTTGGTCGCGAACGCAGAGCATTGGGGGGCCTGCTCTTCGAGAACGCAGTCAGTCAATCGCGAACGCGTAGTGAAATAGAGGTGGGGGCTCGGAGTTGACTGTTGCTCTATGCGAAAGCAATACAAGGAACGCGGACGCGGAGGCTAGGGGTGGCTAAGCCTACGCTAATGCGTAGATCACTCGCGATCGCGTAAGCCATTGAGGCTTTGCTCTTCGCAAACGCGTCAGGTTTCACGCGAACGCGGTGCACACCTGACGCCAGTGATCAAAACAATCCCAAAAATGGGATTTTGTTCATTCTTCAAATTTCCAAAGCTAGAAAACCCTAGAGGCGATTCTCCCAAGAACTTTTCTTCCCCAATTTGTTGGTAAGTGATTCTAACCTACTTCTTTTCAATTTTTCATTTACTTTTTGTAAGATTTCAACCTAAAATCTAGGATTTTCATGATGGAAATTTGAGGTTTGGGAAGAATTAGGGATTTTTGTAAAATTGGAATTTAGACCTCAAACTGAGGTCGGATTTCGGAACAAAATACATAACTGGGCTCGGGGGTGAATGGGTAATCGAGTTTTGATTCGAATTTCGGGTTTGGACCAAGCGAACCCGGGAGTTGACTTTTTCAATAATGACTTAAATTGAACCTTTCATTCGCGGGTAGTTCCTAAGGCTTATTTTGAATCGTTTGGTTGATAATTTGCTAGATTTGGTTGGTTCAGAGGCTTGTTCGAAAGGTAAAGCCGTGGTAGAGCTTTGAGTCGACTTGTGAAGCGAGGAAAGTATCGTGGTTAACCTTGACTTGAGGGATTAAGACTTGTTTGCCTATTTGCTACTTGTTTAAATGTTGGATACAACGTATATGTGAGGTGACGAGTACTTATGTGTTGTTATTGGTTAAAGCATGCGTCTGGGACTTGTTTCTTGTAATCTATCTCTTTCTTTGATCTTGATATCCATGCTTAGACTAGTTAATTGATAAATTGATCGTTCTTTCCGTACTTAAGCTATCTGTGATAATTGAGTATTGTTTCTGAAATTGAGATTGGTATTGTGGAACTATTGTTGACGTAAGACTTGATATTGCTTATTCCATCTCCTATTTTTATATGTTCATTTTACACGGTAAGGGAGAGTGTTAAAGCACGAAGGGTGATGTTGTGCCGTATTTGAGAGTTAAAGCAAGAAGGGTGATGCCGTGTCGTATCAATTAATTCATGATGAAATTGAGAGTAAAAGTACGAAGGGTGATGCCGTGCAGTTTTATTCATTATGCTTGTTCATTTTGTTGATTGAAGGTTTATTGACTGATTCTTGTTATTATTCCCTGCTGTAGTTACCGTATCTAGTACCCCTTTCGCATGTCCCCTCCTAATTGTACTTGTTAATTATTTATTTGTTGCTATTTTGTACGTATAATTATGTCTGTACAGGTCTAGTTACGTGGGTGTCCTATCATAGCCTCGTCACTACCTCGTCGAGGTTAGGCTCGACACTTACGGAGTACATTGGGTTGGTTGTACTCATCTACATTCTGCACTAGTGCAGATTTTGGTACTGGTCTCAGCTGTCCGTGAGGCGTATCAGCTCGCATTGGCATTTGGAGGCTCGAGGTAAATCTGCTGGTGTCTGCAGACCTTGAAGTCCCCTTCCATTTTCCCTATTTATTGTTCTTTTCATTCGAGACAGTTGTATTTATATCAAACCATATTTTGTAGAGATTCTAGAAGCTCATGAACTTGTGACTCCAGATCCGGGTTGTACTTAGATATTATTGGTTTTATGTCATTTGTATTCCGTTTTAGTTTCTTTTCGGCTTAATTGGTTTTACTTAATTGAATTGATTAATAATGGGCTTAAAGATCCTCTAACGTTGGTTTGCCTAGCAAGTGAAATGTTAGGAGCCATCACGGTCCCGAAGGTGGAAATTCCGGGTCGTGACATCTAGGCAGTATGCCATTGAGACGACCATTAAAATAGGAGCAGTACTGATGGAACGATAACCGGAGAAGGATACAGTAGTAAACTATGAAAAGAGAATATTTAGGTCAGGCAGGCAGTATGAGGTCCTTCCAGCATTTCCCTAAGATCGACTGATGGAATATAAGACACCATTGGTAGCATTTACATCAGCATTTCCCTAACCAGAAGCAAGCTCGTATGTTATTGAACATAGCATAGAAATGGATCAGAAGACAACCTAGGAAAGGTTTATCAAACATTATCAAAGGATGATTCCAAGACTTATTTACTTAGTAAATGAGTCACACATTCTCTTTTGCTTCAGTGGTGTCATTAATTTCTATTGATTTGTCACTTCATATAGGCCTGAGTATTACCAACCTAAAAAGGTTAAGACTTGTGTTTGACAAGTGAGAAATAATCCTTTAATACCTTACAATCATCACTGCCAGATACAAGCATCGAGGGGTCTGTGCGTGAAAAATCAACACTCCATGCCCGTTTCTCATGCTCTTCATATTCCATCACACTCTGAACACCAGAAAGGGATCAGTATCAGTCATAGGAAGATGAAAAAGTCAACAGTTAATACTGATTATCAGAAGTGCTGATTCACCTGTCTAGTGGTCACATCCCATACAGTTACTATTCCATCATAATCGCTACTTGCTATGTGGTTCTTGGTATACTTATTCCAGCTCAAGCAGCTCAGCTTAGAACGAGTTGACATTTCGACAACAGGGCAATGCACATCTGCAGGTTCATTTACAACCTGAAAAGCAGAAGCATAACAGGCTAGATCAGTAACTTGAGAGATATACGCAAAAGGAGAGCTCTGCCATAATATTTGTCCACACAATTAAAACATACTATCGTGGCAAGGAAAAGGTTAACTATATCCTTAAATGGCCAATATGTAGGTTGCGTTATAAGAAGAAGCTAAATAGTACTCAAGGTCATTTATGTAAATATTAAAGGAAACAAAATTAGCTGCAACAGTCAAGTGTTGTTCTCCTATCTAAGCACCACTCCATGTGTTGCAGGAACATATAAGAAATTTAATAGATCCACTATGCCAGGCGATGTGCTGTCTGCAACCAGGAACTTGTTGCCATCCAAATTTCCAGCAACAAACAAGGAAAATACTATTCCAGAAAGAAGGTGACCTTCACAGAGAAAGAAATTTCATTACCTGTGGAAGGTTCCGTATTGACACACATCCACATACTATTAAGCATTATGTATGCAGCAAGGTGTTGAATGTTCGAGTTGAAAATGAACCAATAGTATTTGGAACAAAGCTCAACTCTTAGTCTCTGAGCTTCATTAAACTTTGAGCTAGTACGCTAAGGAGCTGAGCTCCTACAAACTTGAGGTCTGCTCTTTTATATTCATGGACGATTTACTTTTAATAATTATTTACTTAAATATATCTATATTAGTGCGAAAAAATATTATCACCCGATTTAATTCTAAATCTGCACATATTATATTATTACTTTTAAAGTGTTATTAATATATACATAATTTGAGCTTGAATTGAGGTTCGAGCTCAAGCTCGATGTATCAGCTTGTTTAGTTTGTCACACAAGTTGAGCCAAGTTCTAAGTTTCACAAAAATTCATGTGAGTCGTGCTTGAGCTTGCTTCACCAACTTGTTTGGGATTGCGGCATACTTGTTGTGCGGGAGCTTGCTTTCAAGCTCATCTGGAATTTGAAACAAAGCAATCATTAATACTGAAGTTGAGTTTGAACAACCAAAACGCAGGTCGGCTCGGGCTTTCTTTTTTTTCTTTATGAATAATCAGAAGGTGAAAAATAATTGCAGAATAAAATAGCTTTTGCACTTCCTCATTTGCAAAATAAACAATAGAAGTTGACCCATGATATGCCATTCAGTAATGTCATTGCACCCAATGGAATCAAGAGATAAAACTAGATAAAAGTTAAAAACTCACCGAAGAGAAATCAAAAACTTTTATACGCCGTGAAACTCCAGCAGTAGCAAACAACTCATCATCACGATCAAATTCAATGCTGCAACAAAAAACATCTCCAAGTTTAGTATTTGGAATAAGATTTGCATACCAGAGCCAAACTGATAAGAGAACCAAATAAATGGGATGGCTAATAAGACAATTTCCTGATTCTTTTTCCTATTAATGTGTATCTCTGATTGTAATTTCAGGTCTCAAAATACAACATTCATGACACATAGCAAAATCGGTCCTCCAGCGAAGCCATTTTCCCATTATGGATAAAATCTATCTGCCACAACCACAACCCTGGTTCTCCTCTTTAATATCTAATATCCATATAAATCTGACACCATGGAAACCAGTAAAAGGAGAACTTTAAGCCTTCAATTATACACAAAGACCAAACTTGCCTTGACACGATATTGGCTGAGTGAAAAAGATCCCCATGCCGAAGCTCAGCAATGACTCTTAACCGACTGTTAAAGATTAAAACTAAAAATTAGTACACAAAAGAAAGAAAAAAGGTGCAAGAAATGAAAATCAAGCATGTTCAGCAGACAACAGACCATAAATTATACCTATAACGAGTGAAAGTGCTAAGTACAGACTGGAAATCTTCTAGTCCTGCACTGTAACCTTCTCTTTTTATGACATCTACGTCCTTTTCCTCCTTAACATGCGATTTGTTCGCCAATAGACGTCTCTTTTGCAAGTAACATTCTTGGAGATCATTGAACTGTAGTCATACGAAAACCATTCACCAATAATATCAAAGAGTAGAAAGATAGGCTAGAAAGATTACTCATAACCAACATAGACATTAAGCAGTTCAGATATCTAATTCCTTGACGGAGGAATATGTACTGCTTACATCTCTCCACGAGAAAACATGAAAAATGATGGAAAATAGCTTACAAGAAGAATTGTGCATGATAGCTTTCTTCAAAATCAGCAAATGTGAGATCACCATTATTACAGGAATAAGTTGGGTAGCTGAAAAATAGTTAACTAGAACCTCGTATGTGATTACATCATCTTAGTTTGATCATCACACAGGAAGCTTTCATACAAGAAATGTGTGACAAAAAGGTAGCAGTGAATTCATCGGTACAGTAGTGAATCCCACTACTGGATCAATTACAGATATCATTTTATTTCATACCAGCAATAATTATAGGGGTATCAAACTGCTAAGCCATACTATGAAAGTTTGGGATAGGTGGTGGAAGTAAGGCTGAGGAGGAGTGTGTCTATTTCCGAGAACCAATTCGAATTCATGCCGGGGCGTTCGACTACGGAAGTCATTCACCTTATTAGGAGTATAGGGAGAGGAAGAGGGACTTGCATATGATATTCATTGACCTAGAAAAAGCATACGATAAAGTCTCGAGGGAGGTCCTATGAAGATGTTTAGAGGTTAGAGGTGTTCCAGTGATTTATACTATGGTGATAAAGGACACATATGATGGAGCATTGACGCGTCACATTCAAGGAGAGGTGCCTTGGTGTATGTTATTTGCAGATTATTGATTCACGAGACGCGAGTTGGGTTGAACGCGATATTGGAGGTTTGGTGACAGACCCTAGAGTCTAAAAGTTTCAAGTTGAGCAGGAGCAAGACTGAATACTTGGAGTGCAAGTCCAGTGATGTGATTCATGAAGCGAATGTGGACGTAAGGCTTGATACACAAATCATCCCCAAGAGAGAAAGTTTCAACTTTCAAGTACCTTCGGTCAGTAATCCAAAATAATAGAGAGATTGACAAGGATGTTACTCATCGTATTGGAGCGGGGTGGATGAAGTAGAGGCTTGCATTCGGTATTTTGTGCGATAAGAATGTGTCACAAAAACTTAAAAGTAAGTTTTACAAAGCGGTGGTTAGACTGACTATGTTTTATGAGGCTAAGTGTTGGCCAGTCAAGAACTCTTTATGTCCAAAAGATGAAGGTAGCAGAAATGAGAATGCTGAGATGGATGTGTGGACATACCAGGTTAGACAGAATTAGGATTGAAGTTATCCGGCACAAGATGGGTGTGGACCCTGTGGAAGACAAGATGCGGGAAGCGAGGAGAGGCATCAATTCCCCAGTGAGAAGGTGTGAGAAGTTTACCTTGGTAGGTTTGAAGAGAGGTAGAGGTAGACCAAAGGAATATTAGGGAGAGGTGATTAGGCAGGACATGGCATTGCTTCAACTTATCGACGACATGACCTTCGATAGGAAGGTATGGAGATCGGGAATAAGGGTAAAAGGTTAGTAGGTAATCGTATGTTAGTCCTGTACTTTTATTTTCCGAGATTTTCTATTAGTACATGTTTCTTTCGCAGTTGCTACTTATTCTTTTTGCATCTTTCCTTGAACCGAGGGTCTATCAAAAACAGCTTCTCTACCTTCTCAAGGTAAGGGTAAGGTTTGCGTATACACTACACTCCCAAACCCTACTCGTGGGATTATACTGGGTTTGTTGTTGTATTCTATTTCATGCCAAAGAAAATACAGCAAAAAGGTAAATAAATTAAGAAACTTGTAAGTGAGATGAGGTCGCAACCACAAAACCTGTGCATTTACACGCTTCTTCCTCACCACAGCCAGACCTGATTGACTCATATGTTGTGAATTCAATTCACTGATAGAAGTATCTTTTCTATGTGGTCCAGGAGAGCTTATTTGAGCTTTGCCTTCCACCTTTTTGTATGTCAAGTTTCCAGTAGGTAATCCTCCAGGTGCATTCCTTGAAGTGGAGAAAAGACCACCAAAGTTCCTATCAGTAGATGAAGACCAAGGTTTTTTCCCAATTGGATCATCTGCTAGCATTCGCAGCTTCATTGAGTACCGGTCCCTAGCCCGGTATAGGTCTATTCTATGTCTCTCCACTGCATTTATGTCCTCTTTGATGTATTGCAGATCATTTTGCACCTAATGAAACGCACAAATCAGCAAATTGGCTATTAGTATGTTATTTGGAGAAAGTGAACTGCAGCTATCCAAGACTTTAAAAGGACAACTTAGACACAATGACCCGAGTGAAGAACCACTTGTGTATAAAATATCTCGAATTGATTTAGGGAGAAGAAGCAATGTTAATATGGATAACCAAATAGAATAGGGGAAGTCAGCAAAAGGGACTCAAGTCTCAACTAACATAAGAATGCAAAGCCAAAATCTAGCATACTGCCATACCCTATTCTACCATGATATGTTTTTTTCTTCTCAACTTCAAATCTCTGCTCTTTCCTTCTTGACTTTTTTCTCTAGGTGTTATTAAAACAATCACAAACCTCATTGAGTTCATCAACTTTTTGCTTCCTTAACATTTGTAAGAAGTCTAGCAGAATTTGCATATTTCGCTCTGCTTCTTCCTGCTCCAATTTCCTCTTTCTCTCTGACAACATCGACAATAGAGTGTCCAGCTCCTTAATTGATACATCACAACCCTGTCTAAGTATAACAAGTGTCACATCTCAAGATTCCGTACAAAACTGATACTGAAAGTTAAAAATTTATGGGTGCATGACACTGACCAATAAAAAGAACAGGGAAAAATAGCAAATATAAAAATGTTATGTTTGATTCCAAGAGTGACATCAATGCAGAGCTCCACAATTAGTGTTTTTCAAGAAGTTGCATCAATCAATTTCATAGTTAAATTGAGGACAGAAATATAATAAAGAGAAAAGGGACACTTGGTTATTTGGTTAGGAAGTAAAACTGGAGGGTAAGGAATGCCTCCATGTTGGGGTTTTAACTCCTCCAGAATTGAATAGGAAGCATCTCTCAAACAACCCACCTTTGACCCATGGAGAAGAATCAGAACCACAAATGTACCTATAACACAAGCAACTATTTTATATGTCTAAATTACCATATGAAATTTTAATTCACAATTTCAAGACCATAATAGGCAATAACTCAACAAACATACAAATCAGATCACCCAAATTTTGATCAACAGTTAAAGAGCAAACTTGAAAAGGAGGTCCTTCATAAAAAAATATTAAATTTAGTAGCGTCGAGAAACAAACTTCAGCAACTAAATCCATAGTGACTTCACCTGGAGATTGAGAAAACAGACTCACCTGTTCCAATGAATGACGAAATTGTTCAACAGGAGATGCAGTTTTTGAAATCTGACGAGCAGATGTCTTCTTCAGTAGCTACAAATGTGGTACAGAGAAACCTTTAACAATAAGCTGCATGGTGAAGTAAATCATTTCAAGATGTAACCATCTCATAGTTATGCTAAATTAATATCACACAAAAACAGTTTATTACATTGTAAAGAGATACTGATAGTTGAGAGTAAATAAAACTTAAACCTTACCTGTCAATATGTAAAAGAAGCTCGAATAAAAAAAGAGAGTGTGTCATAAGATTATCAGATAGATTTAGATGCAGAAAAAATCAACAAAGAAGGAACAAAATAATTTGGACTCCAATATGAGTTCAACATCCTGATGGAAGCATATCGTCCTAATCTTTATCTTTGAGATTTGTGCAAACCATCTCTGAAGGCCGAGTTTTGTTGCGTCAGTTCCAAGGGAGCTAACAACACATTTACGATTTAACTGCTTACTTGCTTACCATGTTTTTTCTTTTCTTTTTTCTTTCTTGAAAGTAACAATTCTTTCTTCCTACACAAAGAAAATGTCTTACTCAATTAAAGTGACAACAAAAAAGCGGAAGATGTCCTTGCTAAATTTCTGATGTTAAGTTAATTTACTAGATATAATGGCAAGGACTACCCTAGACGTAAACTTGTGAGATGGGTGAAACCTCCTTCTCATAAGTTCAAAGTAAAAATTAATTAGTACTTTAAAAGAGGTCCTAGACGCTCAAAACCATTTCTAAAAGAATAGAGTGAATGAAAAACATAAAGAATTTGGAACGGCTAATTGATGATCATACAATTCGAACAATTTTTAAATTTACCTCAAATATAGAACGAATAAACCCTTAAGTTGAAATAAATTCTGAATCGTCGACCTCGCATTGAAAAAAAGAGATTTATCCTCTCCTATAAAGAAATCAAAAGATTTTTCCGTAAAATCTCGTTTAGCTATTAGAAAAAGTGTGTTGTATGATGAGAAGGCAAGATCACTCATATGTAACATAAAACAAGAGCTACTAGAATGGTGTCTCTGCTAGAAACCGTTCTAATCTTTTTTTTTAAGGTAAATAATTTTTATTACTAACGGAGAATTTCCCGTAAACAAGTAGTATACCAAAAGTAAAGAATCTACACCATAATATGATTCCCTACAAACGACACACAATCTTGTATATATAGTGGAATTTCATGGATGCACCAAAATGAAACTAGGAATGAGAGGATATTCTTCAAATGTCGTCCTCCGTCTCTTCGAAAGCTCTACTATTTCTCCACCTTGGTACCTAGATGAGTGCTAATGGTGCAAACCCACACTCTTCGTCTTCTCTTCCTTCTTCTAAATGTCACACTAGAGAATGTCTGCTTCATTGTGCCCGACATCGCCAATTGTAGCCCGAACAATCTCAAAATCTCACACCATAAACAAGTTGCCACCTGACAATGCAGCAGGAGGCGGTCCACATCTTCACTCGAAGATTTGCACATAAAACACCAGCTGACGTAAGTAATCCTTCTTTCTCTCAAATTCTTAGCTGTTAGAATTGTTCCTCTTCCTGCAGCTCAATTAAAAAGCATACCTTTCTTGGAGCCTATTTCTCCTTCACTAAGGGCTTATGATAAAATGACCTTATTGAGAACGATCTATCACTTCCCACCTATTATCTCCATAGGTCCTAACTAGTGTTTGATGTACTTTGCTCGTAAAGCAATTCAATCAAGCCTTGGAATTCAGCTACTTCCTAATCCTGAAGGTTCCTTCATGCTGTTATGTCCCAATGAACTCCCATCTCTTGTAGCCTCCGGATCTGTTGTACTATCATCTCCATCTGGATCAAGATATTGTAAATGTTCGGGAATGTGAATCTCAATTCTCTTTCACGCAGTGGATGTGACTCCAAAAGTTGATTCTGCACCATCCCCTACCCTGAAATTTATTTATGATGCCGATAAAGTCTTCCCATTCTTTAAGAAAATTCCTCCAAAGTGTGTACCTAAATGAACATGCGATATTTCTAGTCCTCCATCCACCTTCAACAATTCCATATATTTCTGCTATCACCTCCCTCTATAGTGCGTGCTTCTCAATTCCGAATCTCCATAACTGCTTCCCTAATAAAATGTTGTTTCAAACTCGGAGACTTTCACCCCAAGACCCCCTCATTTCTTTGGAGACGTAACATTCTCCCAGCTAAGTAAGTGGAACTTCCTATCATGCCCGTTTTTGGACATCTCCCCAATACGTGATCCGATCGATTTCAGTATGCCGATTTAATTTGAAGGGAAAGAGGGAAAAAATCTTTATAATCTCGAAGCAGAGGAGAGAAAGTGGCAAAGGATGTGGATTCACTTTTTTTATTTGATTCATGCCTGCGGTTCACCCCTTGTCACTTAAAGGGCGAAGTCGCCTGAGCAAGTCTAATATAGACTTACTAACTAGTTTTTAATTCTCAGTTTTTATTTTATACCTAATCACAAATATTTTCATCCATAACATTTCCTTACCAATTAATATATCTCTTTAAAATTACATTTATTTTTTAATGCCACCCTCTTCAAGTTAACAACCATGGGCACTGAGAAGCACGTCTTAACACCTCTTACTTGTACTAAGCGTTGTCTAAGAAGGCAGAGCATCAACCTAGGCCATACCTAGTTTCAGCTTATAGCCAATAACTACAGTTGCCAGAGACTGAGTTCTCTTTTTCCTTTCTATTATGCTAGATAATTACCTTTGTACTTGATTATGTTTACAAGATATCAGTGCACGCCCAGATTCTTAGCACAGAAGACATCAGTGAGTTTTGCATTCTAGAGCACAGTGAATGCATTTACTCATTTTTTTCTGTTAGTCTCTTTTAAAGATCTTGAACTGTGTAAAATGAAGCTTAAATAGTCAAATACTCAATTTTCATGGTAGAATTCAATATTCAACACTACATAACACTGAGCACAAATATCGAACAACTAGAAACGAAAATTATTTGTATTTCTGTCACATAAAAAAGCTGTAATTTATCTTTTATTTAAACAACTGGGACAATCCCTCAACTTTCATGGGCATCTACTTTATATCTTTTCTTTGTATTTCTTTCACATAACAACAGGGTTAAGTAATTATAACAAAAAACCAAGAAAACCAGCATGCCGAAGCTGTTTATATCCGTACTGATCTAACTTCACTATGCACTTCAACACTATATACTTCATCAGCTCAGCTATTTAGATTCCAGTTTCCAATAATCAATACCAACATTATACTAAACAACAACTACTACTTCTACAACTACGTTGGCTAAATGATAATCCTCTGTCCCAATTTATGTGATATTTTTTCCTTTTCAATATGTTCCAAGAAGAATGATATATTTCTATATTTCAAACAACTTAACTTAACCTTCCAATTTCACACTTATAATTTATAGCCATAGAAATGTCTAAGGCTTGTTTTAGACCGCAAGTTTCAAAGCCTATCTTTCTTTCTTAAACTCTGTGATCAGTCAAACAACATCACATGAAATAGGATGAAGGGAGTAATTAACATCCATTCCACTTTATTGGGCACATTCTCAACCAACATAACGCAAAATTGACAACAAAAGCTCAATAGATAAAATTGCTAGTAAATAAATTGACATTGACATTAAATTAAAACAAACCTTGTCTAGGAGGAAATTAGGGTAGAGTTGGCTTGTGGTAAGATAATGCGAACAACATGGGCAATCACTCTTATTGTGAAGGTGCGTGATTATACACATATAGCAAAAACTATGGCCACAGGAAGTTAAAAATGCATCCTTTATAATCTGCATACAAATTGGACACAACAATTCCCTATCCAATTCCCATTCTGTTTCATCTTCATCCCTTACACTACCACCCCCCTCCTCTTTACCCCCCACCCTCACTGGCCCCTTCACTGCTGGCACCACTCCCCCAATCGAACTTTCCACCATAGTAAATTGGATATTCTAAAATCAATTAACTACTCCTCGATCTCAAACAAATTCGAATTTTTCAAGAAGAAATGGAGTAGAGGAACTGCAATTAGGGGGATTACTTTTTACTTAAGATTTGTATCTTTTGGGAGGATTTTGTGGTGGGAGGGGGAGCAGGCCCACAGAGAAAAGTATTTGGGGAGTCTGTGGAACGTAAGTTGCCAACGTTTTGTCCGATCTACTTCTTTTCTCTTTGTGTTTTTAACCGTTTTGGGTGAACGTTTATTCATTGTATTTTGCAAAAATAAACAAAAATATTAAAAGCAGTACTCATTCCGTTTAACTTTTTATGGCCGTGTTCGATGGAGAGGAATCTTGAAATGAGTTTAATTCAAGTAACTTAGATCGTGAATTCATAGTACTCCCCTCCGTTCATTTTTATTTATTCAGTATTCTAAAAATATTTTATCATTTTTACTTATCACGTCTTGTATATAAATAGAAGACAATTCCTTTTTTTTTTAATTATACTCATAGTATTAATTTCATATCCAATCATTTTCTCAAATCCACTAAAAATATATATCAATTAATATGGGTATCATGATAAATTATACACTTCATTCATTATTTTTTTTAAAATGTATAAAATTTATAATAGACAAGTAAAAATGAACGGAGGGAGTAGTTATTTGGATTGATGAGGTCATGTTATTATTCTTGTTTGACTGCACAAAATTTTAAAAAGAAAAAAGAAAGACTCTTGGCATATGCCCAAATTATTCTTAAAATTTGGATATCATGGTTATAAAGTATGAAAATAGTCATTTTATCTTAATAAGATAGGGTTAAAACACACTATCATCCACATACTCCACTTGTAGAAATATAATAAGATTTTTTTTAATTGTTATTGTTAGTTATAAAAGTATTTCATTCAAGCTAAAATAAGAAGTCTAAAGTTTTAAAAAAATCTAAAATGAAAGTATTGTTTCTCTAACAGGCTAAAAGAATGTTATGATATAAAAAGGAAGATAAGGAGTACCATACTAAACATACTAGTTTTAACAATATAGAAGTAATTTATAAGACTTGTGTTGGTGCGACCTCAGTAACGATTCTTGCCCAAGGTGGATCGGACATTATATAATATTCATATAATCAAAATCCTAACTTTGCTTGGACTTGTGACATGTAGTTATTATTTTTGAAATAAGAAGTGAAACCAAAATCCCAATAATATTGCCCTTAACGCAAGCTTTATCTTTTTATAACACAATAATTGAGATTAAGGCATAATAGTTAAGATGAATTTCTATACATGGACTAACAACTTTATAGAAATAATAAGCTGCCTAGAATTATTACTTTTAAGTAGGATAACAGTTCAAAATGTATTGAACTAAAGACAATGTCATCTTCATTATTTTGAGTGTCTCTTGCAGTAAACGCTGCAGAGAAGAGAGATCCGTTTTCTATGGCAATGCTGTTTTTCAAGGGGGAGGACATCTTCTTCTTTTTCTTTTCTGACTTGTCATTACGAAGCAATAACCTTCATTACAAGCGAGCTGCGACACAGTGACAGATCCAACTGCAGGTTCCTGGGTTCAGTAGTATCAAAAATTTTGGCTCACAACTACACCCGATAATGTATATGAAAACAAATATAAATTGAATCAGATATACTTGGAACCCACAACATCCAAACTTTGGGGTTGTTTGGTCCAGGGAGAAAGATAATAATCCCGGAATAGAATTTGAGATTATACTTATCCCATGTTTGGTTATAGATATTAGCTAATACTGGAACAAATTTTATACCAACATGGTAAGATTAGCTATCCCATAACTAATGTGCTGGGATATCCTACCTCTTGGGATATCCTTGTTTATTCCACCAATGTATCAAACGGGTGGAATAAACATGATGAATACATAATCCACTAATGCATGCAGCCGAGAAATAAACACGTAAAGATGTGTAGAATTACACATCTGCTTGCAACTAAATGAACACATGATGTGTAGAATAAAAGGAGGACAGCCCGGTGCACGAGGCATTTCGCGTTTACATATGATGTTCTCAGATCAGACATGGCATTGGTTAGACGATCACAAAGCACAACCCCATCTGCTTGAGAGAGAGCCGGCCTAGAAAAATGGATCATATCTGAACATATCCCAACAGGAAGCTAACTATCTATGTTGAATGGGAATTTCAGGTTTTTCAACAGGGGAACAAGGCTTCATCAGGCACGATTTCACTTTCATCTTCGGAAAAAGTCATAGTCGAATAGCACACAGTTCCTGGAGTACCAGAAAAGGATTTAATTAGTAATAGAGTTGAAAAAATAGTTCAAAATACAGGGAACAGAAAGCGATCTGATGGCAGTACAATACAAGAGAATAAGTCGGAAGAGTGTCTAAAGCTAAGATGATAAAGAACATGCCTGAAAAATAAGTCCATCTTACAGAATCAACAATTTACCTTTTAAACCTCTTCCATACTCTTTCTGAATTTCAAAATGGAGCAACCTATGGTAGTTTCTTATTATCCTGATCTTAGTTTACTAGAGTCTGACAAGAGACATGAACTTGCTTTTCTGGACAAATACATTCAGCAAACAAACAAAGTGCTACACAATTGCTCTGAGAAATTTTCTACTAATTTGTTGAGGTTGAAATTGAACACAGTAAAGTATGTATTTCTATGCAAAGGAAATGAGAAACAGAGCAGTCAAGCAAAAAAGCCAATCGGTCCAGATCGTTAAGAGAGCAATCAGAAATTTTAAGCTAAAAGTTGTTTACTAAAAGCTAATTGCAACTTTTCAGAAAAATTACAGACATAATGAGCCAAGAGAGGAAAAGCGAAGGCCAAAGAAAATTAGCAATATCTCAAGAGCTCTAATTTTTTGTAAAAATTTTAAATCCTAACCCGCACCCGCACAAAGTTTTTTTTTTGACCCGCATCGCGCCTGGCGCCCCGCATGTGTCTAAATCTGCACCGCCCCATTGCCATCCCTCCTATCTTGCAAATGCTAGGGTTGGGTTTTTCCAAATACCACTATTACAAACTGAGAATCAGTCAGGAGCCATCCATTACTTTCAAACAGCTGGAGCCGAGTCATTCTGTCGTAAGACAACAGTTTGCGATTTTTCATCCACCCATGAATAAAATGCGCCGCAAACCACATTATACTAAGTCTTAAACAGCAAAATCATAGAGCTAGAACAATTATCTTTCCCCTAGACTTCTTTATGTTTCTTTTTGTTTTTTCATTTTAACCACCCGGTATCTGAAACCAACTGATTCGACTTATCCAGATTTGCGCTGCATATGCCCCACTAAAGGTGGAAGCCCTCTCCACGCCAGGAGTTTCTCTATTCCCGGCTCAAATCCGAGGCCATACATCCCATCACACTCCTTGGTGATGATTTTTTTATGTTTCCATCACTATTTTGGTTCTTCACCTTGAAATTTCTCTAGTTCAATTCACAATAATTTGTTTCTTGGCAACAATATTTGTTGCCTCTCTAAATTCCAAGTTTTGATGGGAAAGTGATCACTCTATTTACTAAGTTATAAGTATAAAAGACCAGTCTGTCTACTCATAATAGTAAAATGCAGAAAACAAGTTATAATGTCCAATGCTGCTACTCACTTGGCTACTAAATCTTTGAGATACCTCCACTCCTTCTATCTTCTTTCTCGGCAGCATATATCCTAGCTCATTTATCACTAATGCTGCCAACTCGTGCTCATCCGATTATCCTGCACGAAGTCATAATACTACAAGAATATTTCTCAAAAAAGAGAAGCAATCAATCAGTCAACTACACCTCCATCCAAGTTGGTTCACACCCATCAGACCCATTTTCTCAGGAAAAACGCACAAAGGAAAAAAAATTCAGTATCATAAGGAAGAACTTCCATTACCAATTCATTTTTCCATTATACAAAAAAAAAGGTAAATCACATAAATTAAGAAAAGAATAACTCAACAACAGATTCTATAGCAAAGATACATTCTTTTCTGATTTAGATAACATCATGACTCGGTAAACTAATCTATGCATAATTTAAAAACCCATTTGGTTATTAATTTCTCAACATCCACCAAATGGATACATTTTTCCCAAGTAACATAGAAAAAAAAGTTATTTTTCTTTTCATCATAATCAAATTAATTAACATAACTAAAAATACAAGGGGTAACGTGAACATCATCCACGTCATCAGACGGAGGGAGCAAGTTCAAATCAAACGGCAGAGGCTGTTTACAAAACGACGACGAATCGCCGTCCATATTATCATCCACCACAGTTGATGACGAATCGCAACCACTGTAACACTCCGCCACCGGCGAAGTAATCCGGCGAGTAATTTCAATCCGCGAGTGCAAATCACGCGCCCCGCTGGATGACTCCACCGTACTGCTCAGGCTACTGGAAGCCGGCCGGTTAAAATTTTCAAATTGGTTCTGCCCATACGGAGGCGAAAATGAAAAATTGGTTTTCGCTTTGGGTCCATGGAAGGCGCGTGCGGCATCGTCGTAAGCACGTGCAGCATCCTCCGCCGTGTCAAAGGTGCCAAGCCAGACCCGAGCTTTTTTTATCGGGTCTCTTATCTCGGCTGCGAACCGGCCCCACGGCCGTTTACGGACGCCCCGATAACGATTCGGGTCGGTTTTAGGGTGTCGAAAAGCTGCGGGTGTCGATCTATTTGCCTCAGAATTTCTCCGACGGGGCATGGTAGGGTGGGTGGGGGAGAAGAAGTTGAGAAGCGAAAATGCGCATTGTGACTTCTTTTTGGTTTTTATTTTATTTTTCTGAATGCTTTATTTGGTGGATACAGAATCATGAAGCATGATGCCAATAGTTTTTTAATGTTTCTTGTATGTTTGTTATCAATTTTGATGCTCCATTAATCTCAATTCACTAAATAAACTTAATTTAGGGCTGAAATGTTTCCTATCAAAGCCAAGATTCTATTTTCATGTTTAGTATTCGAAATATGATGCCAATAGTTTTTTGCAACTTCTTATGTGTTCGTTATTAATTTTGAGGATCGATTAATGTGGATTTATTAAAAAATTCAATTTAGGGTTAAAATGCTTTCTATTAAAGCCAAGACTCTATTTTCATTTTCAGGTCTAGAACTTGAAATGTGATTAAAAATAAAAGAATACTCGATCTCTTGATGTCAATAATATTTACCAATCAATCAACTATTCTCCATCATCAACTATTTGGGTTCAATTTATAGCATTAATTATACTTCGGCCTTATTTATTATTTATTTAAGATTAAGACGTGTGAATATGAAGATGTGTATGAAGATTAAGATATTTAAATCTGAATATATATCTGAATATTAAGATGTGTATTAAGATTCGAATATTAAATAATTAGGACTGTTTGTTTTTTAACATCTGAATATATAAAAAATTCTTTATTTAAAAGTTAATAAACTTAAAACTCAAATAAAATACTAATTAATCTAATGGTGGTGGTTCTAGCTAGTAGCTAGTGGTGATCGGTAACAATAGCGATTAGCTTGAGGATGGTGATGGTAGATGATGATAGTTTATAATGGTGGGTGATGGTGGTGGTTATGGTTGTGATTGAGGAAGGTGATGGTGGGTGGTGGTAGTTTATAAACAGTGGGCAGCGCCAACTATGGTTATTTGGTGATGGGGTGGTTGGTTGTTAATATTCGACTTAAAGTATTGTCACGACCCGTAATTCTCACCTTCGGGATCATGATGGTGCCTAACATTTCACTTGCTAGGCAAGTCAACGTTAGACAAATGTTTAGCCATTTTTAAACAAATCAAATTTAAATGATGCTGATTACTAAAATAACCGAGATGAAACTGAAATAAAGTGTGAAAAATCATAACAACTGAAATATGTAAATACATCCCCAAATCTGGTGTCACAAGTGCACGAGCCACTAGAATAGTATAGATAAAGGTCTGAATGAAAATAAAGTTGTCTGAATAAAAATACACAGCTAAAATAAGGCAGAAAGGACTTCGGGGCTGCGAAAGCCGAGCAGCTATACCTCAAGTCTTGTACTAATAGCCAACCTGAGCAATCTACGAACCGATACTGGGACTGACTCGAAAATCTGCACAAGAAGTGTAGAGTGTAGTATGAGTACAACCGACCCCATGTACTGTAAGTGCCGAGGTTAACCTCGACGAAGTAGTGACGATGCTAAGGCGGGTCACTTACTATAACCTGTAAGCAGTATAAAATATTAACAGGAAAGGAAAATACGGAAACGAAATAAGGCAGCTCATGAAAATAACTCAATCCTCAAGGAAAAACCATTAAATACCAAAGATATCAATCCTTAGAGTCTCATACAAAAGCACCAAGGCCAACATAATACAATAAGGAATAGAAAACACATAAACTGTTGCGGCTCGCAACCCAATCCCACCATACAATATTATTCTCCCTTATTCCACCATATAAATATCGATAATATAACTAAATATATGTTGTGGCGCGCAATCTGATCCCACCTTATAATCAGAATCAATATCATAATTCACCCTTATTTCACCATATTAATCCACCCTTATCTCACCTGTTGCGGCGCGCAACCCGATTTCACCATATCAATATAAATTCACTCTTATTTCGCCATATCAATCCACCCTTATTTCACTTGTTGCGGCGCGCAATCGGATCCCACCGTACATCATGAATAAATCAATAAATGCAATCAATTTAACAACTCGAATCTCAAGAATTCTAACGTTTTAACGGATATAAAGCAAAACCAGAAAGGAAATCTCGTCTCAAATTAAGAATTCACTATAATTAATACTAGGCAGTAAGACAAGTCAGATAAATGACAACTAAAGGGTCCAAGTAGGTTAATTAAGGCAAGTAGAGATAAATCATAGAAACATGAAAGAATCTAATATTTTTAACACGAGAATAATAAATGACAAGTAGCAAATAATGTCATAGGAAGCATTTAAAGCGTGTAACAGTTAACACATGAGATGAAATAATTAATGTAATACGAAAAAATCAGGAAAACAAGCAATTTGACGGCGTATATGCACTCGTCACCTCGCATATATGTCGTTACACATGAATTTGACATAGCACATAGCTCAAGGGTTCCTAATTCCCTCAAATAATGCTAGGGAAGTCAATTACAATACATAAAGTTAAGATTTTTACACTTTTCCCAAAACGTCAACCCCAGGCCAACTTGGTCAAAACCCGAGATTCTGACCAAAACTCATTTACACATTCACCCCGGAGCTCGATTATGTAATTAGTTTCGATAATCGACCCCAAATTGAGGTCTAAATCTCAAATTTGCAACCCCCCCCCCCTCCCCAATTCTTAACAAATCCCTAATTTTCTACCATGAAAAAATAAAGATTAAGGCTAGAAATTAATGAGTGATGATGAAAATGGAAGAAAATAAGTTAAAAAATGTACTAACCTATGAAAGGATGATGAACTTTCTCTTCCAAATCGCCTCTAGGCCGAGCTCTAATATAAAGATGGTGGAAAATGGATAAAATCCCGTATTTGAAATGTTATAAGGTCTGGGTGTCAGGCCTTCTTCGCGTTCGCGGAGGGCCTGCCGCAATCGCGATACACAGCGACCCAAATGGCCTACGTGTTCGTGAGTTCACTCACGAGTTCGTGAAGGCTGCTCCCCCAGGCCTTCCCATACGCGAGTCAATGCTCGCGTTCGCATAGAGTAAAACATTGATCCCCCTTCCCAGATCCAACCCCTACGCGTTCGCAAGAAGCCGGTCGCCTTCGCAATGGGTAAATCCCCTATTGCTTCGCGTTCGCAACCTAAGAAAATCCACCCCAGTCCCAACAACTCTTCGCGGTCACACGAGTATCTTCGCGATTGCGCGAGTATCTTCGTGATCGAGAAGAAGCACGCACCAGAAACTAGCAAAAGCCAAATCAAAAATTTTCCTTAAGTTCAAAACACTCGTAGCCTATCCGAAACTCACCCGAGCCCTCGGGGATCCAAAGAAAACATGCACACAAGTTCAAAAACCTCATACAAACTCGCTCGCATGATCAAAACACTAAAATAACACCTAGAACTACGAATCGGACACCAAAACGAAGGAAATTTTTCAATGAAACTTAAGAACATGAAACTTTTCAACCGGACATCCGAATCACGTCAAATCAACTCCATTTTACACCAAATTTTGCAGACAAGTCATAAATACAGTAATGAACTTATACCAAGTTCCGAAATCTGAATCCGGACCCAGTAGCAACAAAGTCAAACTACGGTCAAACTTAAAATTTCTTTAAACCTTTAAACTTCAAATTTTCAATAAATTACGATAATTCATGCTAGGGACTTCCGAATTCGATTCGAGGAATACGCCCAAGTCCCAAATCACGATATAGACCCACCGGGACCGTCAAATCACTAATCCGGGTCTGTTTTCTCAAAACATTAACCGTAGTCGACTCAGATAAGTTTTAAAGCACGTTTTCATATTTTAGAAATTTTTTTACATAAAAACCTTTCAAAAAAAGTCACAGACTGTACATGCAAATCGAGGAAGGCTAAATAGATCTATTTAAGGTTTCGAAATACAGAATTAAGGGTTAAAGCTACAAATGACCTATCCGGTCATCGCATTCTCCACCTCTAAAACAAACGTTTGTCCTCGAACGGACATAGAAAAGTACCTGGACTAGTGAAAAGGTAGGGATATCTACTCCGCATGTCCGACTCGGACTCCCAAGTGGCTGCCTCGATTGGCTGACCTCTCCACTACACTCGAATTGAAGGATAACTATTACACCTCAGCTGCCGGACCTGCCAAGCTAGAATAGCCACCGACTTCTCCTCATAAGTCAAATCCTTGTCCAATTGGACTGAGCTAAAATTTAACACATGGGACGGATTACCGTGATACTTCCGGAGCATGGACACATGGAACACCGGATGGACTGCTGATAAACTTGGTGGCAATGCGAGCCTGTAGGCCACCTCACCCACTCTCTCAAGGATCTCAAAGGGTCCGATATACCTATGGCTCAACTTGCCCTTCTTTCCAAACCTCATCACACCCTTCATGGGTGAAACCCGGAGCAATACCCTCTCTCCAACCATGAATGCAACATCACGAACTCTACGGTCGGCATAATTCTTCTGCCTAGACTGAGTTGTGCGAAGTCGATCCTGAATAAATTGACCTTATCCAAGGCATCCTGTACCAAATCTCTCTACCCAAAAACCAAGCCTCCCCCAACTCGAACCATCCAACTACGACCGGTACCGCCTCCCGTATAATGCCTCATAAGGAGCCATTTGAATGCTCGACTAGTAGCTGTTGTTGTAGGCGAACTCTGCAAGTGGCAAGAACTGGTCCCAAGAACCCTCGAAATCCATACACAAGCGCAAAGCATATCCTCCAATGCTTGAATGGTGTGTTCAGACTGTCCGTCCGTCTGGGGATGAAATGTTGTGCTCAACTCAACCTGCATGCCCAACTCACGCTGTACGGCCCTCCAGAAGTGCGAGATAAACTACGTACCTCGATCAGAAATGATAGGCATGGGCACTCCATGAAGACGGACGATCTCGCGGATGTAGATCTCAGCTAACCACTATGAAGAATATGTAAGTCCCACTGGAATGAAATATGCTGACTTTGTCAACCTGTCCACAATGACCCATACCGTGTCTTCCTTTGAGTCCGTAAGAGTCCAACAACAAAATCCAGAGTGATATGCTTCCACTACCACTCAGAAATCTCTAACTTCTGAAGCAAACCACCGGGCCTCTGATGCTCGTACTTAACCTACTGACAATTTAGACACCGAGATACATATGCAACTATGCCTTTCTTCATCCTTCTCCACGAATAATGCTGTCGCAAGTCCTTATACATCTTGGTGGCGCCCGGATGAATAGAATACCGGGAACTGTGGGCCTCCTCAAGAATCAACTTACAAAGTCCATCCACATTGGGCACACAAATACGACCCTGCATCCCAAAACTCCATCATCTCCAACAGTAACCTGCTTGGCACCATCGTGCCGCACCGTGTTCTTAAGGACAAGCAAATGGGGATCATCACACTAAAGCTCTCTGATGCACCCATACAAGGAAGAAGACCGAGAGACTGTGCAAGCTAGAACACGACTAGGCTCTGAACATCCAACCTCACGAACTGATTGGCCAAAGCCTGAACATCTGCTGCAAGCGGTCTCTCACCAACTGGGATTTCGCGAGGCTACCCATACTCACTGCCATTTTACTCGGGGCATCGGTCACCACATTGGCCTTCGCAGGATGATACAAAATGGTGATATCATAATCTTCCAACAGCTCCAACTACCTCCTCTGCCTCAAGTTGAGATCCTTTTGCTTGAACAAGTATTGTAGACTCCGATGATCCGTGAATACCTCACACAACACGCCGTAAAGATAGTGCCTTCAAATCTTTAGCGCATGAACAATGGCTTCCAACTCTAAGTCATGAACAGGGTAATTCTTCTCATGAACCTTCAACTGCCGCGACGTATATGCAATCACCCTATCATCCTGCATAAATACTGCACCGATCCCAATACGGGATGCATCACAATATACCGTGTAAGATCCTGAACCTGTAGGCAACACTAACATTGGCTCCGTAGTCAAAGCAGTCTTGAGCTTCTGAAAGCTTAACTCACACTCGTCCGACCATCTGAACGGGGCGCCCTTCTGGGTTAATCTGGTCAGTGGGGCTGCTATGGATGAAAACCCCTCCACGAACCGGCGATAATAACTAGCCAAACCCAGGAAACTCCAGATCTCTGTAGCTGAACTAGGTCTAGGCCATTTCTAAACTGCCTCAATCTTATTAGGAACCACCTTTATGCCCTCTACCGATACAACGTGCCCCAAAAAGGTGACTGAGTCTAACCAAAACTCACACTTTGAAAACTTGGCATATAACTGGTCTCTCTCAGAGTCTGATTTACACTCCGAAGATGTTGCTCATGCTCCTCTCGACTGCTGGATTAGATCAAGATATCATCAATGAATACAATCACAAAAGAACCCAACTAGGGTTTGAACACCTAGTTCATCAAATCCATAAATGTTGTTGGGGCATTTGTCAACCCAAATGACATTAATAGGAACTCATAATGCCCATACCGAGTCCGAAAAGCCGTCTTAGGGACATCGGATGCCCTAATCCTCAACGGATGGTAGTCAGACCTCAAATCAATCTTCGAAAACACTTGGGCACCCTGAAGCTGATCAAATAAGTAATCAATCCTCGGCAACAGATACTTGTTCTTGATAGTGACTTTGTTTAACTGCCGATAGTCTATACCCATTCTCATTGACCCATCCTTCTTCTTCACGAACAACACGGGCGCAACCCAGGGCGAGACACTAGGTCTAATGAAGCCCTTATCAAGCTAATCTTCCAAATGCTCCTTCAACTCCCGTGGGGCCATATGGTATGGCAGAATAGAAATGGGCTGAGTGTCCGGAGCCAAATCAATACAGAAAATCAATATGCCTGTCGGTTTGGCATCCCCGGCAGGTCTACAGGAAACACCTCTGGAAACTCACGAACAACTGGCACTGAATCCATGGAAGAGACCTCCGTACTCGAATCACGGACATAAGCCAAATAAGCTAGACATCCCTTCTCGACCATACGTTGAGCCTTCACATAAGAAATAACTCTCCTGTTAGAGTGGTCAGGAGTCACTCTCCACTCTAATTGAGGCAACCCCAGCATGGCTAAGGTCACCGTCTTGGCGTGACAGTCCAATATAGCATGATAAGGTGACAACCAATCCATACCCAAGATAATATCGAAATCTACCATATCAAGAAGTAGAAGAACTACACTAGTCTCAAGACTCCCAATGGTGACCAAACACGAGCAATAGACACGATCTACAACAATAGAATCTCCCATAGGCGTGGACACATACACATGAGCACCCAAAGATCACGGGGCACAACCAGATATGCGGCAAAATAGGATGACACATAGGAGTAAGTAGATTCCGGATCAAATAGAACTGACGCATCTCTAAGGCAAACGAGAATAATACTTCTGATAACATCGTTAGATGACTCGACCTCAGGCCTAGCTGGGAAAGCATAACACCGGGGCTGGGCCCCACCACTCTAAACTACATCTCTTGGACGACCTCTAGCTGGCTGGCCTCCACCTCTAGTGGCCTGACCTCCACCTCTAACGGCCTGGATCCCACCTCTGGCTGCCTGGCCCCTGCCCCTGGCTGGCTGAGCGGGCGATGGAGCAACCGGTGCCGGAACCGTGGCATGAGAAATCCGTTGTGGCATGTCGCCCAATAACCTCGAACAGGACCTCTTGATGTGCCCCATACCACTATACATAAAACAACCCATCCTGCTGCTGTGGCATTTGAAACTGAAGTTGACCCAAACGGGCCGGATAACCACGGTAATAGCTATGAATCAGAGGCACACTGATAGGAGCTAATGGTGCACTGTAGGCTGGCTGCCCAGAATAAGGCACATAAGGACCACGACTCCCTGAAGCACTGCGAGATACCTGAAGTGCTGAATGAAATGTCCTGGGAGGATGGCCTCAACCAAAAGCACCCCTGCCTCCAGATGAGGCACCACTGAAACTACTGGAATGACGAGGCCTCTTATCCGACACCTGCTCCCTCTCTTGAGCACGAACCATCTCGATCCGTCTAGCAATATTTAGAGCGGTATGGAAGGAAATATCACTCCCGATCTCCTTGGCCATCTGTAGCCCGATAATGTAAGTGTGTCCATCAATAAATCTCCTCACCCTCTCCCTCTCAGTAGGAAGCAACAAAGTGGCATGACGAGCTAGGTCCCAAAAATGAGTCTCGTACTGAGTGATAGACATACTCCCCTACTGAAGATGCTCAAACTACCTGCGATACTCCTCTCTTAGGGTGACAGGGATGAACTTCTCTAAAATACCTATGAGAACTGATCCCAAGTAAGTGCAGGCGACCCAGCTGATCTGGTCAACATAAAATCTCTCCACCACCTCTTGGCGGAACCCGTCATCTGAAACACAACAAAATCGACCCCATTGGTCTCAACTATACCCATGTTCTATAGCACCTCATAGCAACGATCAAGATAGTCCTGTGGGTCCTCAGAAAGTACACCATAGAAGTAAACTAGAAAGAGCTTAGTAAACTTGTCCAATCTCAATAAAGCCCCGGAAGACATGGCGGGCCTATCACCGGCTTGTGCCGCAACAAGCAGCTGAACTATCCCAACTAGGGCTGGCTATTGGTCCGGTTCTAACCGGACCGGACCGGTTAGGGACCGGAAACCGGCTCGGACTGGTCCGGACCGGTTAGAACCGGACCAAATAAAGGGAGGGGGGGCTTGGTGTCTGGTGGCGAGACGGTTCCACGCCTTTGGACCGGATTGACCGGTAATTTTTTGGTCCGGAACCGGACCGGACCGGTTCGCAGTGGCAGCCTTCCTTGTTTAAATTATAGCCGTTGCCAACGGCTCTATTGAGGAAATAGCTGCTGGGCAACGGCCAAAAACGGCTATTTTCACCCCATAACCACCCCATAATCCCCCTAACTATTTTTTCTTCTAAATACCCCATTATTTCATCATATTATTCACAAAAATCATCAAACTATCTCTAATTCTCTCAAAATCATTTACAATATTGCTATTTTGTTAATTTGGCTACTTGTGTAAATCTAAATTCCATAATTTTGGTTATTATTTATCAAGTTTTACTTGGAGTTGCTAACTTGCTATCAATTGAAGGTTCAAGTTTCAACTTCATCTCAAATTCTCAATTATACGGCTATATTGGTTGGTCGTTCCTATCTCTATTCTTTAATTATATTTTTGTGATATATTTATTTTATTTTCTATAAATTATAATTATGTCTCAAAGAGGTTCAATAGGAACTAGTAGTGGGGGGCGGGCACGTGGTCGTTCGGGAAATAAGGGTAAAGGAATTATTGGTAGTTCTAATCAACACGTAGAGGAAAATCAATATTATCATGATTTTAGCTCCTTTAATCCTCTTGATTCACAAAATGTAGAAGCGGAATTTAATTATGAAACTGGAATTAATTTAGAAGAACAATGTGAATTTGATGCTAGTCCACCTGAAGTTCAGTCCGACTTGCCTCCTCCCGTACCTCCCACTAGAGCCCCGGTTCAATGTAAGGATAGATCTGAGGTGTGGGAATTTGTACAGAAGAACAAAGATACTCAGACGGCCGTTTGTGGTCTTTATGGACATGTGTGGATGTTTAAAACTGGGGGTAATGAAGATGGGACGGGTAAAATTAGAACTCACTTATTAAAGAAACATCCCAAGGAATGGTCAAAGCGGGCGGGGGGGTATTTATCTTGGAACCGAGCATGGGGGTTAGCACATGACGCATCCTCGGATATCCAAACTAAATATAACCAAACAACAGGAGGAATTCTTAGTTATGATAAACAAAGGGATAGAGAAAATATTGCTAAACTAGTTGCGGTAGAGGGTTTGCCTTATAGTTTTCCTTCTTCCACTGGTTTTGTTCGATATATCCAAGCTACATATAATCCTTCCTTTAAAGGTTTTCCAAGAACAACTGTAAAAAATGATATTATTAAATTTAAAAATGAATATAGAGATTATTTAAGATATTTATTTGATAACTTTGACACTAGAGTATGTCTTACAACTGATATGGGTCGTTCAACTAATAACTGCGATTATATTACTGTTACTGTTCATTGGATAGATCCTGATTGGGTCTTCCAAAAACGTATAATTGCATATAAAGTAGTTGATGAACCACACACGGGAAATTATATTTCCAAAACTATTTCATCTGTTTGTCGTGCTTATTGTTTGACTAATAAAGTTTTTAGTATTACAGTTGATAATGCTACAAACAACACAGAAGCACTTAGGAATTTAAGACCTATTTTAAACCCCCCTTTTGAGGAATTTTTTCATGTTAGATGTGCATGTCATATCTACAATTTAGTAGTCAAGGATGGTCTTGACTTATTTAACAACATTATTGAAAAAGTTAAAGTAGCTATTGCCTTTATTTTTAGAAATAAAAATCAAGAAAGTAAAAGAGAATGGGAAAGAAAATGTATAGAATTAGGAATGCCGATTAGGAGAGTTCCAAAAGAAGTTTCTACTAGGTGGAACACTCTATATGAAGCATTAACGGTTGCTTATGAATATAGAGAACCAATAACTCAAATGTATAATAAATATTTTATGGATATTTACCACCTTAAGGAGGAAGATTGAAACCTTGTTGAACATCTCCTCCAGTTTTTAGAAAAATTTTATCATGCTACTTTAAAATTTTCTGGACAGTATTATCCAACTACTCCTACTATGTTATACTATATAGCTGGCATATCCGAATTATTAAAATTATATAGGCAATACGCTTCATATAAAATGGCTGTAGAGGCCATGATTGAAAAATTTAAAAAATATTTTTTCCCAATTCTTCAACTTTTTTACATTGCTTCTGTGTTGCATCCTGCATTTAAATTAAAGTTAACTGAACGACTTGTTCGGGAGATATACACAAATTTAGATATTACACCTCTTGAAATTGCAACTAACAAGTACCCGAGTGTAGATGTTGCTAGAGGTAAAGTTTCTACTAATTTTCAGGCAGTTTTCGCAAAGTACAGAGCTTGGGCAGAGAGTGCTACACCAACTGCACCGATACTTTCAACCGGTGAAAGTTCTTCTCAATTAAGCAAACGGCATGCTGGGATGAGCAGCTTTGGAGGACTTTGATCAGAGGCTGCTTTCAGAACAAGATGACTACGGGGAGGAATACAGCGAGTTCCAAGTCTACTTGATCCAGTATCCGAAGAAACTTACAAGTTTTGGAACTCACGATCTATTGGATTACTGGAAGAGTCAAGAAGCACAATTTCCAATACTCTCAAAAATGACCCGCGATATCTTGACAATTCAAGTGTCATCAGTTGCGTCGGAGAGTGCTTTCAGCCAGGGAAGATTTCAGATTGGAGATCATCGACATTCACTGAGAGAAGAAGCAATGGAGACAGGAGTCCTATTCAGAGATTGGATCAGAGCAGAGCGAAGAAATTTTGGAATACCGGAGCTTTCACAGAAAAAAGATAGAGCATACATGGATCAAATATTGAGCGACGGAACAAGCGAAGAAGGGAATCAAACCAACGAGACGGAAGATGACGAACATAAAGAAGAAGACGACGACGAACCGGAACAACAACAACCTGTTTCAAAGGAAAAGCCTACAGCTATATTAAAAAAACTAGCGAGCATGTTTAAAAGAATGTAATTTTATACATCAAATTACATATTAATAAAATTGCTCCAAGTTCACATCACAACTCTTGTGTTCTTATATTTTAGTAAAATTTGAATCTAATTATAAATTTTGAAACTAATTCAAAGTTTGTAAGAATATTATTGTAACTTCTTTAATTCTAAGTTTTAACTTTGAAACATACTTTTCATTTCAAATATATATTCAAAGTTAGTAATATTTAGTTGTTATATTTAAAAAAACTTATAATTTCCTTCTACTAGACTACTACAAAATTTATAATTTTACTAACTTTGAATATATTTCAAGGTTTGAAATTTGAATCTAATTATAAATTTTGAAACTAATTGAAACTTTGTAAGAATATAATTGTAACTTCTTTAATTCTAAGTTTCAACTTTGAAACATATTTTTCAATTATTTATAAAGGTAAATAAATGAGTCAAATGGCAATTATTAAAAAAAAAAAAGAATATAACCGTTGGACCGGCCGGACCGGACAAAACCGGTAGACCGGCCACCGGTACCGGTCACGAGCCGGTCGGAATGATTTTAGCCGGAAGGGTCGGACCCGATACGACCGGTTAGGTCCGGTTTTGGGCCAGTAAATGTACCGGACCGGAAAAAAAAATCCGGTCCTGTCACCGTCTGCCACCCCTAATCTCAGTTGATGTGGCTGCGGGAATTATCAGAAATGGGTACTCTGGGACCCATGGATAACTGAAGCACCGCAGAAGCATGAAGTGCAGATTGAACTGGCTAACCCACAAAACCTCTACCATGACACGCCCTGCCTCCAAAATAGGTATTAGTAGATCCTCCTAATCCATGAGACTTCTTAGCCTCCCTATCCTCCATCTCTAAACTGCGGATGCGCTCCATCCTCCTGGCGTTCTCCACCATCTGATACCATCAGTCTCTAGGTTCCGTGCCATCCTATGTGTGAGACTGTAACTGAACCCCTCAATAAATTTGTGGACCCTCTCTCTAACAGTAGAAACCTAGGCAGGTGGATAGCGAGATAGCTCACTGAACCTCATACTGTACTCAGACGCAGTCATAGTCCCCTGCTGCAACTGCTCAAACTCGGTGCGCCACGCATCCCAGAGGGTTTGTGGAATGAACTCCCTCAAAAATATATCAAATAACTAAGTCCGAGTAAGTGGTATTGCGCCAACTGGCCTACCCTTTTCATGTGCCTGCCACCATCTATACGCTAAACCCGTCAGTTAGAAAGTAGTAAGGGCGGTCAACAACCTAGCATATAAGGAAGATATGCAAATAAATTAGGTAAACAACCTAGGAAATTGCAAGTAAAGATGAAATGAAATAACCAAATATTAATCCATTGCGGCACGCAACCCGATCCAAAAAGAATTCACAATACGGCTCCAAAGCCCACATCAGAATCTTACTAACCGGACCAAACCAATGATCATCAACTCTCCTAGAAACCCATCAAATCTAAAACAAACCCATAGGTTTCTCACAATCCGCGTGTACACTATCAAGAAGGCACATGAGAGGATGATACTAGGGGGATAGATCCAAATCCACACGCAACACAAACAACTCACGTGCTATCATAATCTGCCCGGTGTTGTCACAGACTCAATATCATAAGCCTCCCGGCATGGTCACAAGCTCAATATCAAGGATCCATACAGCGCTATCACAGGTTGAGTATCACAATCCTGTCGGCGTGGTCACATGCTTAATATCACATATCGCCTCAATCCAAACCACATCACATAGAAAGCAGATATGTAGAATATACTCGTACATGATCAATGAACATCAGATTACATACTCCTGGACTGGTATAAGTGACATGCTAAGGTGTATGCATGTACAAAGTGCTATATCATAGCTCAAGAGAGGTAACTACATCACAAAGGAGCAATTATTAGATTCAGTAAGAAGCTTAACCTCTATATAACCTCACACATGGCTCAATTAGCTCATAGTAGGGGTACAAATAAGAGAAACATCACAACATGAAGCTTAGCAATCAATTCAAGGTTTATCATAGCCTAAGCATTATCCCGAACATGAATAATACCCCGGTGTACGCACATGATCTCAATCCTATGCATGTGCCCCGTCCATAGCACGTATCACAAAAAACTCAGGCAACAAATGCCTCAACCAAGTTTAGGTTAGATTCTTACCTCAAGCAGGCCATAACAATACTCTAGATAAAATCTACACGATAAAGTTTGAATTTTTAATCAATTACTCAAAGTCAACCAAAATGTCAACTTGGGCTCGCACCTCAGAACTCGAAAAAATTCAAATATTCAGACAACCCATTCGAATATGAGTCCAACCACACTAATTTCACTCAAATCCGACTTTAAATCAATTTTCAAAACCCAATTATTCACTTTAAAAATGTTTAGACAAAAAAATCCCAATTCTTTTTTATTTCATCAATCAGATGCCAGAATCAAAGATGGAATCATGTTAAAAAATTTAAATCCGAGTTAAAAAAATACTTACTCCGATCTAAATCATGAAAGTCCCCTACATGATCGCCCAAATCTAAGCTCTATACCTCAAAATGTGATAAAATAACCAAAACCTTCGAAATAGAGTACTTATATGCACTACCCAGTAGTACCCTATGCGTTCGCGATTGTACTTTCGCGATCGCGAAGCAAAATCCGCCCCACCCCAAAAATCTCTTTGCGGACGCGACCAACATCATGCGAAATGCGAAGGCCATTTGGTCTAACACCATCGAATGCGAGCTCAAGTCGCGAATGCGCAAGCCTGCTGCCCAACCTCTTCCACCACACCGGGAATGCGATTTCCAAAATCATGAACACGATTCACAAACTCACACCTGCTACATTCCTTCTACATGAATGCATAAGACTGACCGCGAACGCGATTAGCAACCAATCAGCTAAAAAAATACACATCGCGTGTGTGCTCCCTCGATCACGAAGCTCAACTAGAGCACCAGAAAATCAGCAACCCCTGCAAACTCCAAAATGGTCCAAAATCAATTCGAAGCACACCCGATCCGTACGAGACCCCGTCTGAACATACTAACAAGTCTCAAAACATAATACAAACCTATTCGAGGCCCCAAATCACACAAAATAACATCAAAACCATGAATCGCCTATCAAGATCAAACTCTTAAGTTCATAAACTTCAAAATTCAACCAACCATCTGATTTAAGCCTAACCAATCCAGAATGAATCTAAATTTTTCACACAAGTTCCAAATGAAATATCGAACCTATTCCAACTCCTAGAATAATAATCAGAACACAATAACTTCAATGTTAACTCCCGGTCAAACCTATGAAATTTTCAAACCTTCAAATTGCTATATTTCGCCAATTAGAGCCAAAACCTTCTAAAAATATCCAAATGCAAATTCGGCCACATGCCCATGTTCGAATCACCATCCGAACCTAACAGAACCATCAAAACTCTGATCAAAAGTTAAATTCACAAAAGTCAAACTTGGTCAACTCTTCCAACTTAAAGATTCCTAGTTGAGAATCATTCTTCCAAATCAATCCCGAACAACTGAAAAATCAAAACTGACCATAAACGCAAGTCATAATACACCATATGCAGCTACTCATGACCTCAAACTACCTAACTGAATGCAAATGCTCAAAATGACTGGTCGGGTCGTTACAACTCTGTTCCCATCGAAAAGAAAATGATGATGCTTTTATCTCGTTGAAAGAAAAATTGTGTTCTACTATATTGATGAGCAATTTTGACCATCCTTTTAAAGAATTAATTTATTTACACTTAATAATTTCTAATAAATATGTTAATAAAATTTTCTAATTAATAATACCTATAATTAAGTAATTAGTGGTGTCAAATTAATAATTTAGTGTTATAATTACAAATATATCAGTCTTACTATTATTGAAACAAATAAAACAACTTTTAAGTAGCTTTATAATTAATTTAATAAGGCTACTTCTTAATTTTGATAAAAATATCCTGCTATTTAAAAATAAACACGTAATTAGCACCGCAGATAGAAAATAGGATATTTAGTAATTCTTTAGCTAATTATAGTAATTAGTAGTGTATTTGATGATTTTCATTTAATTACATTGTATTGATATTATTTAAGTTTAATTAAATTAATTATAAAAGGGTTAATGTGACGACCCGGCCAGTCGTCCCATGAGTTACCGCTCTGTTTCCCCCATTTTGCTTCATTATGCTTCGTTATCCGTATTTTATGTGATCGAGTTGAGTAGTTTGTGTTCGGAGTGGGTTTGGTAAGAAATGAGACACTTAGTCTCTTTTAAGAAGGTTTAAGTTGTAAAAGTCAACCAGATATTGACTTATGAGTTAGAGGGCTCGGATGTGAGTTCCGATGGTTCGGTTAGCTTCGGGAGGTGATTTATGACTTAGGAGTGTGATCAGAATTGGTTTTGGAGGTCCGGTGTAGAATTAAGCTTGAATTGGCGGAGTTAGTATTTTGGCGATTTCCGGTTGTTAGGCAAGATTTTGATCCGAGGGTCAAAATGGAATTCCGAGAGTTGCTATAGCTTCTTATGGTGATTTCAGACTTCGGCGTATATCCGGATTTTGGAAGTCCGTAGGACAATTCAACGTATTTTGGCGAATGTTGGAAAATAGAAGATTTTTGAAAAATTTGACCAAGGAGTTGATTTTTTGATATCGGGGTCGGAATCCAGTTCTGAAAATCTTCATAGGTCCGTTATGTCATTTATGATTTGCATGCAAAATTTGAGGTCAATCGGACTCGATTTGGTAGGTTTCGGCATCGAATGTAGAAGTTGGAATTTGTTAGTTTCATTAGGCTTGAATTAGGGTATGATTCGTGTTTTTAGCATTGTTTGATGTGATTTGAGGCCCCGACTAAGTCCATATGATGTTTTAAGATTTGTTGATATATTTGGTTGAAGTCCCGAGGGCCTCGAATGGATTTTGGATGGTTGATGGAGTTTAACTTGGGCATTTCAAGAATGTGTCGATGTCGTCTCTTCAAGAATAAGTGGTATCATATTGTGCAAATGGGCTCCAAATTCAGTTTTAATTGAAGAATTAGATCCGTATCGAAATTTCAGACTCATAGCAAAAAGAATCTTCCAATTCGGACCAGCGCCACAGGCAGCGCCCATCACCACCTGTGGCGCCCGAGGCAGAAAACACTATAAAAACGGGGGGTTTTGGCCATTTTGACAAAAATAGAGTTGGGGGAGCTCGGTTTGGACGATTTTTAGAGGGGTTTCCACTAATTTGAAGGAGGTGAGTGTGCTTTATCATAAATCCTTCATAGGTCATGATTCCATACTCATTTACATCATGAATCCATGAATCTATGGAAGAAAAATCAGATTTTTTTACCAAATCTTCCAAGAACGAAAATTTAAGATTTGAAAGCCAATCCGATGTCGGAATTTGATAATTTTTATATGGGTGAACTCGTTGGGAGATAAGGAACCCGTTGATGTAAAAATTTTTGAACTTCAAGAAATGGGCCCGGGGCTCGGGGTTTCGCTAATTTTGGGATTTCTTAGTATTTATTGATTGTTTTCGCATGGGCTTTGTTCCCTCAACATATTGTGACATAATTGTTCTGAATTTGGATAGATTCGACGCACGTGGAGGCCAATTTGAAGGGCAAAGGTGTCGCGGGCTAGAAATTTAGCCAGTTCGAGGTGAGTAGTGATTGTAAATGATGTTCTGAGGGTTTGAAACCCCGGATTGCACATCGTAGTGCCATATTGAAGTGAGGCACGCGCTCGATGATGAGCGCGGGGTCGTTTACTACTGGGGATTGTGACTTGGTCCGTCCCGATTGATGATTTTTACTATTTATTTGATTAAAACTTATTTGATATCATCATGAATTGGGCTGATTGCCATATTTGTGCTTCGTGCCAGTTATTTGAACCCTTTAGGGGTATTTATCACTATTTAATCAGTGTTTTGATTCATACTTGAACTCAGTCATGTTGTTCTTTCACTGTTTTACAACTCAGCCACTTTTACTCAGTTTTGAGATTTAAATGATATTTAAATGATGTTTTTGGGCTGAGAACTACTGTTTTACTATGCCCGAGGGGCATGTGATGATTTTATGACTGAGTGCGGCCGAGGGCCAAATGCAACACCCCCAACTTAAACTCTTGCTTGTCCTCTGGCAACTAAAACGATACGATCCTAGTGTAGATCTACTTATCAAACATGAAACAATACTGACTATGGACGGTGTTTGTTGTTAGTATCTCAAGTATATCTCTTTGAATACTGTACCGTCCTTGAATCATTAGTATATTCAAGGACAACCAATCAGATCGTGAACTTTGAGCCTCAACAAAGTAACTAAAGGCTACCTTCAGCTGAATACACTTATGCTTTACTCAAAACCCAACTTTCTATCAAATTAGCAGTTTATGTGCCCTCACTGGAAAGAAAGTCCCACTCTCGCAATATTTATCCTAGCAATACGAAGGGACTAAAGTGCAAATACACTCACTCTCAAAACAAAATTTAAAGTGTCACCACATGCCATACCATAGGCTTGCCCTTATTTTAATTCTTCACCTACTTCTAAGAACACTCGGTTGGAGATCACATAAGAACTTTGTTAGCTTGTAATGTAGGTTTAAGGAAGGGTAGGATATATATTTAGATACGAGTGGCTACATCCTCCTTGAACACTAATTACATTCTTCTTTCTTTTAATATTTTGCTTCTTTTCAACTACATAGCCTCAATGGCGTTTAGTTCCCACAGTGGACCCGCCTTAAATACCTCTCTAATGTATTTCAGAGCTCCATTATTGCAAATACATATATAACTATTGTCTCCTTTTTTTTTTCTTTTCTCTTTCTTTCTTTTTTTTTTCTTTGGAGCTTTCATAAATTCACATTAGCACTTTGAGGTATAGGTTCTCACCCTCACTTCACAGCCTTATCCATTTCCATTTTGACCCACACCCCCAACTTAGGCTTTTAGCCATGTTCTCAATGTTCAAGGAGGAACGGGTTCAAAAGAGATCATTGTTTTACGAACAGGAAAGGTTTGTAATGCGGAGGCCAAGGAAAAGGCTAAAAGTCTCAAATAGGGTACTAGTGATATTATTTATGCACAGGTAGGCTGAAAAGGCTAGAAAGGTTTCATAAATAAGCAAAGAATGCCTACGATCCTCTCTCCAACTCAGTGCACATATAATAGGCGTCGAAAAACCAACCGGGCAAGTTCTAGATGGCAGAAGCGAACACAAGAACTATTTAAACAAGGAGCTCACACACATTGGCACACAAACTTTTCGGTTAACATAGTTTACAGCTTTAGAGTTCACATTTGGTCACTCGAGGCTTTCCTCGTGTATACATACACGATTCTAGGTAGACCTAGATTTACAGAGTGAGCCTCAAATTCACATACATGATTTGTTAACAAGGGTGTCATCTACACACAGATTTACATACTTGATACTAAATAATTTCACCATCCCGGTCAATATATCTTATTTTAATAAACCTGGTTCTACTATTATACCCTTGAAAAAGAACCCGGCAAAGAAAAAACAAGGGGATTTTATTGACAAACTTCATTATTTTATTGACAGACTTCATTTCGCTAACTATTTAACTATAACAGCATATATACATAAATCATTAATCATCACTACATATTGTATAATTATCAATGTCGCTAAACATGCTAGAAAATAGATTACATACACAGATAAGGCTACCACCCCCGACCAAAGTCATGCATTGTCCCCAATGCATAAGAAAAGAAGATAGAGTGCAAGGGGCTCCCTGGGCGCATTTGCGCGAAGATAGTCAGTAGCCTAGGCATCCTTTGGAGCTGCAGGAGGGCTGTGGGACTGATCTGGAGCAGGTTGTGGGGCCGCGGAGCTGCTAGCTTCGCCCACTAGTGGCTGTGTGGCTGATGAGTCTGCAAGGGCAGCCACGTCCACTAGCAATTGCTGGATGGCCCTCTTAATGTCTGCGTGCTCTTCTTCCTCCACAATTGGCGCAGCAATTGCTTTGCCCTTTTCCTTAGGGTTATCACCCTCAGTGGACCATGAACTTGCATCATCTGATTCTTCCCCTTCTAATTCTGATGACTGCCCCGATGTCTCGTCATCAGTAGCATCTACCGGTACTGGAGGAGCAGGAGGATGAGACACTTTAGCAGATGAAGGTGCAATGTCTGCCATTAGCGCCGTGAAGTCCAGGCCCAAGTCTGGCGCAGCAATGTCAGCACCCTGGTCACCCTCATTTGGGAGGAGAGATGCTATGTCGAACTCCAGATTTTGCATTTTCTGGAGTTCGGTCTTCATGGATTTTACTTCCTCCCTCAGCCGGGGTAAACCCCTTACCTCACCTCTTTCAATCTGTTCAACCCTAGACTCAAGCTTGGTCAAACGATCTCCGAACAATGTTTGTTGTTGTTGGAGAGCGGTCACTGACGTTTGAATAGGAGTCAGGGCCTGTTTGATCAGGTGGGGCAGGGTTTTCAAGAGTTGTTCCACCTTGGAATTTGCGTGATGTGCAATTAGACCGAGTCTTGAAAGGGCTGGCACTATTGAAGAAGATGGACCAGTGGTAGATGGGGGTGCAGTCTCTACAGCAGCAGTGGAGGTTTCTGGATCTTGGGTAGATAGTAGATTTTGGTAGTCAATGTCCTGAATTGGGGTCTCTGGTGGGGCAGCAGAATCACTGATATGAGTGATATCAATATCCCTCGTAGACTTTCCGAGTTTGTCTGCTTGTGGCAAGAAAGGAACATTCACCTCTTGGCAAAGGGTTGTGATCAAACTCGGAAAGGGAAGTGATGTGGCCCGATGCGTTGCCCGGATGCCAATCTCCTGGAAAATGAGACTCCCCACATCAATTTTAATACCAGCCATAATACACGCAATGAGAAGTGCTTTCTGAATGCTTATATCCGTTTCATTTTTGGATGGTATTAAATGGGAGGTGACGAAGTTTAGCCAATATTTTCCCTCCCTTGTGAGGTTTTCTTTATAGATTTTCTTTCCAGGGTTAATCCAGGCAGGAGTCCCCTTGGCAATAACAGACGCTATCCATCCACGTTCGTGTTCTCTGTTGGAGTACTTGGCATCATACTCAGCTATGCCTGATTCCCAATCGGGGAAGTAGAGTTCATTAATATGCTCACTGTCGCAAAACACAGCCTTACCCCGAACGTGAACGATGCAAGTGAATATTCTGTTGCGTCTATGGTACCCCATTCGTAAAGCTCCGTAAGACGCATAGAATTCCCGGACCATTGACTCATTGTATTCTTTGGGGTCCGTAGTGAAGTACTCCCATTTTCTCATTTTGATGTTTTCGAGAATATGAGGGTACTAATCCTGTAATCCATTCAAGCTTAACTTTTTCTCCCCCAATATTTTCCTTTTTGTTAGCCCTTCCCTGAACAATATTCTGGAACCTTCAACCCCGAATCGAAGCTGAAGGTCATCACCGCGTTTCCGTCTGGCCTCAGCCACTAAATCGACTTCCGGTAAGGGTTCCTCCTCATCAGACTGGGAGGTGCTCGGCACATTTGATTCCACTCTTACCCGTTTGGGTTATGTTGAGGTAGAAGCGGATGCTGGTTTTCTCTTTATGGAGTGCTTTTTGGCTGCCATATCTGCACGAGGGTGAGATGTAAGCGACATTATCATCATTAGAGAAAAGCAAAACAGGAATAATGAACAAAAACTTACAGAAATGTGGCGTGGTTTGCGGTCGCATATCCACTATGCGAACCGCAAACTCGTCGCATTCTTAGGTGTGTCAAGCCAGATTTCATTCTGCAGTGGAATATGCAAATCACATGACCACTATGCGAATCGCATAACCATCGCAGAATGTTTTTGTGCATAGGCTTGTTTGACACACACAATTGCGATCGCGTACTCATCGCAAAGCGAGATAGGCGATCGCATATTCACCGCAGAAATTACCGGTGCTAACCAAATGTTCTGGCCGTGTTTGCTGTGGCTTTGCGGTCCGCATAGCTATTACGCGATCGCAAAGACACCGCATTTGTTGTCTTCCTCAGATACCTAGGGTTTAGGGATGCGGTTAAAGTGCGGTCCATATTTTGATTTTGTGGACCGCAAATACCTTAAGATACATAAGTATGTTCATCCCTCAAGAATTAAAACCCTAGATTCTTGTCTTCCACCCCCAAAAATTCAAAAACTCCATTGAAACATCAAACCTAATCTTGCAAAATTAAAATTTAACATATAGCAAAGGTCGAACATACCTATGAAGAAGATTTGAGGACTTAGGACAACTGTTAATCAGCTCTTTGATGTTTGGTAAGCTTGAAATTTAATTTCCTCCGATGCTGTCTATCGATGGTCGTTCTCTATTGTGTTCTCTCATCTCTTTTTCTTTTTTTTTTCTTTTTTTTTTAATATACTAGACTGAAGGATTTAGAAGAGGAGGGAATGCGAACACGAAACTGGCAGTATGCGATGGTTAAGTCATCGCATATTGTACATGCGAATCGCATAATAGGTTACCTTACCGCATTTATATCATACTTTGGAACCAAATTCTCTGTCCCTGTTTGCCGTGAGAATGTGGATCGCATAACTCAAATGCGATCCGCGAAATGCTGTTGGTTCATCGCATTTATGACAGCTATGTTTATTCAACTTTCTACTTCAGTTTGCGGCACAAATGCGGTTCGCATATTGATAAGGCGATCGCAATTGTGTAGCATTTGTCGCATTGTTGATTTTCTACAGTTTCAAGAACTCCTTTTCAATTTTTGCGTCCTTTCGTCACATTCTTGCATTCTAAAACATCCTTCAAATAGCCCTAAGTACAAATATGATATTAAAACTTAAATAAAGGTACATCAACAAACAAAAGTAAATGTTACCACACATGGGTTGCCTCCTATGAAGCGCTTGATTTAACGTCGCGGCACGATGAAGCTAAGACGCCTCTGCAATCATTCCATGGTTGGGCTTGGACCATCCTTTAGAGCCAGCTGCTCTACCAAATGTTTCTCTCCATCCGCTTCCAGGTAATGCTTGATTCTTTGCCCGTTTAGCTTGAAGGTTCGGAGCCCATCCTCCGATGCTAATTCAACAGCTCCAAAGGGAGAGACATCAACAACTTTAAAACGTCCAGACCATTTAGACTTCAGCTTCCCTGGAAATAGTTTTAGTCTTGAGTTGAATAGCAATACTAGATCCCCTGCCTTGAACTCTCTTTTTAAGATCTTTTTGTCACGGACGAATTTCATTCGTTCTTTATATACTGCTGCACTTTCATATGCGTGAAGACGGAACTCCTCCATTTCATTTAATTGTGCTAGCCTTAGAGCTCCAGCCTCCGCCCAGTCTATGTTTAATCTTTTTATGGCCCACATAGCCTTATGCTCAAGTTCTACAGGTAAATGGCAAGCTTTTCTGAAAACTAGTCAATAGGGGGATGTACCGTTAGGGGTCTTGTACGCAGTGCGGTATGCCCATAGAGCATCATCTAGCTTCTTTGACCAATCGGTCCTGTTTGCGTTCACCGTCTTTGCTAATATGCTCTTTATCTCCCTGTTGGATACCTCCACTTGACCGCTCGATTGTGGATGATAGGGTGTGGCAACCTTATGCTTGACCCCGTACTTGTCAAGGAGACCTTTAAAGACTCTGTTACAAAAATGTGAACCCCCATCTGAGAATGGCTCTTGGGGTGCCAAACCGGGTGAAAATATTCTTCTTTAGAAAGCGGTCACACTCCGAGCCTCGTTGTTTGGTAAAGAAATGGCTTCTACCCATTTGGACACCTAGTCCACAGCCACTAAGATGTATTTCATCCCACATGAGCTTATAAAAGGGCCCATGAAGTCAATACCCCAAACGTCGAATAGTTTGATTTCCATTACAAAGTTCATAGGCATCTCATGACTCCTAGAAATTGGGCCCTGTCGTTGGCATTGGTCACAAGACTTTACCAACTGATTAGCGTCCTGATAAATGGCCGGCCAGTAATAACCACATTCCAAGATCTTTGCTGCAGTTCTATTCCCCCCATGATGAACCCCAACTGGTGAGTCATGACAATCTTTCAGAATTTGTAGCATCTCTTCGTCAGGCACGCATCTCGTGATTATGTTATCCGCACAGACATGGAACAACAAGGGTTCTTCTCAATAATAGTTTCGACAATCCCTCAAGAACTTCTTCTTTTGATAAAATTCCAACCCTTCCGGAATAAGATCGCTGACTATGTAGTTAGCGATGTCTGCATACCACGGTGCAAAGGAATTGGATAATGCCAGTATTTATTCATCTGGAAATGCATCATTGATTTCCAGCTCTCCTTTTTGTCTCCTCGATTCTTCAATTCTAGATAAGTGATCTGCCACTTGGTTTTGTGTTCCCTTTTGGTCCATAACTTCAAAATCGAACTCCTGCAGCAGTAAAACCCAACGGATTAGTCGCGGCTTTGCATCTTTCTTCGCCATCAGATAACGGAGAGCTACATGATCGGTGTACACAATTACTTTAGAGCCCAGCAGATATGCACGGAACTTCTCGAAAGCATACACAATGGCCAACAATTCTTGTTCAGTTACGGTGTAATTCATCTGCGCCCCATTAAGTGTTTTGCTAGCATAGTATATTGGGTGAAGAACTTTATTGTGTCTTTGTCCCAGCATAACTCCAATAGCTACACCACTGGCATCACACATCAGTTCAAAGGGAAGAGACCAATCAGGTGTGACAATAATGGGTGCCGTGGTGAGCTTTGTCTTCAGTTCCTCAAAAGCATTGAGGCAATTCTCATCAAAAACAAACTTGGCGTCCTTCTCAAGAAGTTTACACATGGGATTTACAATCTTTGAGAAGTCCTTAATGAAGCGCCTGTAAAATCCGGCATGCCCCAAAAAACTACGAACACCTTTGACGGATGCGGGTGGAGGAAGCTTAGAGATGATTTCTATTTTTGCTTTATCTACCTCTCTGCCACGCCTTGAGATTTTATGTCCCAGAAAAATACCTTCAGCCACCATGAAGTGGCATTTCTCCCAATTTAGTACAAGGTTTGTCTCTTCGCATCGCTTGAACACTTGTTTTAGATTCTTCAGAAAGTGCTCAAAAGTTTCACCTACTACCGAAAAATCATCCATAAAAACCTCAAGGAAATCCTCTACCATATCGGAGAAGATAGACATCATACATCTCTGAAAGGTAGCTGGAGTGTTGCATAAGCCGCACGGCATCCGGCTAAAAGCAAATGTGCCATATGGGCATGTGAATGTATTCTTTTCCCGGTCCTCCAAAGCGATATTAATCTGATTATAACCGGAGTATCCATCAAGGAAGCAATAGAAGGACTTTTCCGCTAGCCGATCAAGCATTTGATCAATAAAAGGCATAGGGAAATGGTCCTTGCATGTGGCGCTATTTAGTTTCCTGTAGTCCATGCACACTCTCCATCCAGTTACAGTTCTCGTAGGAATAAGCTCGTTCTTCTCATTTTTGATCAAGTCATGCCTCCCTTCTTTGGCACGCATTGCACTGGGCTCACCCGTGAACTATCAGCAACTGGGTAGACTACCCCAGCGTCCAGCCATTTGATTATCTCTTTCTTCACCACTTCCTGCATTGACGGATTCAGCCGTTGCTGATGCTCCACACTCGATTTTGTCCCACTTTCTAATTGAATCTTATGCTCACAAATTCCAGCAGGGATCCCCCGAATGTCTGCAATTGTCCAGCCAATGGCTTTTCTATGCTCCTTCAAAACTTTTAGCAACTGTTCCACCTGCACATCATTCAACAACGAAGAAACAATTACTGGTAAAGTATTATTTAAGCCAAGAAATTTATACCTCAAATGCATAGGAAGTGGTTTCAGCTCTAATTGAGGTGGTTCGATAATGGATGGCTTTGCAGGAGGTGTAGCTTTATTCTCCAAATCAAGGGAAAGTTTTGGTGGAGTATACGAGTAGGAGCCACGTCCCTCTAATGCATTCACCGACTCCATAAAGCCATCTGTGTCATCACCATCGAAATTTACTGAGATAGTTGCCAATGATTCACCTAAGCAGTGCTCTTCCAACTTTATCTCCAGAGCATCATCTACTTCATCAACAATACTAATCACTAAAATGCTCTCGTACTCATTTGGTAACTTCATACCCTTACTCGCTTGGAAGGTAACTTCTTCGTTGTTCACTCGGAATTTAATTTCACTACGCTCCGAATCCATAAGGGCTGTTCCAGTAGCTAAGAATGGTCTCCCCAATATAATAGGGATTTCCTTGTCCACAGCACAGTCAAGAATTACAAAATCAGCTGGTATATGAAATTTCCCAACTTTCACAATCACGTCATCTACAATACCAACTGGTCTCTTGATTGAACGGTCAGCCATATGCAACCTCATGCTCGTTGGCCTTGGCATTCCTAATCCAACTTGTTTGTAAATGGCAAGCAGCATAAGATTGATGCTGGCCCCATTGTCACAAAATGCCTTTGCAAAGTGGCGCACTCCAATAGTGCACGAAATAGTAAACGCTCCCGGGTCCTCTTTCTTCTGGATTGGATTTGTAGCAATAATAGAGCTAACCCGGTGAGTCATATTCACCATCTCATTCTTGGTGGTTCTCTTCTTCGTGATCAAATCTTTTAGATAATTAGCAAAACCGGGCATTTTTTGAAAAGCCTCCAAGAACGGTATATTCACAGATAATTGCTTGAGAATATCATAGAACTTGTCAAACTTGATGTCGTCAACTCTTCTCACAAGTCTCTGAGGGAAAGGAGGAGGGGGTCTAGGAATCGGCGGAAGAATGTTTGATGTTTCTTCTGCCTTTTCCTTCATCCCTTCTCGGGTCTCATCTCGGTTTTGCACAACCTCTAGAGTTTTAATTACTTCAGCAACATTAGGTTCTTCAACTTCGACTCCTTTTTCAAGTTCTTCCACATCAACTGCTTGCTCATTCTTTTCTTGCAATATCTTACCACTCCTGGTAGTGATAGCCATGATATGGGAAGTTGGGCCAATTCCACTTCCCTTTGGATTTGCAATCGTATCACTAGGGAGTGTTCCCTTCTGCTGTGGATATT